>BSBM01000115.1:4625000-5012500 GCA_027924585.1 Larix kaempferi
TAGGGCTCCATTCCTGGCTCAAACGACCTTGTATTTACCATGGTAAATCCATTATCATGTTCAATAATTGTTTTATTGGGATCACGTTGATTCAATCGACACCTGTACCATTTGACAACGAACAGAAATACCTTGAAGGAGTTAAATTCACACTTAAGAATGTCTTCCAGATACACATAGTATCGATTTTCAGAGAGTTATGGATGTATGTCACTTCTAGAAGAAACATTGGTCACCTCAAAGACTGCAGATATCCCACAATCAGATGTTTCTTTGTTTCATCCAACTTTTTGATGCGATATCTACATCCATTGCACCACATAGCCTTATGGTGTTTTACCTACAACAAGCCATACAGGAAAAGATTACATAATGATCCAATATTTATGATTAACTAGTGCATTTTTATAATTCCATACAAGGAAAAAAATCAGTGTGATGTACAACGACATTATTTTTTACCAAAAAAAAATAATGTGAATGATTAATATTCTTACCTACTTATATTTTAAACCTCTTGCTAAATCGATTTCCCTTTGTGTTAGATTGGTGTCTCCGTTACGATGTGCAGCTTTAACCAATGAAGCCACACGTTCCCATGATATTCCATGACCAGATTGTTCACATCGTTCGATCCATACCTTCATCCAGTCAAGATTGTTTGCAATGTATAAATGAATTGCATCCCACTCACAACCAACTGTTTGATGACAATAAAATTAAAATTCAATACAAATGTATAGTAACTTAACAAAGTATATTACACTCTAAATTGATGCAAAATATTGTTATATTACCTTTCACCTTCCTCGATCTACCTTTCCCCTTTGGGTACTCCCCTTCGAAACACTTATTGGATTCTGGATCACAAATGCGACATAAATTGAGCTTTTCTACTAATTTAGGAAGATATTCACTAATATACAACATGTTTTGGTATGCCATATATCCCTCCATCATAGAACCCTCAACATATGCTCGTTGACTGACCAAAACCTTCATAAATTTCAAGTGCCTCTCAACCATCCACATGGACCTTGAGTGCGCAGGTCCACACAGTTCAATCTCCTCAACTTGGTGTATGAGGTAGTGTTCTTGTGCATTGAAAAATGCCAAAGGTAGATGCTTCTACATTTCACACATGAGACGAGGAATTTTTCTCCTCCAACACTTTATGTCTTCTTTATGGAATTCTTTAGATGACAACCATCTACAAGTGACATGACAACCAAATCAAGCAATTAAAGGAAAAAAATATTATATTACGTAACATGAATTACAGAACAAAAATCAAATATAAGTTCTATGTTGAATTAAACAAACACTAAGCACATGGAAAAAATCACCACTTACCTCATGTATTTCCCGAGACTATATATTATTTTCTTGACATTATTGTCGAAGTTGTCCGGGATAGAGAGAGGTAGAACATACTGTAACAATAATATACAAATCGTTTTATTTTATCAACAAAGAGTAGACAAACAAAAAATATACCAACCATATTCACTGGAATAGGAAAAAAAAATAATTAAATCCATACCATAATAATTGCCTTCATGAAGACATGCCAATCATGAGTTTTCACCCCCGTGAAATCACCTTTCTTTGTTATGATATTCTTCATGTTCGCACAAAATCCGGTGGGAAATTTAATTTTTTGAATGACTTATTTTACAACATTACTTTGATGGTCTGTTAACATCCATGGAAGTGAGTTTATATTAATTTGCTCTTCGTTGCTATGAAATTGAATGACATCTTTCATTGCATGGTTGCTATCTTGAATGTCTTTGCAAATTTTGACAATTTTTTCTTTGTCACTCCTTCCATCCAATATTCGCCATAATGTTTCGGTCACATTCTTTCCGATATGCATTGTATCAAATAGATGAGCAATTTGTAGGTGCTTATAGTAGGGAAACCTACTAAATTGTCTAGGATAACTTTTCATTCCTCGTGGAAGCCCATTAATGCCTTCATGATCACATGAACGACAATCATGAAATTACATAAATCAATTTCAATTATAGTAAACAACACACAATCTAAAAAAATACAATATAACATGTCATATACGATGATTCATTATACGTACCTTGACGATTTCTATTATATTGCAACTTCCATAGGTGAGGTGTCATTCTCTGCAGTTTTAATGCAGTCTCTTGCTTGCCATTGAACAGATGTTTTTTGGTAGTTTGATACCTGTGATTCTTAGAGAGGAAATGCTTATACTCATCAAACCCCTCCTTTCCTAAGATTTTTGAATGACGATATTTGATCATCGGACCACAAAATGGACATGCAAATTTTCTCTTTGTCTGAAGACCTACATAAAGAGATGGAATATCTATGTCAATTATAATTATATACAAAATGACTGGATTATTTAAAAAAACATGCGGGCGTAGTATATTAACTAGTACTTCATATAATTTTTTGCAAATAAAGTGGAACTTATATATACATACCACAAAAATGGGTTAACCCTGGGGCATCATGTATTGTCCATACAAGCATTGCATGAGATTGAAATTGCCTTTGTCGTATTGGTCTAGATACGTCATACATAGTGATGCCACTCCATAACTTCAGTAGCTCGCCAATAAGAGGTTCAATATATACATTCATATCTTTGACTTGGTACTTACCTGATTGATTTGAACATATAAAAAATATAATTATGAGATGTACCATTTAGATTATATATATTAAACCATATTGCACAATAGAAATACATTAAATATATATATGACATTATGCGACAAAAATACGACAAATGAGATACCACTACATTAAAAAAAATACTGCAGGGTTCGACGTACCTGGAAAAATCATCGACAACATTATGTGTTCCCTCTTTACTGTCAACCATGGAGGAATGTTGTTGTTGATAACAAAAATAGGCAACACCGAGTAAATGGATCTCATCTCTGCATATGGATTGACACCATCTACTGCTAAAGAAATCCTAATATTACGAGGTTCTTCTTTAAAGTGAGGCCATTTTCCCTCCATGTCTCTAAATGCATACCCATCTGCAAGCATCTGAATAATGTCGTCTTGACTTCTGTTTCGTGCATGGTAATCCATAAACTGCGCTCTGTTTTTGCACCTGAACATTCATTGCAAACGTGGAATAATGGGAATATAACGTAGAACCTTGAGAGGCACCTTTTTAGTTACTTGATCTGTGCAATATCTACTGATATGACATTCAAGACATTATGTTGCAAATTCATGTTGATTGTAATATAGAACATGGTCATCGGGGCATGCATGAATTGCTTCATACTGCATTCCAATTTCTTTCATGATGGCAGATAAATCTCGATATGTGCGAGGTAAAATATTTTACAGTGGTAACAAATATTCACCTATCATGCTACAACAAATTAAAATAAAAATCTAGTTAATATAATATAGAAATAATAATAATGAAACAAATTTCATCCGTAATAATTTGACTTATATATGAATTAACAATAAAATACACAATCATATATATTTTGTGATGGGATATATTACATACCTTAACATCCATGTGACTAATATGTTTGAAAGACCATTCATAACCTTCAGGTTCATTATCAACAATATAATAGAGAGAAGATTTGTCTTGGAACCCTCATAAAGGGGTTCGTATGCCTTATCAAGAAGAGGTATATCATGAATATAATCAAAATGTTCATCATTTTCATGATGATGATCATCATCATCATCCATTCCAGCATTAAATGAATCATGGATCAAAGTATTTGTAACATCACCTTCAACTATGTTATCAGTATGCTCATCTTCTTCAATGTGAGCATTCACTTGTTCTCCATTAATATTCATAGCTCCATGTTCCTTCGGTACTTGTTCTGGAAGCACTTCCTCTGGAAAATATGCCATAGGATGTCTTTCCTTTATAATTACATGAAACAATCAATAGATAAAAGTCAATATAATAAATTCAAACGCAAAATGTACAAATTTCAAACGCAAAATGTAAACATTTATGTGATGCATTTAAAATGTAACAAATTTTTTACTGTTGGGATGAAAAGAACAATGACCAATTGTACTAGTGTTGGTCAAATAGGTGCATCCAAACTATCCAAGAGACATAATAATTGACCCAATTACTAAGAAAAGCTACTAAAAAATAACTCAAAATTTCTCATACTGTCCACTAAGGTAAGATAAATGATGCCATGGTTTCTATAGATAAAA
Source organism: Larix kaempferi (assembly GCA_027924585.1). Taxonomy (NCBI): domain Eukaryota; kingdom Viridiplantae; phylum Streptophyta; class Pinopsida; order Pinales; family Pinaceae; genus Larix; species Larix kaempferi. Next base: position 4,629,222 of record BSBM01000115.1, read on the forward strand.
TATAAGAGAAATTACAGCATGCCAATATAGTCATTATTTCTATTATCATGATGGAAAGTGTCACAAATATAGAGAGTTAAGTGCTTTCCCCGGTGAGTGGGTTAGTCTCACTAGCGAACAAATAAATGAGTTATTCTACTCTACCCTAGATTTAACATACACAAAAGAAAAAAAAAATTATAATAAATATAAAATATTAAAATAATATTTATTGTCCATGTTAGTCCCCATCTATTGAAACCACAATCAATAGATATATAAGTTAATATAATAAATATTAAAATAATACATAAATTTACAAAAGAAATCAAAATAAAAACATATAGAATGCAAAACTTACAAATGGATGGTATTCATGTCCCCCCTTAGCGTGCCCATGCTCCCTACAATGTTTTGTGGTTGTTGTGATCAAAATTCTTCTCCTCTTAAAGCCCCTGCATTGACTACATGGACAATAGCATTTCCCATCACCCCTTATTTCAACTCCTTTCCACAATCTAGCAAGCAATTGTCGATTTTGTTCGTCTGAATTAGGAATATTTCTAGTTGACATTTTCTCATAAAGAGCTTGAATGAAGATTATCGGTCTTAGATAATGAAGCTCCACACTTCGCTCATTTGAATGACAAAAACAATGGAAATAATGAAAAATAGTCCGCCGAAAAACAGTTCGCTGAATAAAAAAACTTCCGCAAACCGTCGCTTGTATGGAAAACATGTCGGAATGGTTCGATATTTATAGATTTTAAAAGTTATTGGTCTGTCAGATATCCAACAACTATAACCTAGTTACCATTGGTGATTTGGTGTCGGCTATTCGACGACTAGAACCTAGTTACCGTTGGTGATTTCATGTCGGATATCTGACCTCATCAGGTTTCAAAAGACGTCGGATATCCGATGGCCTAGGTCTTAACAAGATGTCGGATATCCACAGAGCCGTCAGATATCCACAAGGTCGTCGGATATCTGACATCTTTTGAAATCCAACGGCCTAGGTCCTAACATGATGTCGGATATCCACAAGTCCGTCGTATATCCACAAAGGTGTCGGATATCTGATGGGTCCTTCTATCAATTTAAGAAAAAAAATCAAATTTTATAATTTTTAAGGTGAAATCCGACAACACAGTCCTTTTCGTAGGAGGTCGTCGGATTTTGGGTTCAAATATTATAGTGAATGAGGTTGGTATAAATATACCATGGCTTGGTTAAACCATTGGGACATCGACGAAAATGACACTTTGTGGAATACCATTAATATCAAAAACATTATTACCTCTAAGTTCAAAGAGAAAATGTGGTGTGAGAAAGAATTAGAGATGAAAAGAAAATTAAGATACTATAAAGAGGTCATTAGCCCTACTTTAGAATTTCAGAAGTATCTCTCGGTTTTAGTTAGCTCAAAGAAGAAAATTATTGGGTGATTCCATGAAGATGGATAACTCTTTTTGGCCAAATATGATGGTGAAAAATAGAAATTTTACCCATGTATTAAATTGAATCCCTCGAAACTCATATTTGCCACATGAATTTTGACATGCGGTTGAAAAACGAAATGTAGAGAATTATGTTGGCTTTCCAATGATTTTTTTTTTGAAATATACCAATGTCATATATCATGTCGAATTTTCATTTAATGAAACGTGTGTACTTACAAATTTGAAGAGCAATTAACAAGTAGTTTGTGTGCATGCACAATAATTTAATGTTAAAGTAATAATTTTAAAAAATGAAATATGTGAATATGATCTAGACAGAATGCACTAGGGCTTACATATTTTTCTTTTAATTTTTCTTGAAAAAATATATTTATTATTATTTTTCGAAAATGACCAGTGAATATTTAAGTCACATTTTGCACACATGTGTGTGCGTGCACGAAATCTTTTGATTTTTTACATAATTTGCAAAACTAAAAATACCATTTTAAAGAGGATGCATTTATATACGGCTTCTGTATTGTTTCAAATTTTTTGGATGTGTATTTTGAATTTTGTGGATTTATCTTTGAGCTCAATCGAAGTTGTCGACAGGGTTTTTTAGGGCAAGTTTTAGTAGAAATTTAAAAACAAAAGACATACGAAGATAAAAATTCGTAAATTTTATATATCTGGATAGAGGATTCGTTGACGACTCCAATGGTATCAAGTCCGCTCATTAATGAGCATTTAATGACATGGTTTAACTCTATGGAAGGAAGACAAAACTTTCATTCTGCAGTGAAAAGGGCTCTCGACCTGTTTTTTAAGCCCTCGATCGAGGGCCTAAAATGAGCCTTTTTATGTTTTTCAAAAGCTAGATCGAGCTTTTGCGAGGTTTTCAAAAGCTCGATCGGGGGTTTTAAAAGCTAGTTCGAGTTCTTGTTTCAACCCTTGATCGAGGTCTTTAAAACCCTCAATCGAGGTATTTTAAAACCCTCGATCGAGCTTTTAAAACCGCAATCGAGGGCTTGAAAATACCTCGATCGAGGGTTCGAAAAACAATTTTTTTAGGTTCCATCCGCCAAAAATGGTGAACCACCTTCGTGGAATCACCCTAATATATCCAAAATAAGAATGAAGTCTCATGAACTACATTGCGAAACAAGTCATTGGTTAGTTCCTAAAACACCTTGGGCAGAAAGGATTTTCTATCTTTGTGAGCGTTGAGGATGAAAATCACTTTCTCTTAGAGTGCCATGCTTGCAGCCACATTAGATCTTAGTTTCATAGTATTTTCTACAATAAAAACCTTTTTAACCTTTTAACTTGCCAAGACTATAGTGAGCTTGGAAAAATTATGTCCAAACTTTTTGAGCATAGGAATAAAATTTAAAGCAAACCAAATAATTCCCTTATTTCACTCTTCTTAAGGTCTGATAGACCAAAGTTTGGTATCAGGGGACATAATCATCATTATCATCATCATCATCATTATAATAAGGGGTATGATATAGGGTGAGGCATGCACACTTATATAAATTTTAGTATTCAAATCAAGGGGATTTTGTTTTACAAATAAAGAAATCTCACACACGAAATTAGGTACAGAGTAGTTTATAACCTTAAAAATGAATTATCATTATTATTATTTCAGAATTAAGAAATATTAATATAAAATTACAAAATTAGTTGGGTGTTCCCATGAAGATGGGTAACACTTTTTGGCAAGTAGAGGATGCGCGCATAGTAAAAAATGACCTCGATTGAGCTATTATTAAGCCGTCAATTGAGCTTTAGAAAGTTCAATCGAGAGATTAATAAAGCATTCGATCGAGCTATTTTAAGAAACTCATTCGAGGATTTGTAAAACCCTCAATCAAGATATGGATCTCGATCAAGGGTTATAAAAATCCTCGATTGAGATCCGAAGCTAGATCGAGGGTGTTTGCTCGATCAAGCTTTCAAAGCCTGATCGAGCAGTTGTGTCCAGTGAAAATTTTAAAATGAAAGTCTGCAAGAAAGTTCACACTTGTGGAATTTAAGAGCTCCATTGAGCATTATAGCTCAGTCATGATAAAAGATCAATCAAGATCTTGATCAATATCCTACAACATGTATAAAAGCAAAAAAACAACAGACCTTGGCTTATTTCACCGCGTTTGTTGCATATGATATCGAACAAGGAGTACAGAGCAACTCGAACGAGGGGTGAAGAGAACTGCGACTTGCCACCACCACCGACTTTGTTGACTTGACCGAGGACTAACCAAGGACTATGACTTGCCACCAACCACCACCTCTTGCTACCGTGCCCTCCACACTGAGAGGTAGGAAACTCAAAACCCCCAAAATTTAGTTCTTCTATGCATTGATTGAAATTGTTGTTTTTTAGTAATTTTAATGAAAATTTTGTGAAATTTGTTCAAAACCCCCAAAAACAAAAAATCAATTATATGCATTGATTGAAATTGTTTTTATTTTTTTAGTAATTTTAATGATTTTTTTTTTAAATTAGTTAATTTTATTGTACATGTAATCCAAACTTTAGTTCAAAATAAATTATCGATATTGGGAGTAGAGGGATTGTTGTTTAGAATGAACTTGTATGATACATGATGCATTCAATTTTATATCTATAGGTGTGATTTTTGTATTTGAGACAACATAATTTTTCTTCTTTCCAACTCCATAGGTGGAACTCATTTTGGGCCATTGTAGCTTCATATATGGTTATTTCTCTTAAAACATGTGTTTCAGATTAGTTTTAGAAGTAGAAAAAACCCTAATACGAGCAACGTGTAACTCCAAAAATATCTTAATCATATATGTTTATAGGTATATCTTCCAAAATAATTTGGTGATGTGCATTATATTAGAAATGTACAACCGTGATGAGCATGCTAATATTAGTTGTTAGTGGATGCAACAAATAGGTCCTAGAGATAGCTCAACCAAATTTCAAATATATAGTTGAATGAGTTTACACAATTTTCATCACGAACAAATCCCATTCAATATGGCTTTTGTAAAAGTGTGTCTAGATTCATGAGGTTAGGGATCTAGGTGTTTCCATGTTAAGTATATAATCAAGAACATATATTGGTGGGAAAATCCATTTATGTTGGTAGAGTTTTCTTAGAACATTTATTGTATTCAAAGGATGACATATATTATATGATTTATCTTCATTGTTTCATGCAGATCGTTCTCTAGAGTGAATTTCTTCCCTCCACAAATCATGTTCATCAGGAGGATCCAGTGTTGTAGCACCCCCCCCCCATGTCATGAGCGAAGTTGTATGTGAACTATTTACATATAATTTTGTTTTTATTGAGTAACATATAGAAGTAAATTATTGTATACATGTACATGCAATTATTAATTTTTGTTTGTTTCTACTTTCATAGGAACCACACCAATTAGGCCATCTAGTGATCATGCATCTGATGGCATCATGGCTAGTGTCTTTCATGATGGCCACAACACATTGACCTCCTCATAGCACGATGAGGAGGTTCTTCATCACATAGGTATATTAAATTCATATTAATTTATTTTTCAACTACCAATATCTTTATTTTGTATCGATATTTTGTACTTTGACTGATATATTTTTGTACCTATCTATTAGATGTTGATCCTGCTTCTCCACCTCCTTGGGAGGATGATATCACAAGGATCATGATCGAGGAGATCACATCGTATCATGATTGGATGTGCACCCAGTGAGGGACCGTGTTCCCTAATTTCCCATCCATATGGTCGATGAGCATGATGATCGATGCGATTGATGGATTGTTGGAGGTCCACCAGATTTCAAAGACTCTTAGTGACATCTAGATAAATGCTTGCTAAAGGAGTAGGGACTAGGTATTGGGTCTTGACAAATGGAAGGCTGTGAAAGCCACAATAAGAGGAAAGGATGTCAAGGGAACTTTGTTTGACATCCCTCTTGGTCGTGCTCCTGGACAACTGCTTTGATTGTGAGAGTTTAGGATTAAGGCTTCCGCACCTCACTTTATTGGAGCATGGGGCATATTCCCCCACCATGACCAAGTCTCATTGTACTTCACCAAACATGTGTATGCAGATATTGTGCTACACGTGTGTCCTAATTACATGAGTATGTCATTGTATTTTTATGGCATCAAGCGAGGATGTAGTTATGAGTGTCTTGGGGCTCGTAGAGACCTTGCTGCTACACCACCCCCTCCTTGATTTGTTCCCATTCCTAGTCGGAGTGTTATTCGGTCAGATGATGTAGCCAAGCCATCGTATCTCAGAGTTGAGACATGGGATTTAATGGTAGGCTCCATGCACATTGCATTGGGAAGTTCTACAGTTTCCATGCATGAGGAGAGGTCTAGACCACACCCTGGACCTAAAAAACCCGAGTTATTGTGGGTGGAAAAGTCAACTATTTGGGTGATTTACCATGAGACTCTAGTTACATATGCTCTGAGTTCCCGAGATGCATACTATCATCTCTATGAGAGATGTAGAACATTGTCGATAGAGCATGTACATTTATGTACTTAAGTTTTTTTTCATTATATGTCGTTAGATAATCATATTTAATACATGTACATAAAAGCGAATCAATTGAGTAATATAGATTTGTTTTTTGTTGCTCCATGCAAAGGACCACCTTTATGGATTCGCTTAATGCCACGTCCCCATCGGTTGAGCATCCAATCATTTCCCTTGGTGATATCTCCATGGTACATATGCTAGTTCCCTCATCCTAACTTTGTAAGTTACATACATGCATATAATTGCAATTATTTTATCGTAACTTTCTTATTGTCCCTTTCTCAAATTGTACAAGGCAGAGGCAAGGGGATTGCAAAGGAGTAGTAAACGCATTCTCCCTCGTGTTCTAACCATCATCCCCTAATCGATGAGGTACTGTAACTTATGTTGCAATTCAATATATAATTCAAGTTAATTTTTAATTTATAATGTTCATTTATTATTCTTTTACTGATCACATGCCTGATGAGACTATACACGTGCTCAAGTACAACCGGGAGTCGATATTGTAGTGATGTTCACAAAGGAGTGGGAAAGGTTGACTCTGCATCATCCTGGTGAGGGCCCATTGAATCAATAACATCTTGGAGCTTCCACATAGCAGGATTTAGACAATCTCACCATGGACTCAAGTCAAGTAAGTTGATCCATCCACTTAAAATTTTAAAAATTTGTCATCTACGTAATTTCAAGTACTAAAATCTAATTAACTTACAAAGTTCAAAATTTTAATTTTTGCAATCCCCATCTTTAGACACCATTTTTTATCATGTGTCACCCTATGGCCAGGGGCATGGTGTCAGTTGTGTTGATAGCGGGGATGACCATAGAGCCCACTAGGGCCCTATTCCACATATTTGATGAGACTTGTTCACGTTTCACTATTTTTATTGTTATGTATACATATATACTTGTATTTTTTTATGTATACATATATACTTGTACCTTTTTATGAACTTGAAGGACTATTTTGTATCAATTTTTTTCCTCTTGGATATGCGTTGTGTGTATGTTATTTATGTTTATGCACCTGCATGTTAAATTTATCTTATGTTCATGTTTATGTTGACGATTGTACAATTTACAATTTTACAATTAGAAGTTACAAGTTTAGAATTAGAAGCTGCGATTATAAGTTACAAGTTACAAATTAAGTTTTAGAATTTATAGTTTTATCTTATGTTCATGTTTAATGTTTATGTTATTTATCTTATGCTCATTTTTCATTTACAATTCATGATTTCAAATACAATTTACAAGTCACAATTACAATTACAGGTTACAATCTAATTAGATTTAGAAATTACAAGAAAACAAATTCATGATGCTAGTTTCAATTAACAATAACAAATAGAGTTACAATTTACAATTTAAAATCTACAATTATAATTTACAAATTACAATAGAACAAATCACAAATTACAATCTACAAGTCACAATTAGAGTTGCACTTTAGAATATAGAATCTACCATTGTAATTACAATTACAACTTACAAAATTTCACAATTATTAATTGCAATTGTACAATTACTTTTTAATAAATTACTAATTATACATGCACACATTACAATTGTACAATTAATTTTTAAGGAATTACTAATTAGACACATGTACAAATTACAACTTGCAATCTCATTTACAATTAAAATGATATAGATAATAGGACCATTGATACCATGTGAAATATTGTGACAAAATCAGATAGTCTGAAAATCATACAAATCATAGTATGAAAATCATTCTTTTGGACAATGGGTTATAGGAATGCAAGTCTCCATAATATGGTCATGGTCAACTTTTTCCATCTTCTATCTCTTTGGTTCACCACTCTTCACCTTGATTTTTGTGAGATGTATCCGAGCTACCACCACCAAATGATTGTACTGACAAGATATATACTTAGGCATTATTATAGTCTTGGTAAATAGTATAATCGCCTTGTTTTTCACTTTTTCAAAAAATTGGCCCATCAAAACTAGGTCGCCAATTTGGTATGTAAAATATCCATATCGATAGGGTCACACCAACATGATTTTAATTTTTGTACATCGCATTAAATTATATGAGACATCCTCTTCATTGCCTAGGGGTGCAATGACAAAAAATACATCACCTGCAACAAAAATTACATTTGTTAATCAAATGTATATACATTCAAGTACAAGTTTGAAAGTTTGAGCATTCAATTGAAGATTCCAAATAAAAACATGTAATGTATATAGTGAGTAAACTATGGTCAATGTTCAGCAGCATACCTTCCCTAACCACGTTAGAAACCTGATCATGATCTAATGATACCACAACATCTTTACTGTGCATCTCTTACCACGTTGAAATTGGATGAGGACCCTTCAGGTTAAGAGGAACATATTTCCATTGTTTCACATGTCCAACATTTTCACATTTATCAAACTCGCATCCATCTACATCAATGCAAAACTCGCAAAAGCATGCATATTTTCTCGTTTCTATAGAAACTATTTCCCCAATGTACTTACTCCAAACATAGTCCAATTTGACCATGCCAAGTATAGTCTCACAATACCAAGGATCTATTCACATCTCCAATGGAAACATTCCAAAAGAATCTACATCGAAATAAATGTATCAAATATATAATTTTGCAACTAATATGATGTTTCAAAGAACATTCAAAATGTGAGATTCATCTACACACCGTAGTCTCTTACATGTGCACTAGCCTTGCTTGTTTGTGACCTTCATGTCCCAAATGCAACTTGTGCACTAGTAAACTAATTCTATAGATTATTTGAGTTGGGTTGCACCATGACTCATCTGGTACCTCATAAGTGCTCATTTCACACAAGCACCTGCACCATCATGCTCTTCCTTTCTGTTCCTTGTTTTAAAAAAGCTCCAAGTATGTCAAAATATTGTCTCTTTATGAAGGCGACTCAACCAGTAAAGAGAGGATGCCAATTTAAACTACCCCACACACCCATCTAACCAAATCTAATGTTTCGTAAATGACATCCCACTCTTTTTGAATGAATCACAAATCAACCCAAATCAATGTTGAACGAACAATGTGTCATGGTCACGATCATCACTCACATAAAAATGGTACTCTTTAATCACATTGCGTGATTAAAGAGTGTTATCCCTGCCATCAATGTTCGCATGAGCATGTCTGTATAAACATGTTTGAACATTTACACTTGGTCAGAGTGATATTACTCTCTCTGTATCTCAATATGGGGGAAAATGTGTAGTTCTTGATGAAGTATACCACTGAAAATATTGTGCCCGACTCAAATATCTCATGAGAATGCTTCATAAGCTTTCCACATGGACCTGTGAGAGTGTTTGATGTATTTATAAATATGATTTTGGAACTTATCCATGTAGTCTAGAATAGGAATTTTGTCCTCATGCAAGTCAATCCTTTTAGATGGTGTAGCTAAAGAAGATATCAATGCATCCATGGTAACATGCTCATATCTCTTCCATGTAATTGTGATATCTGAAAATCTAGTGTGTGCTGGATCAATAGGGAAATTCCTATGGAACAATGCCGAATTACCACATTCAAGGCATCTTCTTCCACCTACACATATTTTGTTGAAAAACACATCCTTAGGATTCCTTTTGCACAATATAGTAGAAACCAAATCTAGCACCGTGGGAGGAGCTAGTTCACCCTTCCAGTTCCTTTTGCAAAAGTCTATAATGTGTCATAATAGACTTGGAATTCAACATGGTATCGACAACAAGTGTCACAAATTGTGTTCATCCTAATATACCATGGTTTAAGTTTCTCAAACATGTTGATTGAGATCTCGACAACAGGATTGGCGTCATGAAATTCCTCAAAAAATGCAACTCTTGTCATCTCCATAACATGCTTACAATGCTCAACATAAATCCCTATGGATAAACATTGCTACAGGACGTGCTTTCGATCCAATATAGCACAAGAATGGTTGTCCCAAAAATATACCATCTTCACTCTAACGCCTTCAAAAATCACGTCTTGATAGGGTTTCCTGCAAATAAGAGAAAAACAAGCAACTTCATTGTTTTCATGTATCTGGACCCTGAATTCAGTATATTTGTGCAATGCTTTTCTTGAAACATGGAGCATTTTTTACATTATTGCCACCATTCAACTTTTTGAGTTTGTTGGTACCACAACAACAGTTGTAATTTCTCTATGAGCAACTCAAATATTAGGTTTCCTTGATTTTCGGAATGAAGATAACACCCTCGTGACGTTTTCGACCACGATATCATGTTCCCTTTTATCTTTAGCATCTTTAAAACAAAACAGGTTTGTGGCATCTTTCAGTCTTTTATATTTTAGAAATCTATGTAGAATTTGAGCTTGTGTTATGACTGAGTGTTTTTCAAAATGCAACTCGATAATGTTGCTAACATACTCTCTAATTGTACAAATAGGACTTGGGTTCTTGAAATATTCTCCTGTGGAAACATCCATAAGGTATTCTAAACAATATCCACCTCTTACAAACCCACTGCAGCTCCCAATTACTCTTGAAGCTATGTGTGATGCCTAATCATGATCTTTTGTTTTAATGTGGTTCACGACACCAAAGATTGATGCTCGCTACATCCAAGGGAAAACCCACCCAGTAAGAAGGCCAGATCATTAGGGAAATTTTAAGGTAAAAAATGGGCCTCAAAACAAAAAATGTACTATCAAAATCAACTTTAAAAGAATCAATCACATTTTAGAGGATGACATCATCTATAATAGTTGAGGTGCCATTGTTTGAGTTAAAGGTGCTTATTTGTCAAATTACAAATGGAGGATAAAAACCCATAATTAACCATATCAATATTGTAAGTAAAGTACTCATAATGAAAATAATACTTATAAATTACTTTTGAATATAATATAAATATACTGAAGTACTCTTAAAGTACTTAAAAAAAATGTACTCTCTATATTTCAATATAAAATAAATTACAAATACCAAAAACATAAATACTTTATTCAAGATTAAATATGTAATTTATTTTCAATGTACATAATATATACTTTTAAATAATAAATTATAAATATAAACAACATTGAAATCTCTTCAAAATAAAAATCATCTAAATACTTTTCAATATAATATATATAATTTATACTTTATAATATATATATTAAATATTATAATATGTATATTTATATATTTAATGTTTTTTATAATACATAATTTATATTTTTAAATAATAAATTAAAAATATAAAAAAACATTGAAACATGTGTAAATATTTTTCAATATAGAATATATTATTTTAAATATTTTCTCCTTATCTAATGTACTTAAAAATCCATAATTGGTATGTCATGTGTTCTACATAAAATAAAATAAATTAAATGAGAAGTAAATCCATTTAATTGATTCATATTAAATTCTTTATGTTATTGAATTAAATAAAATAAATGAAATTTGTTAATTGTTAAATGAATATTTTAAAAATATTTAATTTTATTAAGTATATTTAAATAATGTAGATATTTATATAAATAGATGTTTAATATATTTAAAAATATTAATAATAATAAAAATAAATGATTAAGTTAGATTTATAAAAAAATATAAATACGATATATATGAATATATGATTGAGTTTTATTTTTAATGAGCAAGTTAGATTTAAATAATAAATATATACTCTTAAAAATGATAATTTATTCATATAAATTTACTTTATGTTTGAAATTCAAAATTCAAAATGTATAGTTTTATAAATATATTTTGAATATTGAATAAGTTATATTTCAAAATTCGAAATTATAAGTACATTACTTTATAAGAGCATTCATCATATTATATTTAAAAGCAATTCATGTATTTAAAAATACTGTTACTTTTAGTCACATCAAAGAAGTTTTTTTAATTGTTTTTATTTTAGACATCTTTTCAATCTTATTTAACCATATTTACATTGGTTGTAGTGTAAAAGCTGATTTGTAAATATACCTCCCCCACAAAATGCTTTACTCATAATATTTTATTATATCTCTTAGGATGCTCATTTTAGACTTCAAAATTTCCCTAATGATTGTCGCTATGAAGGTAGCTCAACAAGAGCACCATATATGCCCATTAAGGGCTCTAACATGTCACTTACAAGGATTGAACCTGAGTGGGGAGGTGGGTAGACATACCTCCCAACCACCCAAGCTACGTCCAATGGACAACGCCTAATCAAGATCTATCCTTGCATATAGTCCAATGTTTTTTTAAATTTCAACTCTAACCAAATAAGGAACTTTTGTTCAAATGAAGAAAAAAATAGAATCGAAGTACAAAGCATTCAAAGACTATGGTCTCACCCATGACTATTTCAAATGCATTCAAACATCACAAGCAAATGTATGAAAATTTAGGGTATTTAAACATGGTTGAAGGGGTCCTTATGGCTATATGGCTTCCATCAAAATCTTTCATGTTACTTAATCAACTAGGTAACACTATTGTGTTCATTTATCCTCAAGGCCAATTTGACTATGCAAATTTTCCTAATTTCAAGTTTCATGTGCACATATATTGCTCACATAGTCTTGTTGCTCCATTTACCTTGATCAATTCTATCCAAGCCCAAATATATCGTTCTTAATTCCAATTCATAGTAATAATATCATTGTTATCTTATATTATTTCCTTCCCTTAGTCAATCTTGCCTCAAAAGTAACTTTACTTGGACTTCCTAGAACTCTTAGTGCTGCAATGAAATCCATTGCAAATCCACTTGGGGTCATGTTTCAAATTTTATTTTCTTTTTCTAGCCATGCTATTTGAAGTCAAATACACTTTTCACTTGTGTTCAATCTCTTCATAGTTTTATTTTAGAGATCACTATATGATATCTTAAATGTCCTTTCATTTTTTGTCCATATCTCTTGCTATGTTGGAATTGAAATTTTTGTTCATATGTATAATTATATTTCAAAAATTTATGATGTAACATATCCGCAAAATAAAATGTATAAATGGTCCCTATGACCTAGCATCCTTCCACTCAAATTGTAATTGGGACTTCCAAAGGCTCTTGTGCTGAAATTTGTGAACCCATCGAAGAAGTTGACCCGTGAAGGTAACAAATGATTGGTTATAATGATGGGAACTAGTAGTGGTACCAGTGGCCAACAAAATCTGTTCCCGCTACCGTTATCACCCCACAACAATAACCTATAAGGTATATGGGTCAGTGCAAGCTAATGAGGGTCACTTTTGGCGCATTAGATGCAATAAAAAACTGAAAAAGCAGGCATCCCTCAACTTACTTGGATTTTTTGAGCTACTTATGCAAAATATCTTGCATTGAGTAAAAAAGATAAAATGTAGGAAATTGAATCACGTTTCCGAATATATAACTTTTATGTATTGAAAATTTGCATAGCTATGTCAAGTTTCATTTTTCTTAACAGACACTTTTTATTTTTCAGGCAAATGATAAGGTATATGTTTTTGTGGGTAGAGCCTTTGAGGGCCTAAATGATGGAATCAAGCTACAAAAATCGGCATGCATGTAGAGAACACATAGCACTTGTGCGCCATTATTTTTCGAAAATTAAATTAGTAATTTTATAATTTTTTTATAATTGTCTAAGTGATCAAACCTCGAAAATAGTACCTCTTTTGTTGGTAGAGCCTTTGAAGGTCTTAATGCAAAAATCTTGTAATGGGTTTTTCATAGAACGTGGAGGTTAGTGTCCTCTTGTGCACCATACAATTTTTTTTTAAATGATTGAGAATTGAAAAAGTTATGGAAGAAACACTAACAGTGTGTTTCACGAGTTAAGGAGGTAGGACAAAAAAGAAATTGAAAGAAAATAGGAAAAAATAATATTTCAAAATAAAAGTTACATATTTGGAATCTGCAGAAAAAATGTTATTTGTGTCTAAGATTTCGTCAAAAATGACTCTGTGTAGCATATTGTAACGAGTGGCTAAGCACAGGCTTCTCCAGAAACTAGAAGAAATACCCAATTAGCTTTGGTTTTTCATTAACATAGCACAGGTTTGGAATTACCGAAGCAAACTCCAAAGCATACACATAGGATTATTGTTGACATGTGAGCATGTGACTCGGCCTAGTTTAGGCTCTACAAAACACGAGCGCATTCTGTTTAAATTCAAAAATATTGTCGCACTTTTAGATGTACATAACGCACTCACATTATATAACTACATAACGCATACACATTATATAACTACATAAAGTGTACGCGTTATATAGTTAAAAAATGCGCTCGCGTTATGCAAATCATAAAATACATGTTTAATACTTGAGAAAGAGGGGGTGTGGAAGACTCTAGGGAATTTTTGTTTAATATTTGAGAAGGGGTGGGGAAGGGTCAAGGGAATCTATGGTTAATATTTAATAGGGGTGGGAAAGGGTCAAAGACTTAGAAGGATGTTGGAAGCTTGAGTGGGGAGAGATGAAGGAAATGAGAACAAGATGGGCTACAGGGGGTGAAGGGAAGTGGAGCTTGAGAGCACTATTAGGAGTAGAATAGGTTCTGAAAAGGTATAGGGTTAGAAGTTGAAAGTGAGACTTGAGTGACAAGGGAGAATGGATGGAGGTAAAGGGGATGTGAGAGAGAAATAAAGAATACAAGGAGGGGCAGACATAGAGCGAGGGAGGGAGAGGGACAATGGGGAGGAATGGATTTGGAGGGAGTGAGAGATAGATGGGGATAGAACGAAATAAAGAGATAGGAAGGGAGGGACAGAAAGTGTTGGTGGGAGACATGCAGGGAGTGGTGGTGATGGAGAGAGAGAGAGAGAGAGAATATGAGAGGAGCGGGAAGGGACATAAAGTGTGTGAGAGAGAGGGAGTGATGGAGAGATTGGGATAGGTTGAGGGAAAGATAACATGAGGGAGGGATAGAAGGTGAGAGAGAGACAGGCGATGAGAGAGGGAGGGAGAGAAGGTAGGGTGAGGGATGGAGGGAGAAAGGTGGAGATAGATATGGATGGAGGGGGGATGGGTTTGAGAATGGAAAGGGACATAATGTGTGTGTATGTGTGTGTGTTTGAGAGAGAGAGAGAGAGAGAGAGAGAGAGAGAGAGAGAGAGAGAAAGATTGATGGTTGGGGAGATAGAGACTAGAGGGAGTTGTGAGCATCATATTCTCCATTAGCATCATATTTTTCATCATCATCATCTTCATGACCATCATCGTCATCATCAACATCTTCATCATCATCACCATCATCACCATCATCATCATCATCATCATATTCCTCATCAAATCAACATCTCCATCATCATCATCATCATCATCATCTTCTAAACATCATCATGATCATCATCTAAACATCACCATCACCATCATCATCAACATCTTCATCATCACCACCATCACCATCATCATCAAAATCTTCATCGTCATCACCATCACCATCACCATCATCATCTTCATCATCATTGTCATCTCTAGGTTCCCCATTAACATCAACATCTCCATCATCATCATCTTCATCATCATCATCATCTCCATCACCATCATCATCATCATCAACATATTCATCATCATCACCATCATCATCATCATCTTCCTTGAATCAGATCAACATCTCCATCATGTCACCATCATCTTCATCGTCATCATCATCATCATCTTAACATCACCATCACCATCACCATCATCATCAACATCTTCATCATCATTACCATCACCATCATCATCAACATCTTCATCGTCATCACCATCATCATCATCATCATTGGAATTTGTAGGTTCATCATCAACATCTCCATCATCATCATCTTCTCCATCATCATCATCTTCATCACCATCATTATCATCATCAACATCTTCATCATCATCACCATAATCATCATCTTCATCATCATCAAATCAACATCTCCATAATCATCATCTTCTTCATCATCTTCACCACCACCATCATCATCATCATCTTCATCGCCATCTCCATCATCTTCAACATCTCCATCATCATCACCATCACCATCATCATCATCTTCATGACCATAAACATCTTCATCATCATTGTCATCTCCCCCTTCCTCATCAACATCTCCATCATCATCATCATCACCATCTGAACATCACCATCACCATCATTGTCAACATCTTCATCATCATCACCATCAACATCATCATCAAAATCTTCATCGTCATCACCATCACCATCACCATCACCATCACCATCTTCATCATCATTGTCATCTCTAGGTTCCCCATCAACACAACATCTCCATCATCATCATCTTCTTCATCCTCATCATCTTCATCACCATCATCATCATCATCAACATCTTCATCATCATCACCATCATCATCATCATCTTCCTCATCAGATCAACATCTCCATCATGTCACCGTCATCTTCATCATCATCATCATCATCCGAACATCACCATCACCATCATCATCAACATCTTCATCATCATTACCAGCACCATCATCATCAACATCTTCATCGTCATGACCATCATCATTGGCATCTGTAGGTTCCTCATCAACATCTCCATCATCATCATTACCAACACCATTATCATCAACATATTCATCGTCATCACCATCATCATTAGCATCTGTAGGTTCCTCATCAACATCTCCATCATCATCATCTTCATCACCATCATCATCATCATCATTGGCATCTGTAGGTTCCTCATCAACATATCCATCATCATCATCTTCTCCATCATCATCACCATCATCACCATCATGATCTTCTAAACATCATCATGAGCATCATCTAAACATCACCATCACCATCATCGTCAACATCTTCATCATCATCACCACCAGCATCATCATCAAAATCTTCATCATCATCACCATCACCATCACCATCACCATCTTCATCATCATTGTCATCTCTAGGTTCCCCATCAACACAACATCTCCATCATCATCTTCTTCTTCATCATCATCATCTTCATCACCATCATCATCAACATCAACATCTTCATCATCATCACCATCATCATCATCATCTTTCTCATCAGATCAACATCTCCATCATGTCACCATCATCATCATCATCATCATCATCCGAACATCACCATCACCATCACCATCATCTTCATCATCATCACCATCATCTTCATCAACATCATCATCTTTATCATCTTCATCTGCATCATGATCATCTTCATTGTCATCACCCTCCTCCTCCTCATCATCTTTATCATCTTCATCTGCATCATGATCATCTTCATTGTCATCACCCTCCTCCTCATCATCATCTTGTGCACGTATGCACTTAGGGATTAATTTTTAGAAGAGGATCTAAAGGACTTTATGGAGGAGGGGCTCTAGGAACAAGGTAAGACAGAGAGGGCAGGGGGGAGGGATAAAGGCGTAGAGGGTTAGTGATTAAGGGAGAAGAAGGGAGAGAGTGCTATAGGGAGGGATAATGATGAAGATAAAGAGAAGGTGGAGATATGGAGAGTGGGGTGGTAGGGACATGGTTGGAGTAAGGGAGAGAAAGAAACATGAAAAAAACATGTAGGGAGGGATGTAGGGAGAATGAGGGACAGATATTTAGAAAGAGATAGGAGTTATCTAGGGATTATTGGGAGAGAGCTAGGGGGTATTAAACCATACAAAATATTTGTCCCCACACTAAAAACATTTGTTTTGTATGTAACCATATAAATTATTAGTTTTCTTTAGATTTTGTTCGTTGCCCTATCCGTGCACCTAACCTATTTATTGTGCTTGACAATATCGCGTACGCATTTTTGTACTACATATTGCGCACGCGTTTTTGCTTTATATAATGCGTGCGCGTTTTGTAACTCCATAAACAATGGACTGTCCCTGTCTGAGAGCAACTTCACTCTGTCCGAGCCAAAACAACACTCCCATGATTTTTCAAATAGCATGAGCCCGCCATTGGAAATTCTCACTCTACACCAACTCCATCATTATTTTTTTTATGCAGGTGCAACCTTGAGGACATCTTTCATGGTTTCTCAGTGTGGTGTTGGGTTATATGGCCATATTTGAAGAAGATCATCAGCAAGCTTGAAGAATCTCCAATTGAATAACACCAAAGATAAGGCCTTTGAAAGATTCATTTTGCCTATATTTGAGGAGCACACAAGATAAGATATCAAGCTTCAAGACCATTTCATGGTGATGGTGGATATACACAAGTGTACAAGAGAATCAAAGAGCCCAAACAATTTATGATTTAACTTCCATTTGCTTATTATTGAAGAGCTTGTAATTGAGAAGCAACAAAAAAAAACTATATTGAATTGATCATTGTGGTGATGGGGAATGCACGTAACCGAGTAAACAAATCAACAAGGAAGAAGAGACCTCAAGAAGTCATTGAAGAAGAGAAAGAAAAGAAAAGAATATACATGATAAATCAGAGGCTTTCTTTGGAAACTAATCCAAATCCAATTGTAGAGGATACCACGGTTCATCCTATTAATCCAGGACAAGAGGGACCTTCAATTTCCACAATAGTTGTTGAACAAGCACCCCATGGAAGTAATCAAGAAGCAAAACGTAGGTGCTCATTAGGGGATGTTTCAATTCCCACTTCAAGTCAAAGTGATAAGTTACCATCTCAAGATGAAGCTCACGAAGAAACACAAAATTTGCTATCCGGATGTGGTTATACAAACAATGAAGTCAGAGAGGGAGAGGGAGCAAAACCCTAATTTACGAAATGAATGCACAATGAAGCCACGAGTCCATGGGGAGATGAGAGAGAGGGCCCCCTAGAGGTAATCGCATGCAAGGGGACCAATGGAGTTGACGGTTCGTCGGTCCGACGTCCGGTTTCTAGGCTATGTCGAGCTGCAAGGAGCAAGAAAATGTTGTTCAGGGACAAGAGACACAACATTTTATCCCGAGAAACCCTCATGGGGAAGAAAACCTAGCAACCTTTCTTAGAATAATTATATGTTTAGAAATCAAGTACAATGAAACCATGAACAAACCCTGACCCTGAAGGGTTTTACCACATGAAAAAACCTTAATGACACATGACAACAAGAGTACTTATCTACATGAAGATGACCTCCAAGCCATAAGGATAACCAAGCATATCCTTTCCAACCAACATTAGAAGGCCCTTTATTTATTGAATCCTGAGGTAACGTTTGTTCCTTTCACCAATGTTGCTTTGAGCACTTGTATGTAGTTACTCATATGTAGTGTTGAATCTAATTGTACAATCAAATATTGGGAGTTGATGAAATGTGTAGCATGTATTGCACTTAGTTTTATTAAATTACACTTGAACATTGACTTAACTTGTAATTTAATCATCCAAACTCACAAATTTTAATTACACCTATCCAATTAGTGTGCATGAGTGAGTTCGTTAAAACCTTGAAAAACATTGTATTGCTTTTAGTTTGATTAGATTACACTAGCAAGAAGTTTGACATAACTTGTAATGATAATCCAAAATCACAAATTTTAATTAGATACCAATTAGTGCACGCATGTAGTGAGTTCGTTGAAACCTTTAAATATAGTAGTTTGTTATTTTGACATAGCGCATTCATGAGTAATAGATAATCCACACAAATCAACATATTAGATTGACACAAGAACACGTGGAAACTGAAGAACAAATATAAAGTGAAATGTATCATTCATTTATAAGTGAAATGTCAATGTGCATGTCTCCAAAAGTACATGTATCCAAAAGTACATATATATCCAAAATTGCATGTCTCCAAAAGTACATGTATATCCAAAAGTATCCAAAAGTATCCAAAAGTATATGTATCCAATGAAGTCAATGTACATGTCTCCAAAAGTACATGCACAATAAAGTCAATGTACATGTCTCCAAAAGTGAATGTATCGAAAAGTACATATATATACAAAAGTATCCAAAAGTACATGTGTCCAAAACTATCAAAGCCATATGTACATGTATCCAAATGTACATATATCCCATAAGACACATCAAAACTCAAGCTTCCTCTTGTTCTTTTCCGACGTTGATCCTCTAGGCACATCTCTAGGATCAGTGTGCGTCTCTGGATCCTGCAAATTAAATATCAATTGTTAAATTCAACTAACTATGTATACTAATATATTAGCTCAACAATTAACTCAACAATTATCAACTGGTGCATGGAAAGTGCATGAAACACTTGGTCACTGAAGGACATCTCACCTCAACTGACAAAGGAGATTGCGTTGCTTGTGTAGCATATAGAGCCGTTGGTTGAACATCCAGGATGGTCGAACCAGGGGGGCCAGGAACTGCTCATGCTGGTGGTGGCTACAATGAAAAAATGTTGAAATAGTTAGAAATGCATGAATAAACAATAGACAACAATAATAAACTATGTAAAGATAATGTTGAAATAGTTACATACCTGTGTGTGATCAGTTGCCATTGCAGATGCGGCACTGACTGCTACATCAACCATCGATGCGAGGTTTTCAGTAGACACCTCAAGTTCCTGATGCAGTAAACATGCAATTCAAACATTACAAAAAACTATTTATGCACTGGATTTCAAGTTAAATAACAAATATCATCGAAGGATATACATTACCATGGTGTGAGTAAGCCCATGGCCGTGGGCAGCTGGAGTCTTTCTAAGAGTAGAAAGCCTCACATACACACGACCCTTGTTCATGAATGGCCTGGAGGGAGATACAAATCCAGGCAATGGTCCAAATGTCTCGGATGGTGCCTACAATAAGCAAGTGTTCATGTAGTTAGACATGCATGATTCAACAAACAAACGTGTATTTAAAAAATGTTATTTTTAATTGTTTAATTGGAGCCCAGATGTTTCATGGGACGGTACGACCATGGGTGCTACCTCCACATGACCTTGCCCCAGTGAAGGATCTACCATTTGCAAGTTTAAGAATTGTAAATATTAGACCGTAGATAGCATTAGTGAACTAAAATGTAAAGTATGTGGAAATTAACAAATTAACAAGTATTAAAAAACTGAAATTTTAAAATGTTTATCTCGGTGTGAGATACGGCAATAGGTGCTATATAAGATGGGCCTACCAAATGGGCAGCATCATGCCCCCCTGTAGAGTCTGAAACATCTGGCTCTGGGGTGTTGCTGCTGGCATAAAGCATCAACTACAAGTTCACAAAATTAATATATTAACTCAAACTATATATATGTGTACAAAGACGAAAATAAATGAAGAATTTATTACAATTAACCATCAACATACCTCTCTCAAAAACCCACTGAAGGCAACATCTGAGGCAAGACCATAACAGGGACGACCACATGATATGCACTCATGAGGATCAGTACTAAGATGGAGATGTGTCGATGGTCCTGCACTAGTGGATGGTCCTGCACTAGTTGATGGTCTTGCATGGTGACGAGCTGGTGTATGTACCACACCAGGGACAGATGTCCCTTCCTCACCCATATGCTGAACCATAGTGCCATGGCGAACAACCACCCGTGCCAAACTCAAAAATGCATCCCATGTCTTTGGAATAATACGATGTGCAGGTGAGACATCTGGCCCAGGCAACTGCCTGCGAGGTGTAGGGATAGGGCGATCTTGGTCTCGAAGCCTCGCATTGGATCGATTTTGGGGCATCTCCCACCGATCCCCTGAAACTGCAAGATGTCAAAATAGTTTACGTGTTTATGTAACACGAACTCTGCGTACATCTTTCGAAGGAAATACGAGGGAATTTCCTTGTTATTGTGTGGTGGCATATCAAAAACCATGTACCATCTGTCCATCCAGTTATCAACAAATGGTTGAAACATGCACCACTCAATGGAGATATGCGGCATGTTTACATTTGGGATTTCCCCCATCCGAGGGTCCCTAAACAATGCAAATATGAGCTCTTTGGATATTTTCAACTTTTTTAATTGCATTGTAGTCTAGCCCATCAGCGTATTGTTGTCTTTTTCTTTCTCTATATGATGTAATATCATATAGTACATTGCTAGACTGTGAAATGGTGTCAACAATTGTATCCAAGGTTGATGCAAGCGAGCGGCGAATCCTGTCACCACCACTAAAAGCTGCACTAATGCCCCTCAAGTGGGCAAGCTCAATCAGTATCTCGGCATTGGTGTCCATAGCCGCAACTGCAATAAAGACATCAATACGAAAATCATTAGAAACATATACATGGTATATAATGACGTCTCTTCAAAATTGAAAATGTATTAAATCAAACTCAAGTAAGCAATTTAATGGCATTCACTTACATACATTTAAAACTTAAAATTTAACATTTAACAATTAAAAAGTAAGTTTCATTCAACTTCTTTCTAGAAGTTAAGGCACTTCTTAACCCTCATTGGTGACTTTTCCATGCAAACTTGGGTTTAAACTTCTTAGAATTTAGAAGTGTTATTTTGACATGTTTTGGCCTTTACGTCCATTGCAGAAAACAATATTTCCATCAACTTCATAAGCTAACATTAAATTTATTGATTTCAACATATTACGCCTTGTGGTTGGAGGGGAGGACAAAGTGGTATGGAATGAAATGGATATGTATGAGTTTGTCTTGTCAATATGATTACATATGTACTTGAGATGACTATCAATGATTAAGATGTTGAATAATCAACTAGAGATTGTGACTAGAATGACAATAACAACAATGTCAACTTCTCAAAATAGAGACAATTTTTCTCTACAAAATTGATCTCTACATTGTATGGCAAGTTCAGAAAATTAAATAAAAAACATAGTGATTTTCTATATGAAGTCTTTCAGTTAAATCGACAGTCCCTGAGCGTTGAGTAGATTGATCGAGAGTGTGGATAGGGCAGGCCCGAGAGACACTTTGTTAATGTGTTTTGGCATTTAGTCAAGGGTGCTTAACTAAGAGACAATGTATAGCTACATACACTTCTGATGAAATTTTGATTATGTTCATGGACAAATGATTGTGATGAAATTTTGAGAAACCAAGTAACTAATTTTTTTTGCATTTTTTCTATTCACTTTTGTGCATGCATTTCATCTTGTTATGGCCATTACCAAGGAAAATTATTTAATTAGTATCATGGGAAATGGCCTTTGAGGGTTGGAAATTTGGGTTTCATGTGGATGGATACCTAAGTAACCGGACACGTCCAACAGGGTCCCCGTGTCGCGTGGGACACGGTTTTAGATGATGGTTGGTGGGATAGGGTAGTCCTTAGCATCAAGATCATGGAGCCAATCATTTCTTTGTTGCGGTTTGCAGACATGGAGTAGCCCATCCTAGGAGATGTTTATGAGGGGTGGGATTCCATGATTGAGTCCATGAAGACCATTGTTATGGAGAATGAGTGTGCTAAGTATGAGACATCGATAGAGAACTTATGGTCCATCATACAGGGCATTCTTATCTCCAGGTGGGATAAGAATTGCACACCTTTGTATTGCTTGGTCCACTCATTGAACCCCAGGTTCTATGCTTATGATTGGCTCAGTGGTGGGTCGGGGCCCTCATCCAAAGTCCCTCCTCACATGGATGGAGAGATCTCAGAGGGGAGGAAGATAGCATTTAGACGGCTACTTCAGGATAGAGACCACCTTGAGATGGTGGAGGAGGAATTTTATGAGTTTTCTAGTGGCACTGGGAGATTTGGAGGATATGAGGTGGTTAAAGACATGGGGGTTAAGAAACCCCTTGTTTGGTGGACAACTCATGGGGCAACATGCCCTCTTCTACAAAAGATAGCCTTGAGAGTCCTCTCTCAAGTTACTTCATCCTCTTGTTGTGAGAGGAATTGGAGCACATATGGGAACTTGTACAGTGTGAAGAAGAGCAGGCTTGAGCAATCCAGGGCAGAGACGATGGTGTATGTGCACTCCAACCTTCGTCTTATTTACAGGAAGAGGGAGGAGTAGGAGAAGGGAAAGACACGGATGTGGGATGTCTTTCCTGATGAGATGGGTTTGGATAGAAGTACTGAGTTGGAATTAGCCAACATGGATCTTAATGATCCAGTGCTAGAGTCGGTCACTTTTGATGAGGGTGATCGTATGGAGGGGTCATCCTCCACACCAGCAGATGCAGTTAGTCAGATTGGCAGAGAGGAGGAGGAGGAGGATCAGGGCAATGATGAGTTTGTTGATTCAGGCATGGAGGAGGACAATTGAGTCATTGACAGATGGGATTCTTCCATATTGATCCACTCCTTTTTTGTATTTACTATTAGACTATTAGACTATTAGTCTATTTGGCATTTGCCAGTGTCCAATGGCATTCCGACATCTATGTAATACATTTTGATTTTGATGACTTAATGAGAAATATGGTTCTAAGTCTCTGACATGCATCTATGTGTCTCAATGTCTCGTTGTGATTTGTGATTGTTAATGAAAAATGTGTTGTGATTTGTGAATGATCTAATTTCTATTGAATATTTCATATTTGTAATTGTAAATGTTAAATTTTATTGGATCTATATGTCTATATTTTTAAGTTTTAATATATTTTAAATATATATATATATATGTATGTATGTATATAAAACGTGTCCTAATTCCGAGGGTCACCGTGTCCCATGGGGACACTCGTGTCTCGTGTCCTCGTGTCAGGTGACTTAGATGGATACATTGTAGAAAGGGGGGAGTTCTTTTTTTTTCAATTTTTGGTTGAATTAGGAATTTTTGAGTTTTTGAAAAGGGATTCATTTTAATTATTCACTCATCTTGGTTGAGGGAGATGTGAATTTAATTAGAGATTGGGTTATTCCCAATTTTATCAATATTACAAATCTAGGTTGTTTAAATAATAAAAAAATAGTAATTTAGGTTAAGAAATGACAAAAAAATGGTATGGGTGAATGAATTACCTGATTAGATGACAATCCACCAGTGAATTTGTCTCCCCTCCAGCTAAATCGCGCTCTACCGATACTTCAGGACACACAAACCGTGCTCGTCCAACCTCTATTTCGCGTTTCTGATGCATGAAGAGTGCCGCGGGTGGTCGAGGGTGGTCGAGGGTGGTCGGGACTGTGTTTTTAAATTGATTTTAGATTTAAATAATGCGTACGCGTTTTGTAACTACATAACACGTACGTGTTTTGTAGTTCTATAACGCGTACGCGTTATGGTTACCTATCCTACATATCCAGTGACATGTCAGGCTCGGGTCTTACCATGGCAAGTGCTAAATATCATAAACGCGTTATGTTTTTATGTATCAGGAATGAGTTTTCAAAAAGTAGCATTGCATCTAAAGTGACCCTCATCTTCTTGCACACACCCATATATCCTATGTTTTTGCCACTAAGAACCTTTGTCAAGTGGGTGGAAATAATTTATCCCTCAAATGGTATTGTGTCGCATCTTTAAATAGGTGGTGGGTACCCCCCTAAGAGAATAGAAACACGTTACATTGGATTTTACCTCCTTTGGAAAGACGCCTCTTTCCTCGAGAATTCTTTTCCACTTGATGATAAAGGGTTTTTAAAGGTTCCTTAGAGACAACAACTATATTTCAGATGATAAATGATTGATGGGGACTATTTGGATGCCTAGCCTAGCAATCCTACCTTATAATAACAAATTATTATGTTCTCTCCTGTGGAGAAATTATGTTGGTTGGATTAAGTTGTTGTGGTTGATTTATTAATGGATTTCTTTGCTTAGTGGAATGAGAAGGGGAGATCATTACTAAAAAATAATCCATCCAATTTAAATTATATCTTTCTATTCATGTACATGTTAAGTAATAACTAAATATGATGCAAATTTTATAAAAACATTTCAAAAGAGTGACTAAGCATATTTATTAATACATGCGCTCTTTGAATTAAGATTGCGCAATAACATAAGGGAACTTTTAATCTAATAATTTATAAACATACATGACAATACAAATTCCTACTTTCTACATTTTAAAATAATAAAATTTAGTACTCTACATTAGATGAACTTTTTGATTATATATTTTTTGCTATAATCTCCCTAACTTGTCGGAGTGGCCTTTGGTCTAAGAAACCATGATCCGAGGGCATTTAAGCCATCAAAATGACCTAGGGATTGCGCACGGCTTGGGCCACACCAACCCTCAATTGATTGGATTGTGGGTGTTTCCTCCAACTAGCTCACCACTAATGGGAATTGAACCCGGATCGCCCTGCTGACGAGACCCACACCTTAACTGAATGTGCTAGTGGGAATTGATAACTTCTTGATTATGTTAACTGTGCTTTGAATTTTATTGAAAAATATCAAATTCAATTGATATAAATAGAACAAATTTAATAAAATTGGAAGATATATCACTCCAAATCTATATAATATATAAAACTATACAAATTTTCTATTTGTTATGTCCTTGACATATATGAATTGGACGGAGCTATTAAACTGGTATAATAAATTAATTTTCTCCAAGCTAAGGTTTAACATTAGAAATTTAAATTTGATTTATTATAATTTTTATTTTCAAATTTTTATTGGTTAAACAAATATGAGGTCAACCTCGAAAAACACCAATCGATTTCACTTGACATCTGTCCACCTTGATGTCATCCCCAATCCGGTATTTATACTGCTTGCTGATAAGTACTGAGGAACTGGCAAAAATTTAAGGAATAAGCTATCTAGGCGACGTTTTTGCCTCCCGTGATCGGAGATCCATCACCGGCACCGATCACCGTCGCCAGCTCCATCCGCCGTAAACATTGCGCTAGCAGCTATCACCCTGCCACCACCGATCCTCCATCCCACAAGAAGTTTCCAGTTTTTCCCTCCGACCACCTCTCTTCACCATTCGCACCAGCTGTCCTGTGTTGTTGTGCTTTGCTCCTCCCTCTGAGCAACCTGGGGTGGATGCGTAGTCTCTGGTGCTGACGACTGGCCTTCCCTCCTCCACGCAGACGAGTTTGGTGTGGCTGTGACCGATAAAACCATGATACATTGACCATGTTGCACCAATTTGCATATTTGGAAGTCGAGTGATGAGTTATAGATGCCAAGTGTTTGAATCGCCTCTTGCAAGTCACCAGCAACTCGGTGATAACATGGTTGTTTCATACCAACTCGACTCCTAAAATATTCTTTAAGATAGACTACAATCACCCCATATTCGTGCTCTCACCCTCCAGGCAACCCTTTTCCCTTCCTTCCAACGTCAAACTCTCCGGTATGGTATAGTCGTGACTCCCTATAGCCGGTCTACACTACCTGGGATTTTGATTATCAAAGAACTTCTCGTTTAACCGATCTATCCATTGTATGCATATATGCTCGTCTTACTGTCTAATGATGAATCGCAGGTTAACTTGTAAGGGCGCATCGACCCAAATGGAGGACATATTTATTCAGACAGTAGTGTACAATGAACCGAGCTACAGTCAATACGGACCTTGCGGAATTAAACATTGCTTGAGCCGAAATATTCAACACATTGGGAAAATAACAACTTTTGAGAGAAACGCCATCAACATTACTTGCTGCTATTATTTATGCCACAACATTACAGACACAGTGGATCGACCTCGGATTGCGAAGTTCGTCACCACAATATTTACTCTGGACTTATGCCTAAGCACAATGTCTTGGGTCCATTTAGATTTCACTATTTCCCGAAGGCATATAGCTAATTTCAAGCTCCTGGGAGTCCCAAGATATGCTTACTAGCATACCCTCACTTACAGACTTTGACAGAGGGAGTCCTCACCTTTCTGGTGCAATGTTATACCCAAATGGGCAACTTGCAGAGCATACGGGCTCGGCTCTTACAGACACAGACTTTTTACAGAACGAGTCTTTGCCTTTCTGGTGCAATGTTATACCCAAATGGGCAACTTGCAGAGCATACGGGCTCGGCTCTCACACACCTAAACACTGTCGAGCGGACTACTTGCTCAGACGACTTAATTGCAGAGCGGACTACTTGCTCATGCGACTCGACTCGATGCCCCTAAATGAGTTCTAAGGCCTTGTATTTATAATTCTAAAGCCGGTCAACCGGTCACTTAGAACTTACACTATCCAGTCAAAAGTAGAGCACTAAGAGATTCCGGGGCATCGTGGGACCACACGATGTTATCTCATCCCTTCATCAGGCAGCGCCATATGGGGACCCGGTACCTTTGACAGCGACAAAAGATTCTTATGGCCGACAAGACCATGGCCCATTAACTATTACAAAGCATCTCGGGGAACAATAATCATCCCGAGGAAATCATGGCAGACAATCTTAAAAGCGGAGAGGCCCACCAACGGCTTCCGTAAAAAGCAGAATATTTACAAAAGATATCAAATCGGACCGACTAGGCTTTCATTCCTGGAAACAATCAACGGGAGTTTTTAATCAGTAGAGTAGCCGGATCCACAGACGCAATGTGTCTCACCACCAGGACCTGGAACACCGCCACAGACACAATCAAGACAGCCGTCATCATAATTGCTTTCTTCAATTTCTCTGCGTACCAGTTCTTCTTCTATGTAATTTGGCTGAGTCTCAGGAAACTGCCAATACTCATTTTCAGGTTCACTATCAGTCATGTCAGGATAAAGCTTCTCTCCGAAGCACTGTTCAACATCTGATCCTTTTAATGCTTCATTTGGACCAAACATAAATTCAGAAGCAAAATTAGACTCAACCCTGTAGTTGAGTGGCAGAGTTCTTCGATGGACCTTGGTGTCCAATCTGTTACCTTGGCTATCTCTCTTTATAAACTTCTGTGTGACAGTTACATAATGTTCCAGAGGAGTATATCTTCCTCCATGGTGTCTTAGCAAGAATTTAAACCACTGATTTGCCTGATCAGCAGCTTGCATATCTGCTTCAAGATGAAGTATAAAGTTAGCTTTACGCTCAATCCATTCTTTTCTTGGGCAGAATTTTTCTAGGAAAACTTGGGTCCATCCTGACCATTTTCGATTCCTCATATTCCCTGGGTCTGCACATATGATTACAGATTTTTGCTCACGACAGAATTGGAGAATTAAATTATAGGATCTCCAGGTTAGATCCCCTTGGCCAATATCAACATACCATACCCAACCGTTCTTTTCTTCATTGCCATCAAGCCATAATTCACTGCATTGCACCAATTTTTCTTGAGCTTCAGTTAAACCGCAGAAAGCATCTTTCTCCCATCGCTCCAAAATGAGCAATTTACAGGGACTTGCTTGGATTTGTCGAATAAGAGTAAGACTGAGGTATTTTTCAGCGTCTTCCTTGCTTGCATAATCCAGCAGCTGCTGGCGTTCGTCTTCAGAAATATCTTTGTCCCATGGGGCCAAGAACAGGGACGAAGGAGGGGTCTGCTTTTCTAACTCCTCTTCATTCATAGGAGCCTTTCCTTTATCACTTATATCCTTCTTTGGAATCCATCTTTGATCTTTCTTCGAACCAGAAGAACCAGCAGAAAACATATTCAGGATTGGTAGCTCTGACTGCAAAGTCTCACGAGTTAGCATATCAGCTAAACAATTCAAATAACCAGGCTTATAAACAATATCATAGTCAAAGTTACTAAGCCATAGAAACCATTTTAGAATTCTGCTACTATTTTCAGCCATTAAATTTTCATTTTTGAAGATACCAGGCATGATTTTAAGATCTGTCCTAATTACAAATCTTACTGGTTTTAAATACAAAACGAAATGATTAACCGTTTTCTTAACAGCAAGTATCTCCTTGTGGCTGGAAGGATAATTTAACTCAGCTCCTTTAAATGAGCCAGAAGCATAACCGCAGATATTGGATTTACCATCCAATTCTTCAATAAGAACTCCTCCCCATGTGGTGCTCGAAGCATCAGTTTCAATGATCAACTTTCCATTTCCTTGAGGAAGGGAGAGAGCTGGGAGCTCTTTTACTCTGGCTTTAATCTGCTGAACCGCCAGAGTCATTTTATCAGACCAAGGTATTGGCTTCTTCTTAAGCCTTTGCTGTAGGCAATGCATATCTGCTGCTTGGCCTTTATAGAAGGGTCTGATGTAATTCAGGCAGCCCAAAAATCGCTGCAACTGGGTTTTGTCTGTAATCTGGTCAGGGAAATGCTGAAATGTCTGTAATACATGATTTTGTAAAACCACCTGACCTCCCTTGATCTTTAAACCCAAAAATTCTATTTCAGTCTTACCTATCTCCATTTTACTTTCAGATAAGACTAACCCATGTTTGAAGACTAGCTCATAAAACTTTTGTAAGTGTTTGAGATGATCTTGTAGATTTTTGGAGCATATCAAAATATCATCAATAAATACTGCTAGCCACGGAATATCCCTAAAGATATCTTCCATTCGTTTTTGGAATTCAGAGGGAGCATTGTTAATTCCAAATGGAAGGACTTTCCATTGATACTGCCCATGAGGGACAACAAAGGCAGTTTTGAATCTATCTTTCTGTTTTATCCCAATCTGATAAAACCCTGACTTCAAATCAAATTTACTAAAAATAGTACATCCAGTGATTTTCTGAAGAAGACTTGCTTTATCGGGTAGAGGATACCTTATCTTCTGGAGTACTGCATTAAGTGGCTTGAAATTAACAACCAGGCGGGGCTTTCCTCTTTTTTGCTCCGAATGCTTATTGACAACAAAAGCACGACAAGCCCAAGAACTTTTAGATGGTTCTATCAAACCCTTTTTCAGGAGATCTTGTACTTCATTAGAACAAAATTCTCTTTCACTGGGACTCATCAATCTAGCAGAGGCCTTCATAGGTTTTATCTTTTGAAGAGGATCAAAAGGAAGAGATACAAAATATTTTTCCCTTGTCCAAAAAGCATTAGGACTTTCTGAACAACAATCTCTTTTTAATTTCTCTGCTATCCCAGATAAGAACTTCTCACTGTGTAATTCTGCAAAAATCATGCACCTTTCCATTTTATGCAGTGAGGCAGGAGGATTAGGAGACTCGGTTGAAACTATAGCTTTACACCGCTGTACAGAACTATAACTCAAGGGTAAAGAAATAGATTTATTATTGACTGTACAAGTAAAGGAGTTTGCTTGGGTATTTACAGAGAAAGGACTGACTTTATGCAAGAACTCAGAACCGAGCACACAATCTTCTTTAATCAAATCAAGCCTTAATAAAGAAACTGTTAATCTATTACCAGACAAAGAAATAGGGAAATTATCAGCTTTGCCATTCATATATACAGGGGTTCCTTGTATGGCAGATCCAAATTCTTGAGTTTTATCCCAGTAAAAACTAGGTAAAGCATTTCCTTTGGCTAAATTAAACTGGGATCCTGAATCTAGCAGACACTGTACAGGATAAGACTTAAACTCATTGGGACAGAACTGTAAGGTGATGAAAAGTTTAGGACCTTGAACTGCTCCAAGCAGACTTAGACTTTGAGACTTTGGAGATGGGGATTCTTCAGGTGAAGGAGACTTTTCAGTCGAAAGAGGACCACATACACGTTCAATCTCATTTGATAATTCTTCTTCTGAAGACTGTTCTTTTTCTAACAAAAGGGCTGTTAGAGCACTCTTAATATCATCTGCTTCTTTAACTAAACTTCTTATTTGCTTCTGCTTTTCTTTTAATTTCAATCTAAGCAGATTTTCTCTATCAGTTCTGTGAGACTGTCGATCCCTGTGACTTCCTGGATAATCTTGATAAAGGACTGCAGGATTAAAACTTAAATCTATCTGACCTTTTCCTTTATCTTGCTGCAAATTCTGTACTTGACTCTGCAAAGCTTTCTTTTCCTCTCTTAAAAGAGTTCTTTCTTTATGTCTGAAGATTGGAATTGTAGAGAGCTGTAAATCAATATCAGCCAATCTTTTTTCTAACTGTACCGGAGAAATGGCTTTAGAAAACATATATAAACTGTAATCAAAATCTGGGAGCTCACACCCCCCTAAATGTGCATCACTCTCAGAATCTGAACTGGAAAGAGAAGAGGGATCACATTTAGCAAGCTGAGGAGGTTCATGATCGGAATTATCTGAAGAGTCATCTTCAGAATCGGGCAGAAAAACAATATCATCATCTGAAGCTGGAGGCTCAGATGAAACCAAACAGAAATCCCACCAAGTTGGGTCTAAAGATTTGCTAAGAGCAGCCAACCTTGGCTTATTTTTCCGATCAGGACATTTAGAAGACCAATGTCCTTTTTTGCCACAGATAAAACATGTATCTCCTGGACCTTTTTCCTTCCTTCTCTTAACATATTTCTTACCATAAGCATATTTTTTCTTGTGGAAGGGTTTTCGAAATTTGGACTTATGTCGATAAGGCTTATCAGGATGATACCTTTTCTCAGAGGTAAAATATTTCTTCTTTTTCTTACAGTGGCAATCTTTGCCAAAATGACCTCTGTTATGTGCACCACACCCCCAATCTGGCATTCCTGCAACTTCTTTGCAGAAAGATGCTGAAAACATCTTCTGGTGCCTCTTAATATCCTTATTTACTCTTATCTCCAAACAATGCTCTTGCCAAGTTTCCATAATATGCTGTTGAAGTTGTGCTAGAGATAAAGTATGGAGCGGGATATTCTTTTCTTTAAGGGCACGTTCTACGGCATCTGGGACATGTCCTGGGAAACTACGGAGGTAGTGCTTGAGATAGGCTGGATCGCCTGATTTCCCAGAAGTTATTAACAACTTTTGCATATAACAAAAGTATTCATCAGCCTTACCAAGATCACACAATCTAGCAGTCATAAACAAAGAAGCTAGATGATCTATGTCTTCATGGTCTTCGGGTCCATAAAATTCTCTCCCAAGAGCAGAGAGAATTTGCTCATCTGCTTCATTTGAAGCAAGTATCTCATTTCTAGTTTCTTGTGGCAACCAGCGCCACCATTCATAGGCTAACCCTGACAGACCCGCGACTAACTGAGCTCCAAGCATCTGCCCAGTTACATTATGATCTTGTTGTTTTTTATACAAAATCCAGTGTGTAAGAAGCTGAATAGCATTCTTGATTTCCTCTCTACTTTGACACTGAATATTAAGAACAGGCTGTTCTGGCATTTGGGAAATTAAATTATTCATATTATTTATCCCAAAAGTAAAGACTTTTGGAACGGAAGATACACCCTGTGCATCTGGCATATGAGTATCATACTCAATTCTAGGAGTTCTCATATTTGAGGATTCTGCTGCCATCATGTCTAAATCTCCTATATGTTTTGGATCTAAGACAGGTTTCATAGTCTTAAATTCGGAGATCCAATTTTCTATTTGCTCTTTCTGCATATCTGACTCACCAAAATCCCATTCAGGCTTTTCTTCTTCTGGAAGCAGAGATAAAGCTCCCAAGGATGCTGATTTTGAATGACCTTTGCTGGCCAATTTTAAAACATGATCAGGAACTCTATATTCTTTTCTTTTAAGTTCCTGTGTTGTTCTTATTAAATCTTCAAGAACTTGCATCCTCTTATGTAGCTTATCAGCGGCTATTTTTACAGCCTTTTCAATTTCTGTTGTATCATGCAACAGATGATCTAGTAAATCTATTTTGGTAGCCACTCTTTCAATTTGAATCCTTTGATTCTCATGAGAAGCTTTCAGAGTCAGGATATCATTTGCCATATCATCCAGATTTCTGGCAGTGCAGAACTGCTGCAAATTTCCCCAATTGGCTAACTTAATTTCATCAGACACACTCTGATCAGCTGCAGAAGACTTTATGGGTAAAAACTCACGACGGGATTGACCATCTGCAGTATACTGTCTGAAGGGAGTTTCAGGGAGGTTTCGACCAGGGATATAGGATTTTTGGCCTTGGACATTTGTTTCCATAGCAGAATTTTGTCTTGGCAACGAAAACATTCCTAGAGTTGGAAACTCATGATGAGACTGGTGAGACTGGTGTTTCTCTTTTTGTTTTAATTTTTGTTTAATTTTATTGCATGCGGGACAATTTGCATGCTGACCTCTATGCTCAAAATCAGACAAACCAGTAAATGATTCTGAGGGGTTATCAACAGAGGACTCTATATTTACAGAAGACTCGTTTTGTACAGAGGATTGTCTAGACAATTGATTAGACATTGCTTGACGCCTTGCATTATGATAAGATGACAATGATGCTGACTTGATCAGAGGAGGTTGGAATCTGGGAATTGGTTCCTGTGCAGAAGATCTGAAAGAAGAAGTAGATTCATCAAAAACTAAGGGTTTTGGGTTCATAAGAGCTTTAACCCTTTCTTGATGCCTAAGTTCTGTGTACTTCATCTCCCAAGACTGGGGATACTTTATACCCGTCCAATTAAAAGTAATTGGAGTTGCATTTCGGGAACGAGATTTGGGTGTTTCCACCACGCTGCAGTCTGCGGAACTGTTATGAACTTGAGACCTAAGCTGGGGAAGGGTGTCATTGCCAAATCGAACGCAAACACCTCCTTTCAGTTGGATAATCTTGGATCCATTCAACATGTCAAAACCTTTGGGGAGAATGTAGGCTTTCAAGAGATTGTATATATGTGGGTCGTCTAGACTGACAGAAAAGCGAGGATATATAGTACCGAAAGCAGGGCCATCATGAAGTGGGGCAGTGAAACCACCTATGACTGCATCAGAAAAATTATTATGTCTAGTATCAACTACACAACATAAAGAAGAAACAGAAAGACGGGGACGGACCAAGGGACCTAAACCAAGTTTAACGGCACCGAAGTGTGCATATTTAAACTTCCTTTCTTTTGCCCAATCAATTTGAGATTTATCTAACAAAGAGATATGGATTGGTTCTTGGTTGTCGGTAAAGGAAACATCAATACTTGAAACTTTAATTTGGGTGGCAGAGGTTAAATTCCACCATCTGAGTCTGTATACATCCTTTGGTAAAATCTGAGGTAATTCCCAATTTGCAGAGGAATCCTGGTCATCTATTGTAATATAAGAAGCATCTGCACTATCAGAAGTGGAAGGATTAAAAGAACTAGATCGCCTATCTGCTAGGGAGACTTCCACGTCATTGGCTGATTGGCACTCCAGTGTTGTCAGCTGAACTGTATCCATAGTAGGATCCATGCTGAATAAGGTGACGGCTGACTTCTACGTTGCGGGTAACAAATAGACTTACTCCCCTTCCCACAGGCCTTACTGCTATGACTTCCGCACTACGCTTACACCTTAATGGTCTCCACTATTTCCTCATTGGTCATTTCCACCAACTACAAGATACATTTTGTTCCTTAGGAGTTTGTAAAGCATTCAACCAAACATTCATAAACATGTGCAATATAAAGCATAAAAAGCTTCTGGAATACAGAGAAATAGATAATACCAGACAAATATGAGAATCGCCTCACTGGTATCAGAGCCAGTGAGGCGATTCTCATATTTGTCTGGTATTATCTATTTCTCTGTATTCCAGAAGCTTTTTATGCTTTATATTGCACATGTTTATGAATGTTTGGTTGAATGCTTTACAAACTCCTAAGGAACAAAATGTATCTTGTAGTTGGTGGAAATGACCAATGAGGAAATAGTGGAGACCATTAAGGTGTAAGCGTAGTGCGGAAGTCATAGCAGTAAGGCCTGTGGGAAGGGGAGTAAGTCTATTTGTTACCCGCAACGTAGAAGTCAGCCCTCACCTTATTCAGCATGGATCCTACTATGGATACAGTTCAGCTGACAACACTGGAGTGCCAATCAGCCAATGACGTGGAAGTCTCCCTAGCAGATAGGCGATCTAGTTCTTTTAATCCTTCCACTTCTGATAGTGCAGATGCTTCTTATATTACAATAGATGACCAGGATTCCTCTGCAAATTGGGAATTACCTCAGATTTTACCAAAGGATGTATACAGACTCAGATGGTGGAATTTAACCTCTGCCACCCAAATTAAAGTTTCAAGTATTGATGTTTCCTTTACCGACAACCAAGAACCAATCCATATCTCTTTGTTAGATAAATCTCAAATTGATTGGGCAAAAGAAAGGAAGTTTAAATATGCACACTTCGGTGCCGTTAAACTTGGTTTAGGTCCCTTGGTCCGTCCCCGTCTTTCTGTTTCTTCTTTATGTTGTGTAGTTGATACTAGACATAATAATTTTTCTGATGCAGTCATAGGTGGTTTCACTGCCCCACTTCATGATGGCCCTGCTTTCGGTACTATATATACTCGCTTTTCTGTCAGTCTAGACGACCCACATATATACAATCTCTTGAAAGCCTACATTCTCCCCAAAGGTTTTGACATGTTGAATGGATCCAAGATTATCCAACTGAAAGGAGGTGTTTGCGTTCGATTTGGCAATGACACCCTTCCCCAGCTTAGGTCTCAAGTTCATAACAGTTCCGCAGACTGCAGCGTGGTGGAAACACCCAAATCTCGTTCCCGAAATGCAACTCCAATTACTTTTAATTGGACGGGTATAAAGTATCCCCAGTCTTGGGAGATGAAGTACACAGAACTTAGGCATCAAGAAAGGGTTAAAGCTCTTATGAACCCAAAACCCTTAGTTTTTGATGAATCTACTTCTTCTTTCAGATCTT
Organism: Larix kaempferi; assembly: GCA_027924585.1. Lineage (NCBI taxonomy): Eukaryota > Viridiplantae > Streptophyta > Pinopsida > Pinales > Pinaceae > Larix > Larix kaempferi. The sequence goes on from BSBM01000115.1 coordinate 4,665,529, forward strand.
CTGCACAGGAACCAATTCCCAGATTCCAACCTCCTCTGATCAAGTCAGCATCATTGTCATCTTATCATAATGCAAGGCGTCAAGCAATGTCTAATCAATTGTCTAGACAATCCTCTGTACAAAAAGAGTCTTCTGTAAATATAGAGTCCTCTGTTGATAACCCCTCAGAATCATTTACTGGTTTGTCTGATTTTGAGCATAGAGGTCAGCATGCAAATTGTCCCGCATGCAATAAAATTAAACAAAAATTAAAACAAAAAGAGAAACACCAGTCTCACCAGTCTCATCATGAGTTTCCAACTCTAGGAATGTTTTCGTTGCCAAGACAAAATTCTGCTATGGAAACAAATGTCCAAGGCCAAAAATCCTATATCCCTGGTCGAAACCTCCCTGAAACTCCCTTCAGACAGTATACTGCAGATGGTCAATCCCGTCGTGAGTTTTTACCCATAAAGTCTTCTGCAGCTGATCAGAGTGTGTCTGATGAAATTAAGTTAGCCAATTGGGGAAATTTGCAGCAGTTCTGCACTGCCAGAAATCTGGATGATATGGCAAATGATATCCTGACTCTGAAAGCTTCTCATGAGAATCAAAGGATTCAAATTGAAAGAGTGGCTACCAAAATAGATTTACTAGATCATCTGTTGCATGATACAACAGAAATTGAAAAGGCTGTAAAAATAGCCGCTGATAAGCTACATAAGAGGATGCAAGTTCTTGAAGATTTAATAAGAACAACACAGGAACTTAAAAGAAAAGAATATAGAGTTCCTGATCATGTTTTAAAATTGGCCAGCAAAGGTCATTCAAAATCAGCATCCTTGGGAGCTTTATCTCTGCTTCCAGAAGAAGAAAAGCCTGAATGGGATTTTGGTGAGTCAGATATGCAGAAAGAGCAAATAGAAAATTGGATCTCCGAATTTAAGACTATGAAACCTGTCTTAGATCCAAAACATATAGGAGATTTAGACATGATGGCAGCAGAATCCTCAAATATGAGAACTCCTAGAATTGAGTATGATACTCATATGCCAGATGCACAGGGTGTATCTTCCGTTCCAAAAGTCTTTACTTTTGGGATAAATAATATGAATAATTTAATTTCCCAAATGCCAGAACAGCCTGTTCTTAATATTCAGTGTCAAAGTAGAGAGGAAATCAAGAATGCTATTCAGCTTCTTACACACTGGATTTTGTATAAAAAACAACAAGATCATAATGTAACTGGGCAGATGCTTGGAGCTCAGTTAGTCGCGGGTCTGTCAGGGTTAGCCTATGAATGGTGGCGCTGGTTGCCACAAGAAACTAGAAATGAGATACTTGCTTCAAATGAAGCAGATGAGCAAATTCTCTCTGCTCTTGGGAGAGAATTTTATGGACCCGAAGACCATGAAGACATAGATCATCTAGCTTCTTTGTTTATGACTGCTAGATTGTGTGATCTTGGTAAGGCTGATGAATACTTTTGTTATATGCAAAAGTTGTTAATAACTTCTGGGAAATCAGGCGATCCAGCCTATCTCAAGCACTACCTCCGTAGTTTCCCAGGACATGTCCCAGATGCCGTAGAACATGCCCTTAAAGAAAAGAATATCCCGCTCCATACTTTATCTCTAGCACAACTTCAACAGCATATTATGGAAACTTGGCAAGAGCATTGTTTGGAGATAAGAGTAAATAAGGATATTAAGAGGCACCAGAAGATGTTTTCAGCATCTTTCTGCAAAGAAGTTGCAGGAATGCCAGATTGGGGGTGTGGTGCACATAACAGAGGTCATTTTGGCAAAGATTGCCACTGTAAGAAAAAGAAGAAATATTTTACCTCTGAGAAAAGGTATCATCCTGATAAGCCTTATCGACATAAGTCCAAATTTCGAAAACCCTTCCACAAGAAAAAATATGCTTATGGTAAGAAATATGTTAAGAGAAGGAAGGAAAAAGGTCCAGGAGATACATGTTTTATCTGTGGCAAAAAAGGACATTGGTCTTCTAAATGTCCTGATCGGAAAAATAAGCCAAGGTTGGCTGCTCTTAGCAAATCTTTAGACCCAACTTGGTGGGATTTCTGTTTGGTTTCATCTGAGCCTCCAGCTTCAGATGATGATATTGTTTTTCTGCCCGATTCTGAAGATGACTCTTCAGATAATTCCGATCATGAACCTCCTCAGCTTGCTAAATGTGATCCCTCTTCTCTTTCCAGTTCAGATTCTGAGAGTGATGCACATTTAGGGGGGTGTGAGCTCCCAGATTTTGATTACAGTTTATATATGTTTTCTAAAGCCATTTCTCCGGTACAGTTAGAAAAAAGATTGGCTGATATTGATTTACAGCTCTCTACAATTCCAATCTTCAGACATAAAGAAAGAACTCTTTTAAGAGAGGAAAAGAAAGCTTTGCAGAGTCAAGTACAGAATTTGCAGCAAGATAAAGGAAAAGGTCAGATAGATTTAAGTTTTAATCCTGCAGTCCTTTATCAAGATTATCCAGGAAGTCACAGGGATCGACAGTCTCACAGAACTGATAGAGAAAATCTGCTTAGATTGAAATTAAAAGAAAAGCAGAAGCAAATAAGAAGTTTAGTTAAAGAAGCAGATGATATTAAGAGTGCTCTAACAGCCCTTTTGTTAGAAAAAGAACAGTCTTCAGAAGAAGAATTATCAAATGAGATTGAACGTGTATGTGGTCCTCTTTCGACTGAAAAGTCTCCTTCACCTGAAGAATCCCCATCTCCAAAGTCTCAAAGTCTAAGTCTGCTTGGAGCAGTTCAAGGTCCTAAACTTTTCATCACCTTACAGTTCTGTCCCAATGAGTTTAAGTCTTATCCTGTACAGTGTCTGCTAGATTCAGGATCCCAGTTTAATTTAGCCAAAGGAAATGCTTTACCTAGTTTTTACTGGGATAAAACTCAAGAATTTGGATCTGCCATACAAGGAACCCCTATATATATGAATGGCAAAGCTGATAATTTCCCTATTTCTTTGTCTGGTAATAGATTAACAGTTTCTTTATTAAGGCTTGATTTGATTAAAGAAGATTGTGTGCTCGGTTCTGAGTTCTTGCATAAAGTCAGTCCTTTCTCTGTAAATACCCAAGCAAACTCCTTTACTTGTACAGTCAATAATAAATCTATTTCTTTACCCTTGAGTTATAGTTCTGTACAGCGGTGTAAAGCTATAGTTTCAACCGAGTCTCCTAATCCTCCTGCCTCACTGCATAAAATGGAAAGGTGCATGATTTTTGCAGAATTACACAGTGAGAAGTTCTTATCTGGGATAGCAGAGAAATTAAAAAGAGATTGTTGTTCAGAAAGTCCTAATGCTTTTTGGACAAGGGAAAAATATTTTGTATCTCTTCCTTTTGATCCTCTTCAAAAGATAAAACCTATGAAGGCCTCTGCTAGATTGATGAGTCCCAGTGAAAGAGAATTTTGTTCTAATGAAGTACAAGATCTCCTGAAAAAGGGTTTGATAGAACCATCTAAAAGTTCTTGGGCTTGTCGTGCTTTTGTTGTCAATAAGCATTCAGAGCAAAAAAGAGGAAAGCCCCGCCTGGTTGTTAATTTCAAGCCACTTAATGCAGTACTCCAGAAGATAAGGTATCCTCTACCCGATAAAGCAAGTCTTCTTCAGAAAATCACTGGATGTACTATTTTTAGTAAATTTGATTTGAAGTCAGGGTTTTATCAGATTGGGATAAAACAGAAAGATAGATTCAAAACTGCCTTTGTTGTCCCTCATGGGCAGTATCAATGGAAAGTCCTTCCATTTGGAATTAACAATGCTCCCTCTGAATTCCAAAAACGAATGGAAGATATCTTTAGGGATATTCCGTGGCTAGCAGTATTTATTGATGATATTTTGATATGCTCCAAAAATCTACAAGATCATCTCAAACACTTACAAAAGTTTTATGAGCTAGTCTTCAAACATGGGTTAGTCTTATCTGAAAGTAAAATGGAGATAGGTAAGACTGAAATAGAATTTTTGGGTTTAAAGATCAAGGGAGGTCAGGTGGTTTTACAAAATCATGTATTACAGACATTTCAGCATTTCCCTGACCAGATTACAGACAAAACCCAGTTGCAGCGATTTTTGGGCTGCCTGAATTACATCAGACCCTTCTATAAAGGCCAAGCAGCAGATATGCATTGCCTACAGCAAAGGCTTAAGAAGAAGCCAATACCTTGGTCTGATAAAATGACTCTGGCGGTTCAGCAGATTAAAGCCAGAGTAAAAGAGCTCCCAGCTCTCTCCCTTCCTCAAGGAAATGGAAAGTTGATCATTGAAACTGATGCTTCGAGCACCACATGGGGAGGAGTTCTTATTGAAGAATTGGATGGTAAATCCAATATCTGCGGTTATGCTTCTGGCTCATTTAAAGGAGCTGAGTTAAATTATCCTTCCAGCCACAAGGAGATACTTGCTGTTAAGAAAACGGTTAATCATTTCGTTTTGTATTTAAAACCAGTAAGATTTGTAATTAGGACAGATCTTAAAATCATGCCTGGTATCTTCAAAAATGAAAATTTAATGGCTGAAAATAGTAGCAGAATTCTAAAATGGTTTCTATGGCTTAGTAACTTTGACTATGATATTGTTTATAAGCCTGGTTATTTGAATTGTTTAGCTGATATGCTAACTCGTGAGACTTTGCAGTCAGAGCTACCAATCCTGAATATGTTTTCTGCTGGTTCTTCTGGTTCGAAGAAAGATCAAAGATGGATTCCAAAGAAGGATATAAGTGATAAAGGAAAGGCTCCTATGAATGAAGAGGAGTTAGAAAAGCAGACCCCTCCTTCGTCCCTGTTCTTGGCCCCATGGGACAAAGATATTTCTGAAGACGAACGCCAGCAGCTGCTGGATTATGCAAGCAAGGAAGACGCTGAAAAATACCTCAGTCTTACTCTTATTCGACAAATCCAAGCAAGTCCCTGTAAATTGCTCATTTTGGAGCGATGGGAGAAAGATGCTTTCTGCGGTTTAACTGAAGCTCAAGAAAAATTGGTGCAATGCAGTGAATTATGGCTTGATGGCAATGAAGAAAAGAACGGTTGGGTATGGTATGTTGATATTGGCCAAGGGGATCTAACCTGGAGATCCTATAATTTAATTCTCCAATTCTGTCGTGAGCAAAAATCTGTAATCATATGTGCAGACCCAGGGAATATGAGGAATCGAAAATGGTCAGGATGGACCCAAGTTTTCCTAGAAAAATTCTGCCCAAGAAAAGAATGGATTGAGCGTAAAGCTAACTTTATACTTCATCTTGAAGCAGATATGCAAGCTGCTGATCAGGCAAATCAGTGGTTTAAATTCTTGCTAAGACACCATGGAGGAAGATATACTCCTCTGGAACATTATGTAACTGTCACACAGAAGTTTATAAAGAGAGATAGCCAAGGTAACAGATTGGACACCAAGGTCCATCGAAGAACTCTGCCACTCAACTACAGGGTTGAGTCTAATTTTGCTTCTGAATTTATGTTTGGTCCAAATGAAGCATTAAAAGGATCAGATGTTGAACAGTGCTTCGGAGAGAAGCTTTATCCTGACATGACTGATAGTGAACCTGAAAATGAGTATTGGCAGTTTCCTGAGACTCAGCCAAATTACATAGAAGAAGAACTGGTACGCAGAGAAATTGAAGAAAGCAATTATGATGACGGCTGTCTTGATTGTGTCTGTGGCGGTGTTCCAGGTCCTGGTGGTGAGACACATTGCGTCTGTGGATCCGGCTACTCTACTGATTAAAAACTCCCGTTGATTGTTTCCAGGAATGAAAGCCTAGTCGGTCCGATTTGATATCTTTTGTAAATATTCTGCTTTTTACGGAAGCCGTTGGTGGGCCTCTCCGCTTTTAAGATTGTCTGCCATGATTTCCTCGGGATGATTATTGTTCCCCGAGATGCTTTGTAATAGTTAATGGGCCATGGTCTTGTCGGCCATAAGAATCTTTTGTCGCTGTCAAAGGTACCGGGTCCCCATATGGCGCTGCCTGATGAAGGGATGAGATAACATCGTGTGGTCCCACGATGCCCCGGAATCTCTTAGTGCTCTACTTTTGACTGGATAGTGTAAGTTCTAAGTGACCGGTTGACCGGCTTTAGAATTATAAATACAAGGCCTTAGAACTCATTTAGGGGCATCGAGTCGAGTCGCATGAGCAAGTAGTCCGCTCTGCAATTAAGTCGTCTGAGCAAGTAGTCCGCTCGACAGTGTTTAGGTGTGTGAGAGCCGAGCCCGTATGCTCTGCAAGTTGCCCATTTGGGTATAACATTGCACCAGAAAGGCAAAGACTCGTTCTGTAAAAAGTCTGTGTCTGTAAGAGCCGAGCCCGTATGCTCTGCAAGTTGCCCATTTGGGTATAACATTGCACCAGAAAGGTGAGGACTCCCTCTGTCAAAGTCTGTAAGTGAGGGTATGCTAGTAAGCATATCTTGGGACTCCCAGGAGCTTGAAATTAGCTATATGCCTTCGGGAAATAGTGAAATCTAAATGGACCCAAGACATTGTGCTTAGGCATAAGTCCAGAGTAAATATTGTGGTGACGAACTTCGCAATCCGAGGTCGATCCACTGTGTCTGTAATGTTGTGGCATAAATAATAGCAGCAAGTAATGTTGATGGCGTTTCTCTCAAAAGTTGTTATTTTCCCAATGTGTTGAATATTTCGGCTCAAGCAATGTTTAATTCCGCAAGATCCTGATAAGGTTCTGAAAGATATAGATGGTTTGAATGAATACGCTACAACATGGAATTCTCTAATTTAAATTCCATTCACATTAAAATGCAGGATATATTGCTACTTTTACATTCAAGACAATCAATTTCGACATCAATTCATCAATGAAGGAATTATTTTTCCCAAAAATTCTATTTGACTATCAATGCAAATAAACTATTTTTTTTTCCCCTTCAATCGATTTTTTTTGTGTTTTTATGTTATTAATGCATTTAATCTAGTTATATAAATAATTATATAACTAACAAACACATTATCAATCTTTAGATCTAATTAACTGTTGTTTATGCCAACGCTGTCAAAATCATGTTATCTCCAATGAACGATGCCTCGAGGAGGCATGTGGATGCACGTAGACCATAGCTTTCCAACCTGAGCTTGGAATTGCAGTTCGAATCTGTATTAAAGTCTTAAACCACTCTACAATGTAACTTAAATCTTAAGATTACAATTTTTTTCATAAAGTTCAAATTTTCACATGGTATCACAAAATGGTGTGATCTGCCCAACTTCTAGCAAATCCCAAGAGAATTCCAATTCGATGAAGTTTGTTTCACTAAAATGGTGGAGTAATTAATTTATATGGTAAACCAATGGGATTGTATTTGTATTATAATAAAAATAAAAAGAGATATTTGCATAGATTAATTATTAGTGGAGTGTTAACTATTACAGGTTTTCAAACATGAGAATATAAACATTATTAATTTTTAATTTAAGAAATCAGAGATTCAAAACGACGTTCACATCTCAACTCATTTGGATTATAGTCAAACACATACTCAAACACACAATGAACTTTAAAATTTAAAATAAGTAGCGTTTAGCATTTTCTTTCTCCCTTGGTAACTTTGTTAGATCCATGTATGTGACAGCTATAGGTATAGGCGGCAAGTCCCAATCATTCTCCACAGAAGGATGAAATACTTGATAACTTTGTAAAGTTTAATTTTAATTGTTTCATTGAATTAAACTTTTTTTTTACCTCCATCAATTGTCTACAACTCAAAGCAAATAGCTCATCCATACAACTTTATGCAAATAGAGCATATGGCAATGTCAAGAACATTGCCACCACGTGGCTCTTGTTAATATAATATATATAAAAACTAAACATTTATCAATTCTTTATTAAATTAAATAGAGATTAAGATTAAGGTTTTAAGTGAAATTGAAATTACCAAATTTATTAAACATGGTTTTCTTATATCTTAAGAGGTCCTAATTTAGGACCCATGGTACATTTTACAAGAATGTGAGTCATTATATATTTAACAAATTTAACAATATCTTGTGTACATGGAGTATTACACATTTAAAATTCAAGTGAACTTTGTGAAGGTTCTATAAAATGGAAAGTGAAGATATTTTCAAGGTTTACAAATGGGTCCACAAACCTATGTACTAAGTTTTGCAATGATTTAAAATTTAAAATTTAAAATTTATGTACTTGTTTTTTTTATCTAAATTTTAATTGTATTCACACATTTTGTGCTAACATCCATCTCAAGGAAGTAATTTACAATACATGTCTAATGACCTATCATTTTATGTGTGAAATCGCCACATTACCTCTAGTTTAAGGATGAATCATATACATAAATAAACATTTGAAAAGTATTTCTAACTTATTTTTTTTCACATGTATACATATTTAAATTTTAGTTATTCGAGAGTGTTCATTGCTATGAATATTTGTCCATCAATTTCACTATGTTATTTGAAGTCCTATCAAAACGAACCTTGAGGAACAAAATTTAACACTACATGGAATTTTGAGAACACACAAATTTTTGCTATAAAGATTGATACTATTTACACTAGCATGCAATAGTATTCTCTAATAGCACTCAATGCATGCATAAGCATTTCACTACATTATTTAGTATATAAAATTTATTGTGACCAATTTAATAAATCAAGTAAACTAAATTAATTTGTGACCAATAAAAATCTTATAATATTTTGAAAATCCAATGACTACTAATTAATCAATGTGATAATTTTGTAATTAATTTCAACATGATAATTGTAATTAATTTTGAAACATGATAATTGAAAGAATGGGCTAAGAAGTAAGAATTAAGAAACTTGTTTAAAATAATTAACATTTGAAGAATGAAGTAAGAAAAATACTGTATTGTCCTCAATTGGAGATGGATCCTCCATCATCTTCTTGTTTCTCTCTTAATGCTCTCGTCTTTGCCTCATCATTTCTTTGGCCTTTTCCTGTATTTCTTCTTCATTAATTTGATCATGATCATGTTTCCTACTTCGACATTTCTCTCTTCCCATGTTGATTGGTGAATAAGAAATGAAAATGTCTAATTTCCTTTCAAATATTTAGAGAACTGTACCTATGAGACACTCAAAGGGCTAAAAATAGAGTTACAATTGATAAATTTAAGTTTATATGTGTGTTTTATATAATTGTTTACACAATTCAATTCATTAAATGCAAAAGGAGGGTAGGTAGTTCACACGTATGGTTAGAGGGAAGGATGTGAGGCAAGATCAATGAAAAAGGTGGTGAACCAACATTTTTTGAATGCTTGATTGAGGTTTTTAAAAGCTCGATCGAGGAATTAGGTCGAGCGAAATTCTGGTTAACCACACATAAAATATTGATTAAGTTATTTAAAAAATGCATGCAAAATCTTGATCGAGGTTTTTAATGCGTGCAAATTTATTTTTACTAGCCTCTTTTCCAGACCTAAATCATGTCCTAGGATGCACCTTAGGTGGAAGACTTCATACAGATGAAATCATCAACAAATCACCGCAAACAAAAATCAACAACATAAAAAGTACACAACCAAAGTTGTTTAATTAAATGCAATTTGACATATTAAATAATTTTGTTTTCTAAATATAGGTGGAAATGCAACATAATTCTTTTTTTTTTGTTGCATGTCAAAATTCACAAGAAATATATGAGTTTTGAAGACTTTGATTTAATAAATAAGTAAAAAAGGTAAGCTAATTTTTAAAAAAAAAAAAAAAAAATATTACCCATCTTCTCACCATTTTAAATTATAATAAATAAATAAATAATGTAAAGTTTTTTTTCTCTATAAAATATTAAAATAACATAATATAATTTCAAAATTCAACCATATGCATAGAAATTTGTGGGAAATGCATATATCATATTTTTATAGGTGTCATAATTTTAATTATATAAAAATATTGAAAAATGCATATATAATATTTTTTGGGAACAATTCTAATTATTTAAAGATAATATATTTCATTATTGAGAGTGGGTATTTTTTTTATAATATTAAATTTAGTTTAATATTATTTGTTATATGGTATTTTTTTTATAATATTAAATTTAGTTTAATATTATTTGTTATATTTAATTAATTATAAATTGTTTATTTTTTTTTCAAATTAAAAAAAATATATATATATATATTTTAAATGATATGATTTTTTTGTATAACATTTATAAATTAATTTACATAATGCTATCCTCATTAAAATTATTAAACTGAATTATAATAAATTTTGAAATCTTATGATAAAAAATAGCACAATCCACATCTATAAAAGTATAAATTCACATATATTCAAGAGCAATTGTAACAGAATCTGTTTGCTATCAATTAGAACATAAAACATACAAACTAAAATAAGTTGCAAGAATTTTAAAAATATAAATATAATCAATATATTTAAGATATAGACTTCGTACTGTGAAGTATAATTGATGAACTATCGACATAATTTGATAAATTTACTCATGAGGAGAGTTTTCCATCCCATCCCAACCTAGTCCACAAGAGCAAAATAGCCCTAAATGCGTTGACCCATTTTTCACACTTTAAACTTATGAAAAAGAATATATAACACTTTGTTGTCACCTAAAGAAAAAACAAGGATTAATACAAATTATCATTCATGAAAACAAAACTTAAACCCTTATTATTGTTTAAGATATATATATAAAAAGAGGAAAAAAATTACCATAGAGACTGCAAATAAAATCTTAGAAGGTAGCCATTAGCTAGTTTAAACCTCAAGAGCCACAAATAAATTCACTCTTGTAATAGGCTTTCTATACAAAAATATTATGTACATATAAATAATTTGAATGCTCAAGTATTGTTCATACAATTAAAAAAAAAATTCGCTTGCTTATGAAATGATTGATTAATAAGCCAGCCTCTTGTCTTCAATGTTAAGACGTTGCAATGTTAAGACGTTGACATGAAAACGCCCAAGGAATTCCCTAACAAAATGATCACAGAATAAGAGTTCGTTATCCTTGCAAAGGGAGGGTACCGAACTCAAACGAAGAAAAATACTGAAAATTAAAGTAAAAAAGGTAGCATTTGAGAATCTGCTCATAAACTTTCCAGCAAGCTGTTAAGCTGAAGGAACAGGATTTAAGCTGAGACTGAATTTCAAATTAATGATAAGGTCATGTTAAAAATTTCTATTCAGAACACATCCTCGAACTAAGGCACATTGAACCGGAAAACCTTGGTGTGAGTGCCATAGCGGTTAGGGAAAGAACAAAAAACATTTTTGCATAAGATATTAAGGAAAACAATCAAGAAATCAACGCTGGATTACATTCTAATACAATTGTGGGGAATACTGTTATTGGTATGTATACAAAATGTGGAAGCATAGAATTTGCATTTGAAGTCTTTCAAAGCATGCCTGAACTAAGTGTCGTTTCATGGAATTCAATGATTGTTGGATATGCTCAGCATGGTCAGGACAATGAGGCTTTTGAACTGTTTTCGCAAATGCCACATCGAGATTTGGTTTCATGGAATTCTGTTATCGCAATATATGCACAGAACAGGCATGGCGAGGAGGCATTGAGACTCTATGAGCTCATGCAGTAGGTTGGGATGAAGCTTGATGAATTCACCTTTGTTAGTGTTGTCAGTGCTTGTGCCAAGTTAACATCTTTGGAGCAGAGCAAGGAGGTCCATGCCCATGTAATTAAATATGGATTTCAATCAGACATTTTTGTTGGAAATGCCCTAATTATTATGTATGCAAAATGTGGGAGCATAGAAGACTCAGTGAGAGTATTTGACAGAATGTCTAGACGAAACATTTTCTCATGGACTGCATTGATTTCAGGATATGCTCATCATGAGCATTGCAAAGAAGCCCTTGATCTTTTTGAAAAAATGCAGCAAGAGAGTATTAAAACTTACCATGTCACGTTTGTTGGTCTTCTTTCTGCATGTAGCCATGCAGGGCTAGTGGACGAAGGTCGATACTACTTTGATTCCATGAGTCGGGATCATGGTATCAAACCTATGGATGATCACTATGCCTGCTTGGTAGATCTTCTTGGTCGTGCTGGGCATCTGAATGAGGCAGAAAACATTATCCATGGAATGAAAAATAAGCCAAATGCTTTGGTCTGGCGCACTCTGCTCAGTGCTTGCAGGATTCATGGAAATATGCAGCTTGGAAAGAAGGCAGCTGAGCATGTTCTTGAGTTGGAACCAGAGGACTCTGCAGCATATGTACTCTTAGAAAACATTCATGCTGAGGCTGGTAGGTGGGATTGTGTGACTATGGCAAGAAAAATGATGAAAGAAAGAGGGGTCAAAAAGAACCCTGGACACAGCTGGATTGAAATCAGGAATAGGGCGCATGTATTCCTTACAGGGGACACACTGCATCCACAAACATAGCATATATATGAAAAGCTAGCGATTTTGACTATCAAGATGCAGGATGCAGGGTATGTCGTAGACACAAAGTATGTGCTGCAGGATGTAGAGCAGGAGGAGCAAGAACATTCTATTAGCCACCACAGTGAGAAGCTTGCAATTGCTTTTGGGTTGATCAACACACCCAATGGAACACCTATCCGTATCATCAAGAATCTTCGTGTATGTAAAGATTGCCATACTGCCATCAAGTTCATCTCCAAAATTGTTGAACCAGAAATCATTGTGAGGGATGCCAGCCGTTTCCATCATTTTAAGGATGGGCTGTGTTCATGCAGGGACTGTTGGTGATGCCAAGTAAAATGACATCAAAGATATCTTACTACTGGGCCTAACCTGACATGTTATGTTTTGGTCATGATTTAGTACATCGTCTTGTAGAAGAGCCTTAAGAGGTAAAAGTAGCTAAGTAAGCTGAGTATTTGCTTAATTTAAGGAAGTGTCTCACGTTTCTGATTTTTAAACATGTCCTTATTCCCAGATGAAATTTAGGTTCATGATTTATGAAGTAATATTTCATAACGATTTCATGCATGATTTTACGAAATTATCCCTTCATTGTTAAATGTTAACCTTGCAAAAAGTCTCTAAAACTAGAATGTTTCACTTGAGATGCCTAAGATTGTGTTATAAAGGCTGGAGACAATTTTCCTATTGTGAAAAGTTTAATTTGAATGCTTAAATTCTTGTCCTTCCATTTCATCTTTTAGCTTATACTTTAATCCTTTTAACGGTCCTTCCTCTTCCTTTTGAGATAACTTTGTATTATCATATTGCCTTTGTTATCTTCATTTTAAGCATTCCAACTACATATTTGGAGTTCTTTTCTTTAGTACTCATTAGCTCTTTTAGACTTGGTCTGAAAGGTCGAGGCTTAAAATATTACAAACCCACAACTACTTTGAATTCGAGAAGAAAAACCTTATTTCTTTAAAAACTGTGGAACTTGAAAAGAGTTTCTGTTGTTACCTGTTGGTTGGGCAGTATTCTCTCCAGCAGCAATGGCATACCAGCGTAACATTCAGCTTAGTTCATGTGCACAACAAAAGAGACATGTTGAGTGGTTACTGTTGAGGATAAAAACTCTCAGATAGTTGGGGCTGACTTCTTCTTAATATAAGTAGCATATTATCATTTAAGCTATGTTAAATGGTCCAAGGTTCTCAAATCGAGCCTGTGGGCCTGATTTGATCATAAAGCATAAATAATTCAAAAAGGGCTCGCTATGAAATTATGCCCTGAGCAAGCTTTAACATATGTATTCTATTTCAAAACCAAAGTTTTCACGCAACTATAATAAAATACATAACCCTGTAGATTAAATAAGCAGTTACAGGCTTATTCATATTCATAAAGGAATTGATGAACAAATCAATTTAACCCAAACCAAAACTCGGTTTCAATTAAAGGGGCAGTTCCATTGGCATTACAAGCACATAAAAGTTATATAGAATAGTATTCAGGCTAGCTAAAGCAATCATTTACAAATATACTAGGGTATTAACCCTTAGAAATGACATTACCAATCTAGCATCTACAGTGTTAAAAAAACCCTGTGAAATAATACCTTCTTTCAACAAGATTTACAAGAGAATTAACAAGTCAAACTTAAACAACAAACTCCATAAACAAATAGCAGGGTTTTCCATGCATATACGGCATAAACCCTTTATCTTCCTTTATCTTCCTTGAAGGAGGGTGGGCTGTAAGGCAGTGAGCTTACCTAGGAAGGCGTTCCCTCCATAAACTCACCTTCTCATGAACCAGACGAATGTAATTGTCCTTGCAAATAACAGCTCGACATAAGTAACTTGCCATAATAAATAATAAAGGAGAAACACTTATACTGATTATACAAAAGAATTTAACAGAGATGAGCTCGTAATATTATCGAAGCCGCATAGAATAGGCTATGATTGCCCTGCCATCTAGGAGGCGCATGATGGAAAGCATCTAGGCATAGTGAAGAAGTGTTTTTAAATATTAACTCGAAAGGATTGCTGTCACCAAGATGCAATAGGTCGATATCAACTACACAGAACACGGGAAGCGCTCATGAGACGATCTCAACATCGAACACAACTCATCCAAGAACGACTGGGGCTTAGCATAATGATCGGAAAAGAGCACTGTGTGAACGGAGGCACTCTCAATGACTCTCCGGATTGCAGGGTTGATGGGATCTCCCGTTGGAAGTTCCTCCTTGTCCAGAAAGACATGCATCCCACAACTTCTGAGATGTGGAGCTGTCGAGATCTACGACTCTGGGGTCGAAAATGGTTGAATCGAGAACGGAGACACGGCTGGAACCTAATGCATGCACTGGGACTGGGATACACTGAGTAATTAATTTGTCTGATATCTCACACAAGTGTATTCAACCTCCAATTACACGTTGATTGTCGTACTAGCCACTCCACCTTACGATGTTGTACACAACATAAGTGCACCAACAATTGTACAATCCAGAGGGAGAGATGGACAGATGTCACCTGATTTCCCCTCTCCAAACTTCGATGCTGAAATATGTTCATTCAACCAAAGTTTCACTTTGTAAACTTCAAATTTGATTTTTTGAATTTTGTGTAACTGGACTATTGTGTGGAAAATGATTCCATGATGTCAAAGACATAACAATATAAATTCACATATATTCACTTAGCCCTAGATTTCTAAAATACAATCCACACATATCATGGTATAAATAAAGATTGAGATTTAATTTGTACATATTACTATAAAAAGATTCCATTGAACTTTTTGGTGGGATCATCTATGCGTTAGTTTTTGACATTTACTAGCAAACTATCAACATTACAAGAATAAAATGTAAAGAGTATTCTAATGATCTCTTACGTCATCGTGAGGAATCTAGTCTTGCTCGTCGATTCCATCAGACGCGATTCAAACCACGTGACAGAACAAGCAAACAAAATCTTAAAAAAGAATTGTTGGAAGTGCTAGCTGTCTGTTATCTGATTGGATTGCTCTGCAGTTTTCTTACCATAAGATTCTGGTGGCCGTGACAGTTTTCAAACCCCTGGTCTTGTAAGAGGCTTCACTGGTTGAACCACTTCCTGCAATCATAGACAGAGCAGAAGGCCTGCAAGCAAGTGACCACCAATAGAATCACTGCAGCTACCAGAGACAGGATTTTCCACGACCTGTATATATGCTCCTTCAAGAACTTGACCACAGCAACCTTCCATTTTCTGTTATAATATGTATTAACATCCTCTATAACTTTGTCAAGAAATTCAACTTTTGTGAGACGAACGCACCTACCCATGCTGTTCCAGAGGCTTGCAACCTCTTCGTCGTTTTGGAGATGGTTGGATATAATTCCGTTCTCTCTCAACGATCTCACATCTTCTTCGCTGTCAATCATCCCGTTCATGAAATTGGTGTATCGTGTGAAAACCAGCGCACCAGGCGCCACCGAAGCTTCAAATGCCACCAGATTTCGCAAGATTACCTCTGTGTTGGTGTCCAACTTTACTCTGGGGAGGTAAAGCGTGGCAGTCTTCATATCAAATTGTATTGTAGTGAGGTCACCATTTGTAGCAACGAATTTGACTCCGGCAGAGTATAAATCGGCCACTGATGGAATGGCCAGTTCGTCTCGGGTTGGTGGTATGATCTTAACGGAGGATTCTTTCCCCTCTCCCGCTCCTTCCTCCTTCTCAGATTTGAAACGAAGTGACAGGAGTCTTTTAAATTCTGTCAGAACAGGTAGGTTCAGCACTCGCCGCTGCAACTCCTTGAGAACTCGAATGGGTCGACAGTTTAAAGAGGAGAGAGCCGTCCATAGCGAAGTAAAGGTTTGTGTAAAGATTGACATGTCTACTGTATCAGGCGACTCGTTTTCTTCTTCATCACTTGCATTTGGATTTTGATTGTTGGAAACACTAGGGACAATAGTGTAGTACAGCACCTCCAGCACATGCCCTCTCTCGTTTCTATTGAGCTTCGAATCCTCGGGCAACTTGAAGGCGAAAGGCGATAATTCTTGGCAAACAAGCCTTAGCAGGTTTTCGATCCTCTCATCTGCCATGTCTTTAGAATCCAACTGCAACTCCAAAAGCTTTTGCAGTAGAAAGAGAGGCAACTGATTTTCGAGCATCATGAGATCTCTGAGAATAGAGTTGTAGGCAGCGCTGGCACCACTCGGATCTAAGACTCGGCCCAGAGGCCTGACGTCCGCGTCCGAGCTTCTGTCGGCGTTTCGGACATAAAACTGTAAACATTGAAGCAGGAAGACGGCGTCGAGAGACATGAGCCATGCCAAGGTTTCATCCGTATAGTCGATGAACTTGTCATAGCAGCTCCGGATTTGCCAGTCGTGCTTCCGAAACTCCTCCACGACCACGGCCTCAAAGTTGTTGCCTAGTCCGTTGATTCTTTTCTCAAATCTGCGAGCAATTGCTACTTTGTAGCGCTCCATATCAAAGAGCTCAGACCTCCAGTGGTGATAGGGGCCGATGGAAACGGATTGAGGAATAAACGCCTTGGGGTTCAGTGCCAATAACTCGTTGGGCACATTAAACACTGACGCACACAAGTACTCATCATCTTCTTGCTGTAATACAGAGATACTTTCCTTAATTTGAACAACCCAACGATTCTCATCGATCTTCGCTTGAACAGCGTTGGTGTTAGTTTCCATATTTGAGGGCCGACGGTTGGAAAGAAGGATCCAGAGATCAGAGAAAGGAGAATAGTTCAGAAACTAATGTGAGGCATTTTAGTGACTCCGCAGCCTTATACTCATTCTGTCCATGGATACGCAGGGCGGAGTGAGTGGCGGGTACGTTACCATGCCATTTACCTTGAACCGTCCATTTGTTATCACGCTGTATTTATCAGAGCCGTCATCGGTTGAGGGAAGGAGGCCAACTTCCACCACATATGTTTCTGTCAACAAGACATCCACACACTTTGAATAATCTGGATAGGTAAGATTTTAGAGTAGGATTGCACTGATAATTTGGTTGAAATTGTTGTTTGGGTGGTTGGAATTGTATAATAAAGTGTTAAAGTGGTAATTTACAACGAACTAATTTATTTTTATAATCAAATAGTCAAAATTTCAGAAAAAAATCTCATCTTCAGATTCTCCCAAAGAAAAAAATAAATAAATCTTAAAATTTTTGTCCAAGTACTTAAGATAAGATCATAGATCAACTTATTCTAGAGTTTGAACGACTTCTGTTGAACAGTCCAAGTTTTAGGTTTGATGAAGCTGAACTTATTTGAATTTGACAAACAAATGATTGTTCCAAGTCCTCAGGTCATGGATCAACTTATTAGAGTTTGAACGACTTTTGTTGAACAGTCCAAGTTTTAGTTTTAGGTTTGGTGAAGCTGAACTTATTAAGATTTGACAAAGTGAACCAAAAACTCAGAGACTTTAATAAAGTAAATGAATGGTATTTGTGGTTACTGACTTGGTTGAATGGTTTTGGGCATGGTGAAGCTGAAGTTATTAGACTTTGAATAACTTTAGTGCAAATTTATGTTTTTATGTTGGGTTGAACTTTGAATAGCTTTAGTGCACATTTATGTTTTTATGTTGGGTTGAACTTAATGGAGTGGACCTGAACTTAGTATGAACAATTATAATTTTGATAAGACCCATACCTTAATCAAGTAAATTAATTGACATTATTAATTATATATTAATAATATATCTTATTTATATTATATTAAATTACAAAATTATTAATATTTTTTTCATCATATATCATTAAAAATAATTACAATATTAATTTTTAGAAACAACTATATTCCACTAAATTGAAAACTCAAACTTTGAATTCCTTGTAAATAAATAAAACATATATAATTTCCATTTTTTGTCAAAGTTTCTTGTTAAAATATTATTCTATAATATTGTTAAAAATATGTCTTTAAAAATGTAATGATTTTTTTTCTTTATGTTAATTAAAATAAAGATATAT
Source organism: Larix kaempferi (assembly GCA_027924585.1). NCBI lineage: Eukaryota > Viridiplantae > Streptophyta > Pinopsida > Pinales > Pinaceae > Larix > Larix kaempferi. The sequence goes on from BSBM01000115.1 coordinate 4,683,943, forward strand.
TTTTGACCTTCTAGGTTAAGGTTGATCATCTTCTTTGATTCCTCAATGATTTAGCCAAGACTTGGTATCTTTATACCAACCCCATTTGAGTCGCAAGTGATTTTGATTGGAGTTTGAATCAATTTTGGGAAGACTATTAAAATCCTTCATGTTTGTTTATCTGTTTCTTGTACATTAGGTATCTATTCATGGCCTTTAATTTTAAGATTATAAGTTATAAAATACTTTTGAAGTTTATTTTACTCCACAATTCTCTAGATATAATTGAACCCCAAAATTCACAATCATATAAGATAACATGAGCTAGTCAAAGAGGAGTTCTTCTTATCCTAGGATATAGGGTTTTCATTGAGGATGTATTTATTCTTAATTATTTCCCATTTTCCTTCATTATTGGCTTCTTTTACTTTCTGAACTTCCATCCTTAATTTAGTTTGACCTTATGGAATAAGGTATTCATTTATAAATATTCCTAACCCTTTTAGACTTGGGATTTTATTGGGTATGCCATATTTATGGTCATTTGGGCTTACCTTAATAAGAATTAACATGTATTTATGTTCAATTATTTTTCCCAACCTCTTTTCTTCAATGAGACAAGTTGTTTCAATTTGTAAAAAAAAATTGTAGTTCTTTCTTAACTAGTGCTAACATGTCCTCTTTCAACCCAAAAATTATGATGTTCAAGTCTCTTCTGTTAAACCCATGGTATAAATCTATAATCTTATTTGTTTCCTCTTGAATGGGTTTGATATCAAATTTACCTTCCAAACTATTTAGAGCCAAATTGTGATTTAGTTTTTCTTCTAGCTCTTTAATGAACACTGGTTGCATGCGCATGACTAATCTCACACAATATTTTTTTTTCTCACACATTAAAGGATGTCATGGAGGCCATGATGAGTGATGACTTGGATAGAAATATTTAACAAAGGGTCAGTCCTTAATTGAAATGCCAAAGAAGAGTTGGCCTTCCACTAGTTCGATTGAATTGGTATTTATTTGTGAAGTTTGTAAAAGGTTAATCTTTCATTAACTTTACTAGATTTGAAAGTATTAACATCTCAAGTGCATTTGATTCTAAGAGACAAGGAAAAAATCCAAGTATTAGAGTTGTAAGAGCCATATATCCATGAGGTCATTTATGGTTGTCACCACAATATTTAATTAGTAGACTCAATGGCCTTTGGGAGTTAGTATTTGTGCTTTTTGAGAAGATTAAATCCATATGGACCATATATTTCAAGATTTATTTATTCTTTGTGTTTTTTTGTAAATCCTAATAATTGTAAAAACACCTTGGAAGAGAGGTCATAATTTATGGATTTATTTGACATCTTCATTACACCCCATTTTCCAAAATCAATCCATTTACATGTCTATTATTACTCCCCATGTGGGTGCACATATTGAATTTTCCCTTTTTTGTGGGTTTCACTAATATTAAAAGTAATTAAAAATAATATAAGTAAAATTCTAAATTTTGATATCATGAAGATTCAAAAGATATTGTTGTAGGGGGCTAGTTGACCCAATAAACTAGTAATTAGAATCAACATGTTAGTTGAGTTGGCTAGGTCGATCGAATGAATAGGTGGGTTGTCTGACCAAGGTTATTAATGAAGTTATAACTACCTCCAAGAATGTAAAAGTATGTAAGGGCATAAGTATGTAAGGGAAGATGGCTTACCTTGTTTTGTACTAATGATCTAATATAATAGACTACTTGATGTCAGTCCCACTACTACCTTCTCTTCTTCATCTCTTTCTATGTATGTATATTGGTGTGTGTGTGTTAAATCTATTTCTACACATCATTGGTAACTACTTTGGTGTAATCCCATAGATTTTATCAATGGTTCCATTGCTAGAACTTAGATTTTTGGGATTTGCAAGTAGAGTGGATAAACATAGATGCTGAGTGAGGAATAAATTTGGTTGTGGTAGAGTAGAAAAGTTAACAATTAATTGAAAAACTACGCTATAAGGAACCAACTATCATTTGTGGAAGAAGGAGATTTGTTCTACATATAAACTCACAAAATATTCTTAGGAAACGTCCTTCCTGGGATACAAAAATTGCTAGATAACCTTGATAATGAACAAGATTATTAAAGATAAGGAGTTTCTATTAAAACTAAACAATGTAGGCTAAATGAACTTATATGAGTGGCTAAAGCAAATTTTTGACAAGTTTTATGAAGAACGTGTGGTAGAAGAAATAACATCTGTTGATAATGTAAAAATAATATTCTATCATGACCTACATGAGAATTGTTTCTTCATTGTACCTATAATACTTCATAAATTTATTATAGTCAAAGGATTCAAACATATAGTCAAATCAAGACCATCGATAAACAATCCCATCTCGAATTCCATGGCCGACCTCTTCAACCAAGAGTAAATTTAGGGATTTCCATGGGAGGTAGGACACTCGTGATATTCCTTGACCAAAGAAAACCCTAGTCGGCATGGGATAACAAAAGAGGAGGACCAATAAGTCAATGATTCCCAGAAAAGGACACTTACCTAAATGCAAATATACGCTTGATGGATAGACCAAAAGACTTACAAATAAAATGATGGAAGGTTACAAAACTTTGCCCAAAATTAGAAAGAGATAGAAGACATCAAAAGAGGTCAAAGATGTAAGATTATGTAGATTACCATGGAAAAAATTCCCTAGAAAACATTGTAGAGCATTGGGCCAATAGTATATCAACCCTACCTGAGTTGAGACAATTTTGTGTTAAATTTTCAGAATTTACTTCAATCTGATCTAGGATCTTAACTGAGAGAACAACATGTACAGCATATCAATCATGGAGACAATAATGCAAGCACACAAGAGACACAAAGATTTACTTGGGGAAAACCATAAAGGTGAAAAACCCCAATAACTTCCTCAGAGATAGATAGAGCAATGATACAACCAACCATGAGAGATAGACATAACCTAGCAGCAGATCCTCCTCCTCCATAAGTGCGCCACTCCTCCTTGAGTGCATGAGTGAGAAGTGAGTGAGTAAATAGAGTGCCTCCCGCACTCTATTTATACTTGACTTGACTTGCCTTTTTACCTAACTCATGTAGGCTCGAACTTAACCACATAACATAATGCTGACTGGGCCGACCCCCAATAGGGTGGTCTAATAACCCTTTGACCCACATGAATTATACAGGGCCGACCCCAAACAAGGTGGTCTAATAACCCATCAAGTATAAGTTACGACACTTACAATATAAATGACGACACTTCCGTATAGAGGAATAATAACATCTCTATAGGAATACAATATACATATATGTGAAATACATTCCGAAGTTACATATACATCAACACTCCCTCTTAACTAGGAAGGTATTTCTCAGCACAGTTCTTCTAGCACAAGTCATCTTCTGTGGATCATCGTCACTGGATAATCGTCATCGAGTCATCATCATCGTCACTGCTACTGCTATCTCAATCAATCTCTGAATCTACTCGTCATAGGAAGTTCTATAGAGCCAGTCCTTTTTCATAACGGATGTAGGCCCACCACCTGTAGGTCTTCATCATCACTGGCCATACTGTGGAATCCTCAGGACTTATTACGTGCGTCACAAAACCTCGAAAGAGCATCCCAGGATGTTACGGGTACACAACTCCGACCTGTAGGATCTCCCAAGGCGCTATTACATGTGACCCCACCACAAAACCTCGAAAGAGCATCCCAGGATGTTACGGGTACACAACTCCAACCTGAAGGATCTCCTAGGGCACAAATTACATGTGGTCACCACAAAACCTAGCAAGAGCATCTCAGGATGTTACGGGTACACAACTCCGACCTGAAATCTCCCAGGGCACAAATTACATGTGGTCATGGAAAAACCTCGAAAGAGCATCTCAGGATGTTACAGGTACACAACTCCGACCTGAAATCTCCCAGGGCCTAAATTACATGCTATAGGACAAAACCTCGCAAGAGCATCCCAGGATGTTACGGGTACACAACTCCGACCTGAAAGATCTCCCAGGGCACAAATTACATGTCCTCCCAAAGAAATGTCTCGAAAGAGCATCCCAGGCTGTTACGGGTACACAACTCCGACCTATAGGATCTCCCAGACATGCTCCTCAGCACAACCTAATCCACGGCCACAAAGTATCATCCTGATACTCACCATACATCAACCTGATGTACACATGATCATCCTGATCATCATCACTGCAACGTCCTGCTGCATGTCATCTGGAGAAACATCCTGAAGCTCATCATCCATGATCATCCTGATCATCACTGCAACATCCTGCTACATGATCCACCTGATCATCAATGCATCTACCTGATGCATACCAAGTATCTATCTGATACATATCATCATACATGATCCTCCTGATCATACAATGTATCCACCTGATACAAATACAAATACATGATACATATCACCATACATGATCTACCTGATCATACAATGTATCCACCTGATACATATACAGATACATGGTCCAAACATCCAACATGATGCATATACAAAATACATACACATGATCCAACTTATCATATCCAGCATCCAACATGATGCGTACATATAAGTGATCCAACTGATCATATCCAACATCAACATGATGCATACATACATACAAAAAATGATCCAACTGATCATATCCAAGCATCCAACATGATGCGTACATACATACATAAAAATGATCCAACTGATCATATCCAAGCATCCAACATGATGCGTACATACATACATAAAAATGATCCAACAGATCATATCCAGCAGAAGCCAGGACATCAACCTGATGCTCATCATCCAGCGCTTACATCCACAGCCATGTGAAGGATCCTCCTTCCAACATGCTTGGAATGGCTTCAGCAAATGTGTCCATCACTTCTTCCTCGAAGTGTCCTCGATCTGAAGAACTCCAAGCCTCTCTCTGAAGTACTCGAACTTCACTTTGGCTAGTGGCTTCGTCAGCACATCTGCAATCTGCTCATCCGTCGCAACATACAGAAGCTTCACAGCTCCTCTCTGCACCATATCCCTGATATCGTGATATTTGATCTCTATGTGTTTTGACCTGTCATGAAACACTGGGTTCTCGGACAGCTTCACACAACTCTGGTTATCACTGGAGATACCAGTAGCCTCCAACGGGAGATCAAATAACTCAGACAGTAGCTTCCATAGCCATACTTCCTCACAACTAGCTGAACAGGCTGCAACATACTCTGCCTCGCGTGTACTCAGTGCCACGCAGGACTGCTTCCTGCTAAACCATGAGATCACACTTGATCCCATACTAAAGCAACACCCATATGTGCTCTTCCTGTCTGCAGCACTGCCAGCCCAATCTGAATCAACATAACCCTGCAGGTTAAACTTTTGATTCACCTCATACTTGAGCCCATAATCCACTGTACTCTTCAGGTACCTCAGAACATGCTTTACAGCAACTAGGTGAACACTCCTCGGATCCGTTAGGAACTGGCTCAATGTGTTCACAACAAAGAAAATGTCTGGTCTCGTTTTCGTCAGGTACATCTATGACCCAATCATCTGACGATACATAGAGACATCAACCATCTCAGATGAAGCATCACATAGAAGCTTCAGATTCGATGCCATAGGTGTGACCATGGCCTTGCAATCCATCATCCCGAACCTCTTCAGGATCTCTACTGCATACTTCCCTTGTCCAAGGAAGATTCCATCTGCACTCTGCCACACCTCCATGCCAAAAAAAAACAAATAGTGCATCATCCCCAAGTTCTTCAACTCGAACTCGGCAGCAAGCTTCCGCTGCGTGTTAGCAATCAATCTATCATCTCTTGTTACAAACAAGTCATCCACATACAGGAGTAGAATCACAGGATTTTCTTCCTCAACCTTATAGAAAAGGTTGGAATCCGCTTTATTCTTGGTAAAGCCCAAACTGAGTAGAAATCTGTCTATCCTACCATACCAAGTTCTGCACATATATGAATCCCTATCATGTGTCTCAGAACCAAGTGGATGCACCACATACACTTCTTCTTCAACTACATCATTCAAGGAGGTTGTCTTGAAATCCATCTGGTGTATCTTCTATCTCAACACTTTTATATTTCTCTATGCTGCCATCTGCAACATGCTTGATCTGATAGTTCCATTTGGAAGTCACAACAAACTTCCCTTCACGTCTTGGGACTACGTCCCAAACATCATTCTTCATGATCGACGGATCATGGCATTCCATCCCAGATCCTGGGAACTTCAATATCTTCAAGATCTTCAATAGATATCTTTGTTGCTGGAACAAATGTTGTAGTTCTTCTTTTGTAGGAGATGGCATATGATCTTTCCTACACAACAAGTTAAATTGCATGATTAGAAAACATCTCACAGTTTTCAGAACAAATTCTTACACATAAAGAAATATGTCATACAGTCATGCAATTATCTTAGCCAATGCTTCAATACAACATTTATCCATATCATATAACTTTCTAGATGCCTTCCAATCTCTACCAGAACATTGTTAAGAGTGTGCACAACTCCCAACATGTCAACAAAGAGGTTTCATTCTAGATAAGTAGCAATGGAATGTTGTACAGTGCCATAGGCCACTTACCCATGTATATTAGTAGTATACTGTTCATCAATGAAACTATTCTAATATGCACAATATATATCCTAAGTCTAGGAACATGAGCATATACATCATTGAACAATTTTATTTAAACAAACACATATCCAAGAAATGATAATTAAAATACTTAACTTTGTTTGTTCGTTGGGTGGACTCCCTCTGAGTCTTCGCTTTCTTGCAGGAGCTGCTGGAGTCCTAATCTGCAGTAGCTTCTTCTACACCTTTCTGTTGTGGAATGTAGAGAGATGGTCAACTCCCTCTGAATATCTGCATCCTTTCATAAACCACTGGAGTGTACTCCCTCTTGATCTTTGCTCCCTAGATTACCTGTCCTTGAACTTATATGCCTTCTCGATCCCTATGCATGCTTGTTAGTATCATCATTGTGTTATCCTCTAGGTCTAATATAAAATCATACATTCATTAGTATACTATTAAAACACAATAATCTCAAGCATGTATAGTCACGATCATTTCAAACAGAAATAGTAAGCATTATTATTCAAGGTTTATGTAGGATTCTTATGGTTAGTCAAATCATAAGAAACATAACATATCTAAACCTATAATTACTCAACCCTATGACTCTTCGGGTTAGTTGAATCATCAATTAAGATAAGAGATATAATATGCATAAAACCTGTGATTATTCAAACCTATACCTTCATGATTCTTCTGGTTAGTCATATCATCAATTATGGTAAGAAACATAATATGCATACAACCATGATTATTCAAACCTAAGACTTCATGAATAATCATTATCAACAACAGTATAAGATCCTAACCCAAGGTAGGATTCTATCTTGATATAGGAAAAACATACCTGGATTAGCATGCTAGTTAGTTATGTCTAACATACTCACATGATGTCTTCTTGTTCTTCTTCAATGACTTGTGCTAGTAACCTGTATATCTCATAGGTTAGCCATTATAAAACCAAGTTATACATACCTCGTAAATGGATCTTTTATGAGATCCATGACAATGGATGAGTCTTTATCCTCATGTCATCATGATCATATGTTCTTGAACTGGAACATGATTTGTCTTTCTTGGTGTACCTTTCATGTTAGTAGACAACATAAACCTCATACAACACCATAATGCATTAGTACAATCATAAGTGTCAACACCCTAACCAATGAATATCTTCTATAATGCATTCATAATTTTGTTAAGGTGATACGACAAATCTAAAATCAAGATTGTACTAACCGTAATAACATGAAGACAAACATACCATAAACTTAATCATGAACAAATCTCAAAACATACCTCGATGAGTCATACCTGTCGAGATCGCTTGTAATCTCCTTATGTAAAGCCGCCTCATCTCCCTCTGAAACAGGAACTTCTTCACTCATGCAGATGATCAATCCATCTTCTTCTAGGATTAACCCAATCCACTTGAATTGCAAGAACTGGACCTAGAGCTGGATATGGGTTTGTCAGAGAAACCCCAAAAATTCAGACTTTGAATTTCAAACTTCCGAAAGGATAGAAATATGCGCCTTGATGAGCTAATCAAGCTAGTATATTTAGAATTTGAAAACTGCAAAGTTTGACTCCTCAATTTTGCCTTTGAAACTTCTGGATTCACTGGATGTGACCCTGAACTGGGGTTTGATGAATCCCACTCTTCTGCCCAATCAAAAGGTTTGATCCAAAGCTCTAAGCTTCTATTTTTCTAAGGAGCTTCCAGCCGTGGTCACAGATTTCAAAAAATTCCCATTTTTACAGAAGCCCTAATTTTTCACTTTTCTGATCAAAGTCCCAAACTAGGGTTTGATCAAGCCCAGCCTTCTGCCCAACCAAAAATTCTGATATTGGTCTCTAAATTTCTATTTTGATGAGTAGCATCCAGCCGTGGTCTCCGATTACAAAAATTCCAACTTTCTACGAAGCCCTAAATTCCCGAAGCCATGAATGAAGGTACTCAAAAATAATTCTGTTTTGACATAAATATGTACCTGATTGTTTCTGGTGTACCTCCAAACTTTTCAATCCACAGGGTCTGAAAAGGTTTCCTGAGATAGCCTGACCTGTTATCTTTCCATCCTGATAGGTATCACCTCAATTGGATTCTCTGAGAGAGAGTTATGTCAAATGTCGCAACGTGACCTGTTTTGGGATAATATAGGAGAGCGAACTTGTACGGTGTGCCACGTGTCACTGTTTGAACTTCGGCCTCTGAAAACTTTTCTTGAGATATTTCGGCATGTTATCTTTCCATCCTAATAGGTCTGACCTCAATTGGACTCTCTGAGAGAGAGTTATGCCAAGTGTCGCAACGTGACCTGTTTATGGGATAATACAGGAGAGCGAACTTGTACGACGTGCCACGTGTCATTGGTTCAACTTCGGCCTCTAAAAAAGTTTCCTGAGATAGTACAGTCTGTGTACTACCTGTCACTTTTTACGAAATTTCATTTGGAGCTTCCTAGCCCAGGTTATGACCTTATTCCCAAGGTCACCTTATTTTGACTCAGATTTGGAAGAGGCAGAAACCCTATATTGTACAGATCATAAATCACAAAGTACAACGATTTAGAGGTTTTCCTTTGGACACAAGGTACATGGAGATCTTAGCTTCGGCCTGTAACAATTTCAGATCCGAAAACTTCGCCAAAACGGATTTATAGCGAAAGTGCTACGATGACTGGTTTTTGCTATATCAAGCCCTATCATCGTAAGTGCAACAAGTGTCATACATGCCATATCATGCCTTCTTTTAGGCTAGCTCTGATTCCATGTTAAATTTTCAGAATTTACTTCAATCTGATCTAGGATCTTAACTGAGAGAACAACATGTACAGCATATCTACAGCATATCAATCATGGAGACAATAATGCAAGCACACAAGAGACACACAGATTTACTTTGGGAAAACCATAAAGGTGAAAACCCCCAATAACTTCCTCAGAGATAGATAGAGCAATGATACAACCAACCATGAGATATAGAAATAACCTAGCAGCAGATCCTCCTCCTCCATAAGTGTGCCACTCCTCCTTGAGTGCATGAGTGAGAAGTGAGTGAGTAAATAGAGTGCCTCCCGCACTCTATTTATACTTGACTTGACTTGCCTTTTTACCTAACTCATGTAGGCTCGAACTTAACCACATAACATAATGCTGACTGGGCCGACCCCCAATAGGGTGGTCTAATAACCCTTTGACCCACATGACTTATACAGGGCTGACCCCAAACAAGGTGGTCTAATAACCCATCAAGTATAAGTTACGACACTTATAATATAAATGACGACACTTCCGTATAGAGGAATAATAACATCTCTATAGGAATACAATATACATATATGTGAAATACATTCCAAAGTTACATATACATCAACATTTTGACCAGTTACAGAAGAGGAGGTAACTATGACAACTCTTTGAATTCTCAGTCAATTCCATCAGTTCAATCAAATACATCAACTCAATCGATTCCATCAATTCATTCAAATACATCAACTCAATCGATTCCATCAGTTCAGTCAAATACATCAACTCAATCGATTTCATCAGTTCAATCAAATACATCAACTCAATCGATTCAAGTTAACTTTATGAACAATAATCAACCACCATATCCACCTCCATTATTTCTTATAAATTTTAACATTTCGAACAACACTGTTGGACATCTTCCTCTATATGAGAGAGGAAAATATCCCAAGAGACACTAGTTTGTATGTGAGATGATCCAGGACTCTCAAGATATTTCAGATGAAGGAAAACAAATGGCATAGTTCACAGGAGCGTTGAGGAAAAGAGCACTTACATGATTCATGAATTATACAAAAAATCAAAATAAAACCAAGAACATAATTAAATAAGCATTCTTTCAATTCTTCAGAACCTAGGATGTTAAACACCTAGAAACCTAATGGCTCAAAGAAATAGAGAAAACATCAAGATAATTAGTGAGAAACAACAACAATAAGTTTAAGGACTTGCTCAGTCAAATCCCATATAGAATTGATGTTGAGCTTCAGGTTTAGTAGTTCATGGCTATAATTCTCCAAAGAATTAGGGCTCCTCTGTGAATGCATGAGATTAGAACATATGAAGAATCCCTCTGAAAAAAACAAAATATTGAGTTGTATGATGATGGATTGACTATGATAATAGATAGATGGTTAGAAAAAAAATGGAGATCATGCAAAGATCAATCAAAGAAATTGCATTAAAAAGATTAGATTTATATTGCAGTATATGAAAAAATGATGGACATACTAAATATTAGTGCAAGTACAAAGAAATGACTAAGAGACACCAAGATGTATGAACAATGCATATTAAATACTACTACAAAATATGTGAGAGTGTGATAAACCATACCATGCATGATTTCTCACACAATCTAAATAATGCAAAACAAGAATAGTTTTCCATTTGTGAAGAATCTTCTCATAACACACTGGAATGTCAAATCAATAGAAAAAACTAGCTAAACCATCAAAAAGCATATCACACTTAGTCGAATGGATAGAACCAACAAAATAATGGATATGTAGGTAGAGGTCAAGGAAAAAATAATGGTCGTGGATGATATGGTGGAAGAGGAGGCCGAAATGGAGGACATGAAAGATTTAAAAGAAAATATTGCTTAATTTGTTACAAAGAAGATCTTATAAGTCCCAATGGTCCCTTCAAAGATAGAATCGACTTGAAATATTGTCCTAAATGTGGATTCAGAGACTAGTCATTAGAATATTTCCCCATTATCTTGGAAAATATAATGAACAAGAAAACATAAATATATTGCAGAGCATACCAAAAGAAAAAGCTATGAATTCCAAAAACTTGCATGTATGTACTAGATCAGGACTGAAAAATAATGATAACATCATTCACCAAGGAAATAAGAAAGTAAAAGACTAGTGTTCCAATCCCAAGAGAGAAAAACCAAATATACAAAGAAGCTATCAATTTTATTGATAAGATATCCAAACAAGAAGACCTTTAAAATAAAATCGGCACAAATCGATCAGACATGTCCACTTCACTGGACAAATTTCTAATGTTGTTGGGTAAAGAAAAATTGATCACACAATTCTTGGAATTAATGGATATCGTGAAGAATTATCAAGGCATAATAAAAATCATGAAAAAATTGTGTCACTTGAATCAAGAAGACAAAATTGTTGAAGACTTTAACCCACAGGTTGATCTTGATATACAACTTACAAGGTTATTTCACCCCGTAAGTTGTAGTTGACTTTGGATCTCAAGTAAACATCCTACCTAAAGATACATGGATCATATTGGGACGACCTAACTTGGTTCTCTCAAAGAACTTCCTAAAACTGGCAAACCAAAGGTTTGTAGAAACTATTGTATTTCTAATAAATGTTGAAACAACAATAATGAGAATCACAATTGAATTCGACTTTGAGATAATTGATTTAATAAATGGAACAACTGCATATCCTTCCCTAGTTGGTCAACCATGGGGAAGAAAAGTGAAAGCTTTTATTTCCCTTGAGAAAGAAATAATTAAACTAAAAGGAGATGGAAGAAGAATAATCATCCCATTGGACCTAAAATAAGAAAATACTTTGTGGGAACCTTGTGATGAACATGGATATGTACTAAAAATCTACCAAGTGCTCCAAGGTAGTGGATACTATGTCAAGACAAACAAACAAGGAGAATTACACTTAGGTTCTCATCTCTTTATTATAGTGAATTTTGACACGGAACTATACAAGTGGTCTATGGAGAATTATAAATCCATATTAAGAGATTGTTGGACCATAGAAGTTGTAACCAAGAACACTTTGAAAGTATAATTCTAAGTGGAGATATGGGAACGGCCATTAAGGGATTTTGAACACTAGGTATTCATCTCAAGCACTTCAACATGGTTGTGGGAGGAAAAACAAGGACTAGACCTTAAAGACAGATTTTAGGAATCCATGAACAATAACTCAAACCACCATACATGATATCTTAAAGTTATCTTTTTCTCTAAGTGGGGAAATCTATGCCATTAGAAGGTTTTTTATACTATGTGTGAGTGTAGAGGACTTGGATATTGTTGTTGGAAGAAACCTATGCCTTATACCTTAAAGGAAGCTTTTAAGCATCCAAGTTCAAGAAAGAATCCTTGATTGACAAAACATGACCTCACTAGAATATATTTTTTGTCCAAATAGGGGTATTAGAGATGTTATGAGGTTTTGAGCATTCGATTTGGGATTTAGGGTCCCAGACATAGTTGGGTGAGAAAACTCAACCCATAGACCAATTTTTTTTTATAGGAATCTAGGTCCAAGGATGACACCTTGAACCAAAAAACATGACCTCATAAGCGAATATTTGGCATCTATTTAGGGATATGGAAACCATTACAAGTTTTCAAGAACAAGATATGAGTCAAGGAATCAACATGCTAGAGGAAGAAGATCTTAGCCATAGGACTTAAGGGAATATTTTGTGCATCCAAAGAAGAAGAAAAATACCTCTAATCAATAAACATGACATCCCAAAGGGATCTTTCACCTTTGAATGGGTGTATTGGCACCATTGGTAATAATTTATAAATAGGTATTAGTCTCAAGGTCTTGATGGTCAAGCTCCATGAACAAGGCATTAAACCACCACATATGACCTCTCTGTAGGATATTTCACCTCCAAGTTACCATATGGGAACCATAATAAGGTACTCAACACCAAGAATATGGCATAGGGGCATGGACATGGTTGAGGGAGGAAACACCATATTTATGCCCTAAAATAAGATTCTAGGCATCCAAATCAAATACAAACACCTTGAAAGACCACATCCAACCTCCTAAGAGTATAGTTTTCCTCCAATTTTGGATATGGGAACCATTAGGAATTTCTTAGAACTATGTATGGGTTTTAGTGATTTAAACATGGTCGGAGGAGAAACCTCAAGCCTTAGACCCTAAATATAGACTAGAAGTCTTAAGAGCCATTGGAAAGGCATTGAACCACCACAATTGACCTCATTGTGGGACATTTGGCCTCTAAGAGCTGATAAGCGCTCCACTAGAATTTAGTTAGTATTAGAGATGGGTCATGGGGTAATAGACATGATCATGGGGTAGTAGATATGAGTAAATTGGATCCTTAGGCCCTAATGAAAGCTTCTAGGCATCCATCATCAATAACGTCACCTCTAACCATCACACATGATCTATTAAAAGTATCCTTGGCCTTCAAGTGAGGATATAGAGACCATTAGGAATTTTTGAGAAGTACTGGTATAAGAGTATAGTTGTTAACCATGATCTCTCTCCACCTTTAACTCTCTATACCACCTCCCTCCCCAGCTATATGTCTTTCCCTCTCTCTCCCCTTCCCTCTCCATCCACCTACCTCCCTCTCTCTCTCTCTCTCTCCTTACCTATACCTCTCTATCCCTCCCTCCATCTCTCTCCTTCACTCCATATCTCTATATTTTCCCTCTCTATCCCCCTCTCTCTCTCACTCTCTCTCTCTCTCTCTCTCTCACCCTTTACCTCCCTATCTCCCCCCCTCTCTCTTTCTATCTCTCTCTCTCCCTTTACTTACCTATCTCCCCCTCTCCCTCCCTCTCCCTCCTTCTCTCTCCTCACCTCCCTATCTATATCTTTATCCCTCTCTATTCCCTTCTCTCTCTCTCTCACTCTCTCTCTCTATCTATCTCTCTTTCTCACCCTTCACCTCCCTCTCCCACTCCCTCTCCCTCCCTCTCTCCATATCCCTCTCCACCTTTACCTATCTATCTCCCCCTCCATCCCTAGCTATATATCTCTTTCCCTTTCTCCCCCCACCCTCTATATTTATATTTCTCCCCCCCACTCTCTCAAAATCCATAAGACAAATGGATCTAGTCATCCATTTACATTATGAATGCCCAACTCTTATGGATCTAGGCATCCATTTACATTATGAATGTTGAACCCTTATGGATCTAGGAATCCATTTACATTATGGATTCCTAATTGTCCATAATTCATGTTTTAATTTTTGAAATGTATTTTTTAATGATAATTAAATTTAAAGACTTTATTTATACTTATTAATATCCATTATATTTGTAAGTGTCATTTTCTCAAAATCTAGGTTGGTAGGTGCGGGAGGGGTCATTTTTGACCCCGGGGGAAGCATAATGAATGATTATGCTTGGGGAATTGGAAACAAGACCAATAATGATGCCGAATGGCTAGCCTTACTTAAAGGTCTAGAAATCGCCATCAATGCCGGGATAAAAGATTTGATAGCCATTGGGGATTCTCTTCTGATAGTCCAAGTAGCTCACAATCTCATAAGAAAGCGCTCCACTCCTTCAAGTAAGTATCAACACATACTCAAATTTACCAGCAGAGACTTCAATTCTCTCAATTTTATCCATGTTCTCCGCTCAAACAATCGACATGCCGATGAAATGGCCAACAAGGGTGTGCTCCTAAATTATGGAGTCATATCCCAAGATGATGAACTCCCTCTTCCTTGTTGGGTTCCCTAACCCTATCCTCCCTAGGGGTGTCCTCTCCCCCACTACTCGACCCTCTTACCACCTTTCCCTTGCCACCTTTGGACGCGGTGATCTCCATAATCGCATGCAAACACCTATTTCCAGTTTCGAGGGCCGATTGAGGAATTTGATGCCATCACATGGCCTCACCTCACCTAACTCCACTCACTCGCATGCTCCATCCCCTCCTTCCTCCAGACGCTTCTAGATTTCTCCCTTGTTAGCTCTTGTCCTAAGTATGGAAGCTCGCTCCACTGCATGCATTGCTCCAACCCTGGGTGCCAGCTTTGTGACGTCTCTACAACCCTTCTCCTGCTCACTCTGCAATAAGCCCTTGCACTCTCCCTCAGGTACCATTCTCCCTGAAGAAAATCTCTTAGAGCCATTTCGCCTTCTGCTCGACGACCTTTCAGCCCTCAGCCTGCGTGAAGAAGAGGCACCAGCTCTTGAAACACCATCCCCTCCGGTTTTACAAGGCTCAATGGTTGAAACTATGGAAGCACAGGTGTGCAAGATAAGAATTGAGGTGGCTGATATAAAAAAGAACATGACGAGAATGTATACCCTTCTGCATTCCCTCAGCACTGAAATTAGGAATAACAACGACCTCATGAATGGCAGAATATCTTCCATGTCTGAAGCGGTGGATTACACTACTAACAGTATTTCAAATGTGGACTCTAAGGTGGATGAAAACTACCGAAACATCTCTGACTTGGAAGGCAAGGTGGACAGACTCTGTGAAGACTTAGCTCACTGCATTCCAGGGTTTCAAGATACAACAGGCTCCAGCTACAACTTGAACGACTCCATGGAGAGCCCAGAACCTCCCCGTCCACGCCAGAAATAATGCAGCATGTTGGTTCTTCAATTTTTGCGGGTTATATATTTTCCTTATGCAATAGCTTAGAAACAACTCTGGTTTTTAGCATTTTAAATATGGGTTTTTATCAGCTTTTAATGGATTCCAAATCCAAATTTTGTAATGTAATGCTTCTGCAAGTTTATCTTGGGATAGTTTATAAGGGTTTACAGTTATAGCCTTAGACTTTTTAGAGTTAAGAGAAGAAGTAGTGAAGCAGGCAAGAAAAACTTGAATGCTGGTTCCTCACAGAGGAAAACCAAAAACTCTCTTTCTGTATTTTTTGAAGACTCATTTTCATATAAATTCCATAACCATTCTTGTTACAAAAAAGTTTTCTCAAAATACTATTATCTCATGTATCATTTGGTAAGACATAACTATTTTCAATATTTATTTTATACATTGTTTAATTTTAATTTATATTAAGAATGTAAACAATGTAATTTTATTTAATTTTCAATATCTATTTTATAGATATTACTTACTTTCAATTTATAATAAAAATATATATAACTTAATTTTAAATTATGCAATTTTATTTATGTAATATAGATTGTATATTAAAAATTTAAATAATAGCTTTTTGTTTTATAATGCAAATTGGTTATGTCAAATTTTGCTAGTTCATTTGGTTTTTAGACGTAGAAAATTTGTTTTATATTTGTAGATAAAGATATACTTATTAATATTTTATTTTAAAATTTTGAAAATTTAAAAAATATTTTTTATAATTTTTTTTAATTTAATTAAATTATTTATTTATTAATTAAAAACAATAAATATTAAAAATTCTTAAATTTATTAATTAAAAGACAATAAATATTAAAATTTATGATTTTTTAAAATAAAAATGAAAAACAAATTTATAAAAAAAAAATACATTATAAATTACCGAATATTAAGGGAATAAGGGAATATGAATTTTAATATTTAGTGTTTACCTTATTTTAAATAATATTACTTATACATATAATCAACTAAATTTAATATTGTAAATCATAGCGATGAAAGGAAAACGATAAACAATTTATTAAGTGATGTCAATAAATTAATGGTTGTAAAGGTGTGTATCTAAGTGTAATTTTATAATTCATAAATTAAGAAAAATAAATAAAAATAATTATGAAAGAGGAGAATGAGAAATGAAATGTAGTATTTTGGATTCCAACTACTCAGGTCTCTTATATGAAAGTTTTAGACCATTACTTATGTTTCTTATATGAAAGTTTTTCTAAATAGATTTGAATATTTATGTTTGAAAATTGAAATTCAATATCTAAGATATATAGAGAAATATTAATGAAATAAATGTTTTTAACTTTTGAAATATAGTTTTTAATGATAACTAAATTTAAATATCTTATTATTATTTATTTTAATTAGATGTGTTATTTTCTCAAAATATCATTATCTTATGTATTATTTGTAGTTTTTCTAAATAGATTTGAATTTTTATGTTGAAAATCAAAGTTTAATATTTAAGGTATATAAGGAAATAATAATTTTAGAAATGTTTTTAAATTTTTAAATATTTTCTTTTAATGATAACTAAATTTAAATACTTTATTTATATTTGTTATTAGTATTTATTATAGTTGTATGTGTTATTTTTTCAAAATGTTTTTATTTTATTATATGTATCATTTGGTTATATATATATATTTTAATGTGGTTTCTAATTTGATGGGGACATCAAGTGGGAATTTAACCCCAAAATCTTTTGTTTACAATTTACAACTTTCAATCACTCGAGTTAACCCATCAAACTATATATATAATACAAATAATGTAATATTTAATTATATAATTTTATTTATTTTTTAATATTGATTTCATAAATATTATTTAATTTAAATTTAAACTAAAAGTGTATATGGTATAATTTTAAATAATGCAATTTTATTTGGATGTATACAAAATGTTTAAATATAATGGGTGATTTTAGTATTTTGTTTGCTAATTTTGGGTTCTCCTTCCACCACTCTTTGAATATCAAAGCCCGGCTAGTAAAACTTAACTTTAAATTATTAATTTCTTTTAAATTTAATTAGATTTTAATTTATTAATTAAAAGAAAATAAATATTGAAAATTTATGATTTTGTTTTTGTTTTACAAATAAAAATGAAAAACAAATTTATATAAACTATACAAATATTAAGAGAATATAAATGTTTAATAACTTTTTTAAATAATATTATTCATACATATGATCAATTAAATTTAACATTGTAATTCATCGTTATGAAAGGAAAACAATAAACATGTCAATAAATCAATGGTTGTAAAAGTGCATAATGTTAGACTTGTGGCTTTTCCATTACCTATGTTTTTTATGTTTCTTTATTACTCTAAAAATATATTTGTGTTACACTAATGATATTGTTCTTATGGCTAGGAGTTCCTATGATCTCAACAAACAACTAAAAATTATAATGAATATTTAGTCCAGTATGGATATGATTGTTAACACTAAAAACAAAAAAGTTATGATAATCAAATCCAAAAATCACTTAGGCTAGTACAATTTCATGTATGACAACAACAATTGGAGAAAACTTGATTTCATGTGTGACAACTACAACTTGGAGAAAGTGACTTCATACAAATATCTTGGAATTGATCTTCATCCCAAGATAAAGTGGAACTATAACATTGAGAAAATGATAAATAGAGGGTTGAAAGCTTCTTGTGGGTATGAGAATAATAGTAAATCCATGGGCTTTTGGCTCTAGGATAAGAACTCCTCTTTGACTATCTCATGTTATCTTATATGGTTGTGAATTTTGGATTCAATTATATCTAGAGAATTATGGAGTAAAAGAAAATTCAAAAGTATTTTATAACTTGTAATCTTAAAATTAAAGGCCATGAATAGATACCTAATGTACAATAAAAAGATAAAAAAAAGAAATTTAATAGTCTTCCCAAAATTGCTTCAAACTTCAATCAAAATCACTTGCGGCTTAAATGGGGTTGGTATAAAGATGACAAATCTTGATTAAATTATTGAAGAATCAAAGAATCATTAGCTAAATCATTGAAGAATCAAGTTCAATTCCAGTAACCCAAATTCAATTCCCCTTGATAATTATTTAATTACGAATAATTCTAATAATTTAATCCATATACAGATTATTCAAAGTGACTCAGTCAAGTGCCTCACATATATTTCTGAACTATTCTCCTTTTTTTTAATCTCTGGATCCTTCTTTCCAACCGTCGGCCCTTAAATATGGAAACTAACACCAACGCTGTTCAAGCGAAGATCGATGAGAATGGTTGGGTTGTTCAAATTAAGGAAAGAATGTCTGTATCACACGAGGAAGAAGAGAAGTACTTGTGTGCGTCAGTGTTTGATATTGTGCCCAATGAGTTAAGGGCACTGAACCCCAAAGCGTTCATTCCTCAATCCGTTTCCATAGGCCCCTATCACCACGGGAGGTCTGAGCTCTTTGATATGGACCGCTACGTCAAAGTGGCAATTGCTCACAGAGTTCAGAAAAGAATCAACGGACTAGGCAACTTTGAGGCCGTGGTCGTGGAGGAGTTTCGGAAGCAGGACTGGAAAATCTGGAGCTGCTATCACAAGTTCATCGACTATAAGGTGGCATGGCTCATGTCTCTCGACGCCGTATTCCTGCTTCAATGTTTACAGTTTTATGTCCGAAATGCCGACAGAAGCTCGGACGCGGACGTCAGGCCTCTGGGCCGAGTCTTAGATCCGAGTGGCGCCAGCGCTGCCTACAACTCTATTCTCAGAGATCTCATGATGCTCGAAAATCAGTTGCCGCTCTTTCTATTGCAAAAGCTTTTGGAGTTGCAGTTGGATTCTGCCATGGCAGAGGAGAGGATCGAAAACCTGCTAAGGCGTGTTTGCCAAGAATTATCGCCGTTCGCCTTCAAGTTGCCCGAGGATTCGAAGCTCAAGAGAAACGAGAGAGGCCGGCATGTGCTGGAGGTGCTGTACTACACTATTGTCCCAGCTAGTGTTTCCAACAATCAAAGTCCAAATGTCACTTGCTTGCAGGCCTTCTGCTCTGTCTATGATTGCAGGAAGTGGTTCAACCAGTGAAGCCTCTTACAAGACCAGGGGTGGAGATAATGGCCACCAGAATCTTATCGTAAGAAAATTGCTTAGCAATCCAATCCGATAAGACACAGCTAGCACTTCCAACAGTTATTTTTTAAGATTTCGTTTGATTCTGCTGTCACGTGGTTGCAAGCTAAGCCTTGTATCTGTAATTGTGCTTAGAGTCGCTTTACAGTCTAATATGGGAGAGATCTTGTAACCTGATGTAACGTTAGTAACATTAGTAACATATGGCCAAAAATAATAGTGATAGTGAATATTATGGGAGATCTTGTATCCTGATGTAAGGTTTGTAACATTAAAGTAAGAAGAAGTAAAGTAATAGTGATAGTAAACATTATGGGAGAGAGATCTTGTAACTTGATGTAACATTAGTAACATTTGTAACGTTAAAGTAAAAAGAAGTAATAGTGAGAGTGAAGATTATGGGAGAGATCTTGTAACCTGATGTAACATTAGTAACTTTTGTAACATTAAAGTAAAAAGAAGTAAAGTAATAGTGATAGTGAAGATTATGGGAGAGATCTTGTAACCTGATGTAACATCAGTAACTTTTGTAACATTAAAGTAAAAAGAAGTAAAGTAAGTAAAACTTAAACCCGGATTTATCAATCAAGAAAGATCAAATTTCTCGAGTTTAAATTTAAAAAAAGAAATACACCTCAAGAAATTAGATTCCTCTCTACATACGGGTTTAAGATGAATCCAAAATCTTATGATAAGAAAATTGCAGAACAATCCAATAAAACACAGCTAGCACTTCTAACAATTCTTTTTTAAGATTTTGTTTGCTTGTTCTGTCACGTGGTTGCAAGCTCAGCCTTGTATATCTGTAATTTTATTTGAGTCTTCACGATGGAATCGAAGAGCAAGACTAGATTCGTCACGATGACGTAAGAGATCATTAGAATACTCTTTACATTTTATTCTTGTAACGTTGATAGTTTGCCACTAAATGTCAAAACTAGCGCATAGATGATCCCACCAAAAAGTACTTCAATTGAATCTCTTTATAGAAATATGTAAATCTCAATCTTTTATTTATATCATGATATGTGTGGATTGTATTTAGTCTGTTTCAATATTTTAGAAATCAAGGGCTTAGTGAATATATGTGAATTTATAATGTTATATATGTGTATTGTGCTTCGTTTCATTTTAAGTATATAAAGATAAGGATAAGTAAATATTCTATGTTCCCCTTTCCTCTTATCAACCTTAGATACTTCTTCACTTCCCTTATTGGGCAACTCACCTAATCTTCAGTTAGAGGAACCTCCTCTTCATAAACTTATAATGTGCCTACTTTAGCTATGTCAGTTGGACAGCAACTAATGTGGGATTTATCGTCGAATCAGAACTGCCCTATTCAGGAATTAATGCTAGAACCGCTGATGAGA
Source organism: Larix kaempferi (assembly GCA_027924585.1). Taxonomy (NCBI): domain Eukaryota; kingdom Viridiplantae; phylum Streptophyta; class Pinopsida; order Pinales; family Pinaceae; genus Larix; species Larix kaempferi. The sequence goes on from BSBM01000115.1 coordinate 4,705,424, forward strand.
TCAGATCAGATATAAAATTATTGGGTGGGGTCCACACTTAGAACCTTTACTATGTAACCTCTTTACCCTTGATTTTTAATTAAATACCCACTCTCAATAATGAAATATATTATTTTTAAATAATTAAAATTGTAAAAAACAAAATATATTATATATACATTTGTCAATATTTTTAAATAATTAAAATTTTGATATCTATAAAAATAAATTCACTTCAAAACTCATATATTTCTTGTGAATTTTGATATGCAACAAAAAATTATATTGTATTTCCACCTATATTTAGAAAAAAATATTGCTTAATATGTCAAAATTGCATTTAATTATAGGTTTTTTATTTTAAATTTTAGGAAAAGTTAACAAATGGCTTATGTGCATGTACCATAATTTAATGATAAATGCATAATTTTTGAAAAAAACAATATATGAATATTATACAAATTCTAGGGCGCACATTTTTTTAAAAAAAATTGTTGGAAAATTATATTCTTTTTTAATTTTTGAAACTAACCATTGAAAATTTTAATTGCATTTAGTACACATGTGTGTGCACATAAAAAAAATTCTCATTACATATTTTGGTTGTGTACTTTTTATGTTGTTGATTTTTCTGTGGGTTGATTATGAATTGTGGACATGGTTTTGTAAGTTTCAAAATAAAATAAAAATAAAAATAAAAAATTTATCATGAATTCAAAAAACCGTTCATTATATGCCAATCGGTAGACAATTCGTTGACAAATTCATCGGTATGAAGTCTTCCACCTAAGGTGCATCCTAGGACATGATTTAGGTCTGGAAAAGAGGCTAGTAAAAATAATACCTCAATCGATATTTTATGTGTGGTTAACTGAAATCTCGCTCGAGCTAATTCTTCGATCGAGCTTTTAAAAACATCGATCAAGCATTAAAAAAATGCTAGATCGAGTTGTTGTTCACCACCTTTTTCATTGATTTCGCCTCACATCCATCCCTCTAACCATACCTGTGAACTACCTACCCTCCTTTTGCATTTAATGAATTGAATTGTGTAAACAATTCTATAAAACACACATATAAACTTAAATATATCAATTGTAACTCCATTTTCATCCTTTTGAGTGTCTCATAGGTACATTTTTTTTAAGATTTGAAAGGAAATTAGACATTTTCATTTCTTATTCACCAATCAACATGGGAAGTGATAAATATAGTAGGAAACATGATCATGATCAAATTAATGAAGAAGAAATATAGAAAAATACCAAAGAAAGGATGAAGCAACAACGAGCAGCACTAAGAGAGAAACAAGAAGATGATGGAGGTCAACCTTTGGCGGATCCATCTCTAATTGAAAGCAATATCACTATTTTTCTTACTTCATTATGCAAATGTTAATTATTTTAAACAAGTTTCTTAATTCTTACTTCTTACCCCCATTCTTTCAATTATCATGTTTCAAAATTAATTACAATTATCATGTTGAAATTAGTTACAAAATTATCATGTTGATTAATTAGTAGTCATTGGATTTTCAAAATATTATACGATTTTTATTGGTCACAATTTAATTTAGTTTACTTGATTTATTATTGGTCACAATAAATTTTTATATACTAAATAATGTAGTGAAATGCTCATGCATGCATTGAGTGTTATTAGAGAATATTATTGCATTCTAGTGTAACTAGTATCAATCTATATAGCAAAAATTCGTGTGTTCTCAAAATTTCCGTGTTGTGTTAAATTTTATTCCTCAAGGTTCGTTTTGATAGGACTTCAAATATCATAGTGGAATTGATGGACAAATATTCATAGCAATGAGCACTCTAGAACAACTAAAAGTCAAATATGTATACATGTGAAAAAAAATAAGTTAGGAATACCTTGCAAATGCTTATTTATGTATATGATTCATCCTTAAACTAGAGGTAATATCCATGCAATTTCACTCATAAAATGATATGTCATGAGACATGTATTGTAAATTACTTCCTTGGGATGGATGTTGCAACAAAATGTGTGAATACACTTAAAAGTTAGATAAAAAAAATAGTACATAAATTTAAATTTAAAATCATTGCAAAATTTAGTACATAGGTTTGTGGGCCCATTTGTAAACCTTGAAAATATCTTCACTTTCCATTTTATAGAACCTTCACAAAGTTCACTTGAATTTTAAATGTGTAATACTCCATGTACACTAGATATTGTAAAATTGTTAAATATATAATGACACATGCATTGTTTTAAAATATACCATGGGTAGTAAATTAGGACCTCTTAAGATATAAGAAACCCGTGTTTAATAAATTTGGTAATTTCAATTTCACTTAAAACCTTAATCTTAATCTCTATTTAATTTAATAAAGAATTGATAAAATGTTTAGTTTATATATATATATTATAGATTAACAAATAGAAAATTTGTATAGTTTTTATATATTATATAGATTTGGAGTGATATATCTTCCAATTTTATTAAGTTTGTTCTATTTATATCAATTGAATTTGATATTTTTCAATAAAATTCAGAGCATAGTTAACATAATCAAGAAGTTGTCAATTCCCAATAGCTCATTCAGTTAAGGTGTGGGTCTCGTTAGCAAGGAGACCCAGGTTCAATTCCCATTAGGGGTGAGCTAGTTGGAGGAGACACCCACAATCCAATCAGTTGAGGGTTGGTGTGGCCCACGCCGAGCGCGATCCCTGGGTCATTTGGACAGCTTAAATGCCCTCGGTTCATGGTTTATTAAACCAAAGGCCACTCCTGCAAGTTAGGGAGATTCTAGCAAAAAATATATAATCAAGAAGTTCATCTAATGTAGAGTAAGTTAAATTTTATTATTTTAAAATGTAGAAAATAGGAATTTGTATTGGCATGTATGTTTATAAATTATTAGAATGAAAGTCCCCTTATGTTATTGCACAATCTTAATTGAAAGTGTGCATGTATTAATAAATATGATTAGTCACTCTTTTGAAATGTTTTTAAAAATTTGCATCCTATTTAGTTATTACTTAACATGTACATGTATAGAAAGATATAATTTAAATTGGATGGATTTTTTTTAGTAATTATCTCCCCTTCTCACTCCAATAAGAAAAGAAATCCATTAACAAATCAACCACAAAAATTTAATCCAATCAGCATAATTTCTCCACAAGAGGACACAAAATAATTTGTTAGTATAAGGTAGGATTGTTGGGCTAGGCATCCAAATAATGCCCATCAATCATTTCTCATCTGAAACATAGTTGTTGTCTATAAGGAACCTTTAAAAACCCTTTATCATCAAGTGGGAAATAATTCTCGGAGAAAGAGGCTCCTTTCCAAAGGAGGTAAAATACAATGTAACATGCTTTTGTTCTCTCAGGGGCGTACCCACCGCTTGTTTAAAAGATGTGACACAATACCATTCGAGGGATAACTTATTTCCACCCACTTGACAAAGGTTCTTAGTGGTAAAAACATAGGATATATACCTTATAGGTTATTGTCGTTGGATGATGACGGTAGCTGGAATAGATTTTGTTAGCCACTGGTACCACTCCCACTTCCCATCATTATAACCAATCATTTATTACCTTCATTGGTCAATGTCTCCAATGGGTTCAAAACTTTCACACAAGAGCCTTTGGAAGGCCCAATTACAATTTGAGTGGAAGGATGTTAGGTCATAGGGACCATTTAAACATTTTATTTTGCGGATATTTTTTTGAAATATAAGTATACATATGGACAAAAAATTTAATTCCAACATAGCAAGAGACATGGACAAAAAAACAAAGGACATAAGATATCATACAGTGATCTCTAAAATAAAACTATGAAGCGATTGGACACAAGTTAAAAGTGTATTTGAATTCAAATAGCATAGCTAGAAAAGGAGAATAAAATTTGGAACATGACCCCAAGTGGAGTTGGAATGGATTTCATTGCAGCACTGAGAGTTCTAGGAAGTCCAGGTAAAGTTACTTTTGAGGCAAGATTGACTAAGGGAAGGAAATAATATAAGAGAAAAATGATATTATTACTATGAATTGTAATTAGGAATGATATATTTGGGCTTGGATATAATTGCTCAAGGTAAATGGAGCAACAAGACTATGTGAGCAATATACATGCACATGAAACTCGAAATTAGGAAAATTTGCATAGTCAAATTGGCCTTGAGGATAGCTGAACACAATAGTGTTACCTAGTTGATTAGGTAACATGAAAGATTTTAATGGAATCCATATAGCCATAAGAACCCCTTCAACCATATTTAAATACCCTAAATTTTCATACATTTGCTTGTGATGTTTGAATGCATTTGAAATACTCATGGGTGAGACCATGGTCTTTGAATGCGTTGTACTTCGATTCTATTTTTTTTCTTCATTTGAACAAAAGATCCTTATTTGGTAAAAGTTTAACTTTCAAAAAAATTGGACTCTATGCAAGGATAGATCTTGATTAGGCGTTGTCCATTGGACGTAGCTTGGGTGGTTGGGAGGTATGTCTATCATCCTCCCCACTCGGGTTCAATCCTTGTAAGTGACATGTTGGAGCCCTTAATGGGAATATATGATGCTCTTGTTGAGCTACCTTCGCAGCAAAAATATCCGACCTTCCTACTTGGTGGGTTTTCCCTTGGATGTAGTGAGCATCAATCTCTAGTGTTGTGAACCACATTAAAAAAAATCACGATTAGGCATCACACATAGCTTCAAAAGTAATTGGGAGCTAGGTTTGTAAGAGGTGGAGATTGTTTAGAATACCTTATGGATGTTGTCGCAGGAGAAGAGTTCAGGAACCTGAGTCCTATTTGGACAATTAGAGAGTATGTTAGCAACATTATCAAGTTGCATTTTGAACAACACTCAGTCATAACACAAGTTCAAATACTACATGGATTTCTAAAATATCATAGACTAAAAGATGCCACAAACCTGTTTTGTTTTAAAGATGCTAAAGACAAAAGGGAACATGACACCATGGTCGAAAACGTCACAAGGGCATTATCTTCATTCTGAAAATCAAGAAAACCTTATATTTGAGTTACTCGTAGAGAAATTACAATTGTTGTTGTGGTACCAACAAAATAAAAAATTTGAATGGTGGCAATAATGTCAAAAATGTTCCATGTTTCAAGAAAAGTATTGCACACACATACTAAATTCAGGGTCCAGATGCATGAAAACAATGAAGTTTCATGTTGGGATCTTATTTACAGGAAACCCTATCAAGACAATATTTATGAAGGCATTAGAGAGAAGATGGTAGAGTTTTGGGACAACCATTCTCGTCCTATATTGGATCAAAAGCATGTCTCGCGGCAATGTTTATCCATAGGGATTTATGTTGAGCATTGTAAGCATGTTATGGAGATGACAAGAGTTGCATTTTTTGAGGAATTTCAAGAGGCCAATCTCGTTGTCGAGATCTCAATTAGCATGTTTGAGAAACTTAAACCAGGGTATATTAGGATGAACACAATTCGTGACACTTGTTTTTGTCGATACCATGTTGAATTCCAACTCTATTATGACACATTTATAGAATTTTGTAAAAGTAACTAGAAGGGTGAACTAGCCCCTCCCACGGTGCTATATTTTGTTTCTACTATACTGTGCAAAAGGAACCCTAAGGATGTGTTTTTCAACGAAATATGTGTAGGTGGAAGAAGATGCCTTGAATGTGGTAATTTGGCATTGTTCCATAGGAATTTCCCTTTCAATCCAACACACACTAGATTGTCATATATCACAATTACATGGAAGAGATATGAGCATGTTACCATGGATGCATCATCTTCTTTAGCTACAGCATCTAAAAAGGTCGACTTGCATGATGACAAAATTCCTATTCCAGAGTTCATGGATAAGTTCCAAAATCATATTTATAAATACATCAAACACTGTCACAGGTCCATGTGGAAAGCTTATGATTTCAAGCATTCTCATGAGATATTTGAGTCGGGCACAATCTTTTCAGTGGTATACTTCATCGATAACTACACATTTTCCACCATACTAAGATACAAAGAGAGTACTATCACTCTGACCAGGTGTAAATGTTTGAACATGTTTTATACAGACATGCTCAAGAGAACATTGATGGCAAGGATAGAACTCTTTAATCACACAATGTGATTAAAGAGTACCATTTTTATGTGAGTGATGATCGTGACCATGACACATTGTTCATTCAACACTGGTTTGGGTTGATTTACGATTCATTCAAAAAGATTGGGATGTCATTTACGAAACATTATATTTGGTTAGATGGGTGTGTGGGGTAGTTTAAATTGGAATGCTCTCTTTACTGGTTGAGTCTCCTTCATAAAGAAACAAGAGTTTGACATACTTGGAGATTTTCTAAAACAAGGCGCAGAAAGGGCGAGCATGATGGTGCAGGTGCTTGTGTGAAATGAGCACCTAGGAGGTACCAGATGAGTCATGGTGCAACCCAACTCAAATCATCTATAGAAGTAGTTGACTAGTGCACACTACATTTGGTACATGAATGTCATGAACAAGCAAGGCCAATGCACAGGTAAGAGACTACGATGTGTAGTTGAAGCTCACATTTTGAAAGTTCTTTGAAACATCATCTTAGTTGAAAAAATATATATTTGACACATTTAATTCGATGTATATTCTTTTGTAATTTTTCCATTGGAAATGTGAATATATCCTTGGTATTGTGAGACTATACCTGGCATGAGCGAATTGCACTACGTTTGGAGTAAGGACATTGGGGAAATATTTTCTATAGAAACGAGAAAATATGCATGCTTTTGCGAGTTTTGCATTGATGTAGATGGATGCGAGCTTGATAAATGTGAAAATGTTGGACATGTGAAATAATGGAAATATGCTCCTCTTAACCTGAAGGGTCCTCATCCAATTTCAATATGGTAAGAGATGCACACTAAATTTGTTGTGGTATCATTATATCATGGTTGAGTTTCTAACGTTGTTAGGGAAGGTATGCTACTAAACATTAACCAAAGTTTACTCATTATATACATTACATGTTTTTATTCGAAATCTTCAATTGAATGTTCAAACTTCCAAACTTGTACTTGAATGTATATACATTTGATTAACAAATGTAATTTTTCTGGTAGGTGATGTATTTGCCCTAAGAAATGAAGAGGATGTCTCATATAATTTAATGCGATGTAAAAAAATTATAATCATGTTGGTGTGACCCTATTGAGATGGATATTTTACATACCAAATTGGCGACCTAGTTTTAATAGGCCAATTTTTTGAAAAAGTGAAAAACCAGGCGATTATACTATTTACCAAAACTATACGCCTGAGTATATATATTTTCAGTACAATCATCTGATCGTGGTAGCTCGGATACATCTCACGACAATCAAGGTGAAGAGTGTTGGACCAAAGAGATAGAAGATGGAAAAAGTTGACCATGACTGTATTATGGAGACTTGCATTCCTATAACCCATTGTCCAAAATAATGATTTTCATACTATCTGATTTTGTAACAATATTTCACATGGTATCAATGGCCCTATTATCTATCTCATTTTAATTTTAAATGGGATTGTAAGTTGTAATTTTTACATGTGTCTAATTAGTAATTTCTTAAAGATTAATTGTACATTTGTAATGTGTGCATGTATAATTAGTAATTTCTTAAAAAGTAATTGTGAAATTTTGTAAGTTGTAATTGTAATTACAATGGTAGATTGTATATTGTAAAGTGCAACTCTAATTGTGACTTGTAGATTGTAATTTGTGATTTGTAATTGTAATTATAATTTTAGATTGTAAATTGTAAATTGTAACTCTATTTGTTATTGTTACTTGAAACTAGCATCATGAATTTGCTTTCTTGTAATTTCTAAATATAATTATATTGTAACTTGTAATTGTAATTGTGACTTGTAAAATGTATTTGACATCATGAATTGTAAATGACAAATGAGCATAAGATAAATAACATAAACATTAAACATGAACCTAAGATAAAACTGTAATTCTAAAACTTAATTTGTAACTTGTAACTTCGAATTGTAGCTTCTAATTCTAAACTTGTAACTTCTAATTGTAAAATTGTAAATTGCACAATCGTCAACATAAACATGAACATAAGATAAATTTAACATGCAGGTGCATAAACATAAACATACTTGATAAATATAAATTCCCATAAACATAAATAGCATACACACAATGTATATCCATGAGGAAAAAATATGATACGAAATATTCCTTCAAGTTCGTAAAAAGGTACAAGTATATATGTATACATAAAAAAATACAAGTATATATGTATACATAACAAAAAAAATAGTTCAACATGAACAAGTCTCATCAAATATGTGGAACAGGCCCCTAGTGGGATCTATGGTCATTCCCACCATCAGTACCACCTACACCATGCCCTTGGCTATAAGGTGACACATGATAAAAAAAAATGGTGTCTAAAGATGGGGATTACAAAAATTAAAATTTTGAACTTTGTAAGTTAGTTAGATTTTAGTACTTGAAATTACGTAGATGGAAAATTTTTAAAATTTTAAGTGGATGGATCAACTTACTTGACTTGAGTCCATGGTGAGATTGTCCAAATCCTGCGATGTGGAAACTCCAAGATGATGTTGAGTCGATGGGCCCTCACTAGGATGATGTAGAGTCAACATTTCCCACTCCTTTGTGAACATCACTGCAATATAGACTCCCATATGTACTTGAGCATGTGTATAGTGTCATCATGCATGTAATCAGTAAAAGAATAATAAATGCACATTAACTTGAATTCTATATTCAATTGCAATAAGTTACAATACCTCATCGATTAGGGGATGATGTTGAGAACATGGGGGAGAATGCGTCTCCTGCTCCTCTGCAATCCCCTTGCCTCTGCCTTGTACAATTTGAGAAAGGGACAATAAGAAAGTTACGATAAAATAATTGCATATGTACCATGGAGATATCACCAAGGGAAATGGTTGGACGCTCAACCGATGGGGAAGTGGCATTAAGTGAATCCATAAAGGAGGTCCTTTGCATGGTGAAACAAAAAATAAATCAATATTACTCAATTGATTATTTTTTATGTACATGTATTAAATATGATTATTTAACGACGTATAATGAAAAAACACTTAAGTACATAAATGTACCTGCTCTATTGACAATGTTCTACATCTCTCATATAGACGATAGTATGCATCTTGGGCACTCAAAGCATATGTAACTAGACTCTCATGGTAAAGCACCCAAATAGTCAACTTTTCCACCCACAATAACTCAGTTTTGTAGGTCCAGGGCATGGTCTAGACCTCTCCTCATGCATGGCAACTGTAGAACTTCCCAGCGCAATGTGCATGGAGCCTGCCATTTAATCCCATGTATCAACTTCGATCTGCGATGGCTTGGATATATCATCTGACCGAATAACACTCCGAATAGGAATGGGAACTGATCGAGGAGGGGGTGGTGCAGTAGAAGGGTTCCTATGAGCCCTAGGACACTCATAACTACGTCATCGCTTGATGCCATAAAAATACAATGGCATACGCATGTAATTAGGACTCACATGTAGCACAATATCTACATACTCATGTTTGGTGAAGTACAGTGATATTTGGTCATGGTGGGGGGATATGCCTCATGCTCCAATAAAGTGAGGTATGACAGCCTCAATCCTAAACTCTCACAATCGAAGAAGTTGTCCAGGAGCACGACCAAGAGGGATTTCAAACAAAGTTCCATTGACATCCTTTCCTCTTGTTATGGATTTCACAACCTTCCATCTATCAAGACCCAATACCTAGTCCCTAGTCCTTTAGCAAGCAGTTTTCCATATGTCACTAAGATTCTTCGAAATATGGTGCACCTCCAACAATCCATCAATTGCATCGACCATCATGCTCATCGACCATATGGATGGGAAATTAGGGTGTATGGTCCCTAACTGGGTGCACATTAAAATCATGATACAATGTGATCTCCTCGGTCATGATCCTTGTGATCTAATCCTCCTAAGGAGATGGAGAAGCAGGATCAACACCTAATAGACAATACAAAAATATATCAGTCAAAGTACAAAATACCGATACAAAATAAAGATATTGGTAGTTGAAAAATAAATAAATATGAATTTAATATACCTATGTGATGAAGAACCTCCTCATTGTGCTATGAGGAGGTTAATGTGTTGTGGCCATCATGTGAGACACTAGCCATGATGTCGTCAGATGCATGATCATCAGATGGCCTAATTGGTAGGGTTCCTATGAAAGTAGAAACAAACAACAATTAATAATTGCATGTACGTGTATACAATAATTTACTTCTATATGTTACTCAATAAAAACAAAAGTATATGTAAATAGTTCACATACAGCTTCGCTCGTGACATGGGGGGTGCCACAACACTGAATCCTCCTGATGAACATGATTTGTGGAGGGGAGAACCTTTCTCTGGAGAATGATCTACATGAAACAATGAATATAAATCATATAATATATGTCATCCTTTGAATACAATAAATTTTCTAAGAAAACTCTACCAATATAAATGGATTTCCCCACCAATATATGTTCTTGACTATATACTTAACTTGGAAACACCTAGATCCCTAACCTTATGAATCTAGAAACACTTTTTAAAAAGCCATATTGAATGAGATTAGTTCGTGATGAAAATTGTGTAAACTCATTGAACTATATATTTGAAATTTGGTTGAGCTATCTCTAGGACCTATTTGTTGCATCCACAAAGAACTAATATTAGCATGCTCATCACGGTTGTACATTCAATATAGAGAAGGGTATACATTTCTAATATAATGCACATCACCAATTTTTTTTGGAAGATATACCTATAAACATATATGATTAAGATATTTTTGGAATTACGCATTGCTCACATTAGGGTTTTTTTCTATTTATAAAACACATGTTTTAAGATAATAAAAAACTATATATGAATCTACAATGGCCTAAATTGAGTTCCACCTATGGAGTTGGAAAGAAGAAAAATTATGTTGTCTCAAATACAAAAATCACACCTATAGATATAAAATTGAATGCATCATGTACCATACAAGTTCACTCTAAACAACAATCTCTCTACTCCCAATATTGATAATTTATATTGAACTAAAGTTTGGATTACATGTACAATAAAATTAACTAATTTTAAAAAAATCATTAAAATTACTAAAAAATAAAAACGATTTCAATCAATGCATATAATTGATTTTGTTTGGGAGGGTTTTGAACAAATTTCACAAAATTTTCATTAAAATTACTAAAAAAACAAAAATTTCAATCAATGCATAGAAGAACTAAATTTTTGGGGTTTTGAGCTGCCTACCTCTCAATGTGGAAGGCATGGTAACAAGAGGTGGTGGTTGGTGGAAAGTCGTAGTCCTTGGTCAGTCCTCGGTCAAGTCAGCAAATTTGATAGTGGTGGCAAGTCACGGTTCTATTCACCCCTTGTTCGAGTTGCTCTGTACTCCTCATTCGAGATCCTATGCAACAAACACAATGAAATCAGCCAAGGTCTGTTGCTTTTTTTCTTTTATACATGTTGTAGAATCTGATCTTGATTGATATTTTATCATGACTGAGCTATAATGCTCAATCAAGCTCTTAAATTCCACAGGTGTGAACTTTCTTTGTTTTAAAATTTTCATTGGACACAACTGTTCGATCGAGCTTTGAAAGCTCGATTGAGAAAACACCCCCGATCGAGCTTCGGATCTCAATCGAGGATTTTTATAACCCCTGAATGAGATCCATAGCTCAATTGAGGGTTTGACAAACCCTCGAATGAGCTTCTTAAAATATCTTGATCGAGTGCTTTATTAATCTCTCGATTGATCTTTCTAAAGCTCAATTGACGGCTTAACAATAGCTCAATCGAGGTCGTTTTTTACTATGCTCGCATCCTCTACTTGCCAAAAAGTGTTACCCATATTCAGGGGAACACCCAACTAATTTTGTAATTTTATATTAATATTTCTTAATTCTGAAATAATAATAATAATAATGATAATTCATTTTTCAGGTTATAATCCAATCTGTACCTAATTTTGTGTGTGAGATTTCTTTATTTGTAAAACCAAATCCCCCTGATTAGAATACTAAAATTTATATAAGTGTGCATACCTCACCCTATATCGTACCCCTTATGAGGATGATGATGATGATTAACATCCTCTGATACCAAACTTTGGTCTATCGGACCTTAAGAAGAGTGAAATAAGGGAATTATTTGGTTTGCTTTAAAATTTTATTCCTATGCTCAAAAAGTTTGGATAGAAGTTTTCCTAGCTCACTATAGTATTGGCAAGTTAAAAGGTTAGAAAGGTTTTTATTATAACAAATACTATGAAACTGAGATCTAATGTGGGTGCAAGCATGACACTCTAAGAGAAAGTGATATTAATCCTCAACGCTCACAAACTCACAAAGATAGCAAATCATTCTTCTCGAGGTGTTTTAGGAACTAACCAACGACCTATTTCACAATGTAGTTCATGAGAGTTCATTCTTATGTTGGCTATATTAATTTTCTTCTTTGGGCTAGCTAAAATCGAGAGATACTCCTGAACTTATAAATTAGGGTTAATGACCTCTTTATAGTATTTTAATTTTATTTTAATCTCTAATTCTTTCCCACACCACATTTTCTCTTTGAACTTAGAGGTAATAATGTTTTTGATATTAATGATATTCCGCAAAGTGTCATTTTCATCGGTGTCCCAATGGTTTAACCATGCCATGGTATCTTTATACCAGCCTCATTTGAGGCACAAGTGATTTTGACTTGATTTTAAAGCAATTTTAGGAGGTCTCTCATCTCCCATGTTATTTAATGCTTATGTTTGTACATTAGGTACCTCATCATAGCCATGCTCTCAATGGGGGAAATACCTGCTTCTACAAGGAGAATAGGATAAGGTGTATTGATTTTAATTTTGAGGTTATAAGTTATGAAGCACTTCTAGATCTACTTAATCTTTATCCAGGAATATCTAGAAATGTTGTAGCCCCACAATTCACATTCGTGTAAGGTAACGGGAATGAAAAGAGTTTCAAAAAGGAACTTATCTTTATCCCACATGATGAGGTTGGCTGACTTACAATTGTTTTCAAGGCCAAAATAGGATTTCCATCCTCCATTGATTATTTTCTGGATGTTGTAGTTCCAGTTGAGTTTATGATGAATGTCAATGCCAAGATATTTGTAAGAAGTTACTTCCTCCAAATTACTATTGTCATAAATAAAATTAGCATATGTATCTTTCTTAGACTTTATAATGATAAATTGTTTTCTTTTCACTATCAACAATCATACCCATATTAGAGCAAAAATATTTAAGAATTTTTAATTGCTTATCAAGATCATAGTGACACCTTACCATAAGAACAATATCATCAACGTAGAGCAAGAGGATGATAATTGTTACAGCTAAGATTGTGCTAGCGCAACCTGCTTATTCTAAATAACCTTCTAGCTTGTCAATGTAAATGCCAAAAAGGGTGGGGGAGAGGGGGCAACCTTGCTTAAATTCGATATTGTAGTTTATATCTGTCGACCACTCTTCAATGTTCTTAAACTTGGAAATGACCTTTTCGTATAACAGTATCATGACAGCTCTAACTCAAAAGGAACTTGAAGCTCCTCTAATCTATTCCAAAGGTTATTTCTAGGCACCGTATCAAAGGATTTTCTAAAATTCACAAAGCAACATAATAGATTAGACTTATTATTACGGCTTTCCTCCGCAGTGATCCTAAGCATAAAAAGGTCGTATGTGGTTGAATGATGTCTTCTAAAACCGGCTTGGCCTTTAGCCTTCTTACCTTCTATTTCTATCCATTCGTTGATATTCTTTTCTAAGGTAATACTGTATAACTTAGCTAAAAGATGGCTAATGGTCCGAAAATTAGAGGGGTTATTTTTATTGCCACTTTTGAAAATAGGGATAATGAGGCTTTGAGTCCAAGGTGTAGGGAAAACTTGCTTGACCGCCAAGTTGAAGAGTCTATAGATGTGCAAGGATGAGGACAAGCCCTCCAATTTTTAATATTTATGCTTGGTAACCTTCGATGTCTTAGGTTTTTCCATTATCTAGGCGCATAACCCTGAAATTTATTTCTTCTAACGAGAAAAATTATTTTGTTGTAAGAAGGGTTTGAATGTTATTTCTAATATTTGGGAATTCAAAAAAAAATTTAAGATAGGAATTCCAATCCATCAAACAATATTATTGTCTTCTTTTGTTTTACAAGTTAGAATTTGTCTCCAGAATTTCATAGGAGCCATCTTGGAGAGGTGTAAAATATTTTCCTACCTTTTACTTAGATAGTACCTTTTTTTCCTTTTAACAAGGGCTTTGTATTGAGTTATCTTATCTACTTTTAGGGATTCTGCGGTAGCTTTGTTAATGTCTTTTCTTGCATCTTTACATTCTTGATCATACCAAGAGTTGGTTCTATTATCTCTCTTGTTACCTGAGACTTCAATAGAGAATTTGTTAATGGATGACTAAAGGGTTGTAGTAAAATTATGATAGAGCATTTCTATATTGTCCATACTAGATAAAGGAGATAAATAATTTCTTAAATCATGAAGGAAAAGGTCAATTTTATTTCTATTGAAGATCAGGTGCTTTTGGCCATGATAGTTTTCCTCTTTGGGATCACTATTCATGACAAGATTTAGGGTTATGATTAAAGTCCTATGATCAGATTCGGGCTCATGGTCATTGAGGATGTCAAAATCTATAATTTCATTGTATAAAGGGATATCATATATAACATAATCTACAACACTACTACCAAGCCCATGAATGCAAGTCATATGGATAGAATTTGGTCATTCCATGAGACCATTGCAAATTATAAAATCTTGAGCACTACAAAGCTTGACTAGCTCAGAACCAAATAAATTTTCAATTAGGTCTTCAGAACTTCTTTTGTACCTATGAGCTAGTGTAATGTCTTCATCTAACCAAAGAGGATTAGGGTTGGAATAATTTCTTAAAAGAATATCTTGGTTATTCGAAGTTCAGGCATTGAAGTCACCCATCAAAATAATATTACCTTCCTTCCTTAGACTAGAAATATCATGCTCTAAACTATTATAAGGACAACTTTTATCTAGATTGTTTTTCTTATAGAAGTTAGAACTAGAAGGGGCAAAATAACAAATGGCTATATAGGTCTTTTTATCATTAATGTCTTTAATATTTATCCAAACATATTGGTTGTAAGGGCCTTTCTTATAAATCCTAACATGAGGGGAGATGGTCTTCTTGATGAAACATGTTATACCCCCAATGCCTCTACAACAGGAACATTTATTCCATATCGACCATAGGAGATATCCTTCTATATTAGGGACCTTGGATTCCTCATGTTCCCAAGTTTCAACTAGTAATATATTGTTAGTTTCATTGGGGATCCAACATAACTTAAGGTCTTTGCTCCATGGAAATCCCCGACACTTCCAAGAGAGGATCCGAAGTTTGTCGAATTGCTATTTATTACTATTTTTCTGGTTTCTATCTTGAATAACAACTTTTCTCTTTCTAATTAGGGCCCATTTACCCTCCTTTCTAGCTTCTTTTACCTTTTGGACCTCTTTTCTTAATTCCTCGTGATCTTATGAAATGAGGTCTTCATTTATAAATATCCCCGATCCTTTTAAACTAGAGGTCTTACTAAGTATGTTGTGTTTTTGTTGCATAGATCTAACCTTCACCCTTATTAGCCTTTCTTTATTTTCAATTGATTTCCCCAACCTCGAGGCTTCTATGAAGCCAGTGATGTCAATTTGTGGCCTATTATGAAGTTCCATCTTGACAATGAATAATGTATCATCTTTTGCCTCTTCCTTTAAACCAAAAATTACGAGGTTCAAGGCTCTTTTGTTACGCTTTTGGTCTAAAGCTATTAGTTTATTCATTTCCTATTTAATGGGTTTGATGTCTAGTGGGATGTGAGAGTATTGCCAAGCATTTATTTTAAATCTATTTGGAATTTGGCTTCTCTTTCCTCCCTACATTTCTAGGAAGATTCTATGTATGAATAAAGTTTAGCTTCTCCTTCTTTCTTCCCTAGTTTCTCTATTGACTCCATATATTCATAAATGATTTGTAGGGTGATTGTGCAAGGCCTTCCTTTAACAACTTTTAATAAATGTGGTGAATTGTTCATATTTATGTGATAATATATATGTATACAGAGAAACTTAAGTAGGAATGTATGCACATGATTTAATCTGAAGTCCTCAACGACTTCAAACGCTGCCTTAGGGTTTGCAGTTCTTCCTAAGACTGCAATGGATGCACAAATCAATGTAATTATTGCTTCTTCAGATCATCAATTCTCTTCCTCAATTCATTGAGATAGTCAATTTGATTTTTTGCAGAGATCATGCCAAGATTTTGTTTCAATAGATCAACTGCAGAGGATACAACATATCTTCACTTGGAAAGATAGAGCGCTTACTCATAGAAAATCGTGCCCTGGATCATGCTCTTCATATAAATCCGTGCCCTATATGTTTTTATTCGAAGTTTGCATAGCCAGAGATAGATGAAGATCATTGCAGATCCGAGCCAACGTGAATGTCCATATCTGAAGGTTCGCCTAGATCAGAGATTAGATATCGAGTTCCACCGTCACTCAGAGAATGGCACCGGATTTGTACGTTGTAAGAGGAGGTTTAGATCCTGCTTGAATGCCGCTCCCAGGTTAAATAATATAATTAGCAATTATTTTTTCAAATGCATAAATCTCTTCTCATCTATGCTTGAGTTTGGAGTGAGGTTACACGTATCATACAACCTACTCAAAACCATTGGTGAATATATATAGCTATAAGTAGAGATATTCCTAATCTAATAACAAAAGTATTATTTACACTATATATAATAATTTACAAAAAAATAAAAATAAAACTACAAATTACTATAGAATTTGTAATTCCTCCATATTATTTATGCATTATATATAATCAATATAAAATTAATAAAATCAAAAACTACAAATTACTATAAAATTCTAATTCTTCCATAGCCTATGTCATGAAAATTTTGTTTTCTCTAACAACCTAGGTTCTAGTCTATGTAATTCAACGACCATGATGCACAAATAGAAGGCATCATTGGTGCACAAGGGTACTTGGGGCCTACTCCATTTTCAATCTCAATTGTAATATTGAGAGCTTTGCATAATGTTAAAAGGACCTCGCACAAAGTTGAGAGACCTTTTACATGCAATTGTAGGTTTGTAAAACCTACTATCGATTTGAAAAAAAGAACATGTGTGTTCCTTGGCACTAGTATCGGACATGCCTGAGCCTTCCAAGTAAGTTGACACATAGGCTTGGTATAAAGAAATGAGTGCACAATTTGCTTTGAAAACTATGTGCGTGATTTGCTTTGAAAAACTGGAAGTTCACGATTTATAAACCATGTTATAAAACCCAAAATGTGGCCAATCACCATGCATTTCTCATTTCTCCCATGGTGAAGAGTTTGACAATTCAAGCCTTAAAGGAGAACACACACACAATTTCGACTACTAGAGGTAATTCAACCTTCATTTTCTATTGGAAGAGGTGACATTTCAGAGTTGGTAATGAATTTTCATCAATTTCTTATTATTGAGCCAATAACTCAACACACAATGATGCTAATATGTAAACAAAAATAACCAAAAAAACATGCACTTTTACCTACCCTCTAGTCCCTAAGCCTAGTTGAGTGGTTGGGGGAGCTCAAGTTCTCCCTTAGAGTCAATACCCATGTAAGGTTAATCCTCAATCCCATTGAAGATTTTCACAATTAAAATATTGCATTATCCCATAATCCTATTGAAAACTTTGACATGTAAAATTATAAAATTTAAATAAAAAATTCCATACACATAATTACTAGATCAATAAGATTGTGTGTAATGAAACAATGGAAAGCAATAGAAAACAAAACATATACAAGATCAATTATTTTATTCTATTTTCTTGGTCACAATAAGCTATACATATTGATGTGGGTGGGAATGACCCCCCTTCAATTCAAATCGAGACAATGAAATATATGATACTACTTGAGATATTGCCAAGAACCCTACAAATCATAACTGCATGACAAAAGCACAATAACCCACTCTTAGTAACGAAACAAATTTCCTATGGTACCACCCTCACTTCTCATCATCAACTTGCCCAAATTTGTGAGTAGAGAGTTAGGATCCTCTTGAAAATAATACATATATGAAAGTCACAAAAGAAAACTTAACTTCACCTTCCCTGCTATGGATGATAAACTATGTTGAACAATAGATAGAAATATCTAGGCCTAGCCAAAGTAGGTACTTGGCCCAGGACTCTCTCCACAACCATTATCTAAACACCCAATACTTGATGGGGCCTATGAAATCCTAGAACTTGCACTACCCCAATTGCAATCACCCAAGTCTCTAAAATCCTAATACCTTCCAATCAAAGTGTCGAGTTATGTATCTCACAGCATCCATCCAATGCATCTCCGAAAATTCCTCTATTGTCGTATCCTATAACTTGAGAGGAAAAATTTCACCCATGAATTCATACATTATTAGATTGATCATGAAATATACATTCATAAGGATCATATTGATGTGCATAGTACCCAACGCTATGAATTCCTCAAAATACTTATCCTAGTATTCTATGATATTGAACAGTAGAAGGGCATCGTATTGCATTTATCCCATATTTCATGTGGTAATAAAATAAAATTGATGGACTTTTCAAATAGTACATTTGCATAGACTATTCATTCCCCTAAATAATTCATGGCTTATTTCCCTTAGATGTAGGTATTTCAAGGTCAGAACACTTGCAATTAGTCCTAAAATATTTTTTTGGATATCAAGGCCTTGGCACACCAAACCCTATAATTATATTGTATCCAACTCTTGGGCCAAAATATTCATTGAGAGGGCCCTTCTCATTGTGAAGAGTAATGTCCATGGAAAATTTCCTTTAGACATGGGTGGCTCAAAGTGAAATCCTTAAGTGAGCTTACTCTTCCTCAAGGCCCCAAAATCCTAAATCAATCCCTTATCCTACTATTTAACCATTTTTTTAATCAAGTGTGCATGTTGTATTATGTTGGGTTGGGTTCATGACAAATTTACCTTATAGTTGGGTGCATAAAGGTGAAAATACTGAGATTGAATCCTTGAACCATTCATTAGGTGAGAATACCCTTCCTTAATGCGTCAAACCATATAATTACATTGTTATTACAACCTTTAGTGAATGATTACATTTGGATGAGTTTCCTTATTGTCCTAAGAAAACTTCATTTCCAATTACCCTTAAAGATGGTTACTTTAGGGAAATACCATTTTCATTCCCACCTACAGTAATTTCTTTACCATATGATCCTTCCTCTATGCACTAATCCCTAGAATTATACCCTTATGTGTCTCTTGGGACAAATATTCCATTGAGAGGATTCATCATAGTGTGCATGCATGCATTCATGACCAATTTCCATTCCTTGTCATGCAAAACCATGCAATTATTCCATTATCTCACACTTGATCT
This sequence comes from Larix kaempferi, assembly GCA_027924585.1. Classification (NCBI taxonomy): domain Eukaryota; kingdom Viridiplantae; phylum Streptophyta; class Pinopsida; order Pinales; family Pinaceae; genus Larix; species Larix kaempferi. The sequence goes on from BSBM01000115.1 coordinate 4,724,995, forward strand.
AACATGGAAAAATTTTAATACACATCTAACATAAACATGGCAATATTTTATGTTGATTCTCTAGTGTAATTGTTCAATTTTAAATTTTAAATACTCATGACATTATTTGTTACACTAGTTTCACATTTTTTATTTTTAAGACATGTCATTATACCATGGATATGTGTCTAATACATTTTTTTTGTATTTTTTATTGCAGTGGCAAGTATGGATCTGAATGCGGAGACAGTTAGATATATTTCTAGACTTAGAGAGATTGGGGCCACATGGAGGGGTGGAGAGTAGCTTCTCCACTCACTTTTAGATACTCTAGATGTCACTATAGACACCATTACCCAATCAAATGGTTCTCTATATGGCATTGCATCATATAAAGAAAGGAAAAGGAAACAAGATACCGATGGATTGGATTACAATGTTGTAAAAAATCTAAAGATCATCAAGGAGCACATCTTTGCATTGTTTAGAGATCCCCAAATGGGGAAGATTCCAAGCACAAACAAATCCCACATTTATATTGAGTGGTGCACATATCCACCATTCTAAGAGAATTGGATGGAACGATGGTGTATGGTTTTTGACGTGTCACCCCACAAGAATAGGGAACTTCCTTTATATTTCCTTCAAAATATGTATGCTGAGTTCATATTGGGAAAACACGTAAACTATTTTTATATCTTGGAGTTCCAAGGAGTTGGTCTTGGGATGCGTCAAAACCATCCCAATGCTAGGAATAGAGTTTCCAATCACCCAATCCCTCCACCTTGGAAATAGTTACCCAATTCAAATGTCCCACCTGCACATTATATGATACCATACACACAGGAGGCTTTGTTGAACTTAGCACAAGCGATTTCCTCCATAGCATTGTTATTGAGCACATGGACCAGGCAGGGCCATCTCTCTCTGGTGGGGCATATCCATCACCTCTTGGTGGTGCAAGACCATTTAGTAGTGGGGGTAGATCGACACATCATGAGACTGCCACTGAGGTTCACGAGTGCATAGTGTATGTCCATTATGGTTATGGTCATGCACCAACAGATGTTACCCTTGCTAGGATTTTTAGACATGTAAGTATATGGTTAACAATAATCTTGTCCAAACTATTTTTTCGTTATTGCAGACATATATAGATTGTTAATATATATATTTTTTAAACTTGCAGATATTAGATTCCTCTACAAAGGGGAAAAAATTTCCCACTAGTGATGCCCCCCCTAGTGGAGAGACTATTGTTCCACAATCTATAGGGGGTTTTGATGTGCCAAGTGTTGTCGTATCTTCATCAACAACAACTCACATAAAGGTAACTATTTAAACATGCCAGTCTATTAATACATGTTTTTTTCTAATATGTGTTAGTTCATTAATGTTATATGGTCTAATATTTACAATTTTTTAACTTGTAGCTTCTAGATCCTCAATATCCAGGGTAACACACTGATTCTAGTGATCACCCAGATGTTAACCTTATGTACTGGGTTTTTGAGAGAGGTAAGTATATGCTTAACAGTAATAGGTTTCAAAAAAAGATTCCTTACTATACACATGTATAGATTTCTAACACTCATATTTTTTAAACTTGCAAATGCTAGATTCCTCTATAGAGGGGAAATACTTTGGCACTAGAGGGGAAATACTTTGGCACTAGTGATGCCCCCCTCGGTGGAGAGAAATTTCACATAGAGGTAACAATTTCAACATGTTAGTTCATTGATTCATGCATGTCTAACTACATCAACACTTGGTAATTGCAAGCATCAACCGTAATCCCAATGCCATTGCTTGTAGTTGCCTCTCCTCATAGGCCACTCATAGTCAAGTGTCGTATCTATATCATACAGTCCTTTATAGGAAAGAGCATGGGTGTCCAAGACCATGGAGATAATGATTCCATGGTAATGTATAGCCATTAAGGATAGTTGTTGATTAAATTTCAATTAATTTCACAACTTGTTTATCTTAATGTTTATTTTGCATGTTTACAACATCCCGCTAGAGAATTGTCCATGCTAGACCTCGTAGGGGTCATTGATGCAATATTTAATGCCACATTTGCGATGGAAAAATGTGACATGGAGGTAACTATTTCAACATTTGTACATAGTTTAATCGTGTTATATTTTTTATTCATGCATGTTTAACTATTTCAACATTTGGTGACTATAGCCATTGGAAACAATAGTGCCTAGCCCCTCTAGTTCAGTTGTGGCTACAACCAAACTCAATGTTCAACAAATGACTATGTCTAGCATACAAGGATCCCAATCTCTCTTCCCAAATTATTTTTTGTGGTTATATTTTCATTAATGACCAAGTGTTTTATTCAATTTTCATGCACATTTTGAGAATTGTTGAATTAATTGAGATGTGATATATTATTTGCATAACACAATTGTAGAGAGGGCTTCAGTGAGGAGGACACCACAAGAATTGATATGTCAAATGGATTTGGTGAGTGTTTGTTATAAATAATTGTGTTGTAAATTAATTTTTAAGTTTGTTAGTGCTAATGTATTAGTGCATTTAGATAATAAAAAAATTTATCTTTGATTTGCAGACTCTAGAGATTCAAAGTGATCCTTGACATAGGCATGATAGGTCAAAGTTGGGAAAAAAAAGAGGAATATCGAGTTTGATGTGTAGTCTAGGATACATGTACATCATTCTACTTTGGGATACATGTACATTTCTAGGTCATTTAAGGGTCGACTACTTTGTCATAAGTTGTATTATAAACAATTGGCTATCAATCCATGATACAATTTTGTTCATATTTTCTCTTGAGTTTCCACTTGTTCTTCGAACTATTTATTCCTCAAATTGATAAATTATGTTACTCAAATATTATAGAATTACATATTAAGTCGCTCGTTGCAAATTATATTTTAAGCACAAGTTTGATATAAATCTGATCTTTTTAATGCAAGTTCTCTATTTATCTTTGCATGATCTCCATTTTTTATTCTAATTGTCTATCTATTAGCATGGTCAATCCATCATCATACAACTCAATATGTTGTTATTTTTAGAGGGATTCTTCATATGTTCTGATCTCGTGCAGTCACAGGGGAGCCCTAATTCTTTGTAGATGTCTATCCATGAACTACTAAACCTAGAGCTCAACATCAATTCTATATGGGATTCGACTAAGCAAGTCCTTAAACTTCTTGTTGTTGTTCCTCGCCAATTATCTTGATGTTTTCTATATTTATTTAAGCCATCAGGTTGCTAGGTGTTTAACATCCTGGGTTCTGAAGAATTGAAAGAATGCTTATTTAATTTCGTTCTTGGTTTTATTTTGATTTTTTGTGTAATTCATGAATCAGGTAAGTGCTCTTTTCCTCAACGCTTCTACAAACTGTGCCCTTTTTTTTCCTCATTTGAAATATATTGAGAGTCCTGGATCATCTCACATACAAACCAGTGTCTCTTGGGATCTTTGTCTCCCTCATATAGAGGAAGATGTCCAACGGTGTTGTTCGAAATGTTTATGGAATTGTTAAAATTTATAAAAAATAATGGAGGTGGATATGGTGGTTGATTATTGTTCACAAAGTTTGTTAAATTTTAAGTTCAATAACAATATGGATCACTAAAATATAAACAAGCATAGAATAGAAAATAGTACACAACAAATTTATCCTGGGAAAACCCTCTCGAGGCAGAAAAACCCATCAAACTTCTTCTATATAGGTTTGTCAGAATGTACAATAGTATCCATCATGCAAAGACCCAAAAACAAGAAGACTCCAAAAGCATCTACTATGTATGACTCTATCTCTCCTAGTGATGCAAGCTCAATGTGTGAGTGAGGTGACAAAATGAGGAGTTCAAACTCCTCATTTATACTAATCAGATGACTTGACCTTTTTACCAAATAGGGCCAACTTGACACTCCTAACTGGGTTGACCTTTCTAATTTACAATAAAATATTATTTTCTAGATATTTCCAGGACAACCTAATAGTTAGGGTTTACATTGACTCTTTCAATGAATTTTACATGATCAATTACATCAATAATAATCCCGGTAGGGTGTACAATACAAATGATACAAATGACCCAAATAAGAATATCTTTCGAAGTTACATTCTTCAACACTCCCTCTTAGTATGGAAAGTATTCTTCAGTCATCGTCACCATCGTCTTTCAGCTGTTGCACCTCTTGTACATGGACTATTGACATTTGACATCCCTCGAATCTATATATCATAAGAATTTTCACAGAGCCATCCTTTTTTCATGTTGGATGTGCTTTGCAATGCTAGCCCTTTTTCATGTTGGATGCAACTCTCCACAGAGACAACCCTTTTTCATGTTGGATGTGGCCTATATCCAATCTAGGACTTCCTCACCATAGATCCAGTCATGTTTCATACTAGATGCGGCCTAGAACCAATCTAGGACTTTCTCACCACAGAGCTAGTCCTTTTTCAATATAGGACTTTATCACCACATAGTCAGTCTTGTTTCATACTGGATGCGGCTTAGAACCAATATAGGACTTTCTCACCACAGAGCCAGTCCTGTTTCATACTGGATGTGGCTTAGAACCATTCTAGGACACCACAAAGCTAGTCCTGTTTCATACTGGATGCGGCCTAGAACCAATCTAGGACTTTCTCACCACAGAGCCAGTCCCGTTTCATACTGGATGTGGCCTAAAACTAGTCTAGGACTTTCTCTCGCAGAGCTGGTACTTTTTCATACCAGATGCGACGGTCCTCATCCACGAACCGAGCAAACCATCTGGTGGGTCCATCCTAGGAGCACACATTACATTGCACACCGCAACCACCTATGCTACCTCACCGCTCGTCCAGATCCTCTCATAGACTATGATACTCAATTACGTCACATGACCCGTGACTACCTGCTACCTCATTCGAGCTCATCACTCCCTCTTGATCTGGATCACTCCAAGCTTGTCCCTGAAGTACTCGAACTTCACTCTCGACATAGGCTTGGTCAACACATCGGTTATCTACTCCTCTGTTGTTATATACTGGAGTCTCATTACTCCCTTCTACACCATATCTCGTATATAGTCAGGGTATTTTTTAAGGATTCTAATATTATACTTAAGTGTAGTATTCTAGGTGATTATTTTGGATTGAAAAAAATATACATAGATAGGTAGGCAAATATTAAATATGAAACATGCAATTTACTATTGAAAATTGTAATTTTTGGTGAATATTATGATAAAAAAACATATTTTATGTAAATATAAGTGATACTAGAGACTAAAAATGACCAAATAGTGAATTTTTTTTTTGAAAAAAAAGCCCAAAAAATAGCCAATTGGTGAAATTTCACCCCTAAAAATTACCCTGCATATAGTGATACCCGATCTTGATGTGCTTCGACTTGTCATGGAACACTGGGTTCTCCGACAACTTTACACAACTCTGGTTGTCATAGAAGACACAAGTCGCCTCTAACTCAAGATAAAAAAATCCTAATAGCAACTTCTGAAGCCACACTGTCTCGCAACTTGTTGAAAAAGCTGCCATATACTCGGCCTTGGCTGTACTGAGTTCCACACTCATCTGATTCCTACTGAACCATGAAATCATACTCGATCCCAAACTGAAGCAGCACCCTGATGCACTCTTTCTATCTATGATACTCCTAGCCCAATCCACATCAACATAACCTTGTAGGTTAATCTTCTGATCCGATGCATACCCGAGGCCATAATCAACTATACCCTTCAGGTACCTCAGCGCATGTTTTGCCGCAACTAGGTGAACATGTCTCAGCTCTACCATATATTGAATCATAGTGTTCACTGCAAAGCACATGGGGGCTTCACTAGAAGGCAATATAATATCACGTTCATTCATATTGCGGTATTAAATATTCATGAAAACCTAAGAATTATATTGCTTATATATTAAGGGGGCAAAGGGTTTTTTTATTTAATGTAACAATACAAAAATACTTTGGGGTATTTTTTATATGGGCGGGTTGACAAATATCCACCAAAAGGAGATGGCGGGATCACGGCCAGATGAGAAATCGAGTTGAGGCAAGGCTTGGGCTTACCATACGCAGGGAAATCGCGTCTTGAGGCATGCTTGAGGCCAGGGGTTTCGTGGTGAAGTGGGTTTCCAGTCGATCATAGTCAAGAGACAATGGTCATTAACACCCAATTGTTATCAATAGCACTCAGCTAGTTATTACCAATAGCCTTGGGAGGCTTTAAGCCTCCAGGGCCTGTTATAGGCCCTCGATAGGCCTTGGGGGCTTGAATACCCAACCAATCGTGCCTATTACAGGCCTTGGGAGGTTTAGTCAGCCTCCTCGAGCTTGTTACAGGCCCTGGGGGCTTGGATACCTAGCCCACAACATGCTTAGTCAGCGATTGGGGAATTGCAACATGCAATCTAAATGGTGTACTATGTGAATTGGCTCTAGTGACATACAAGAAGTGATCTCCTATCTCTTCACTAGACCATTAGATGTTGTAAATCATAATGATATGTGGTTGAGTAATTGCATTGTGGGTGAAGTAATGTGCATCCACAATATACATCGAAATAAGCAAGGTGCATTGTAGAATGCATGTGGGGTCATAAGAGGGGTATCATATCAATATAATAGGTAGAAATATAAAGGGGCATAAAAAATGTTAATGAAAAAATTGATACATACAATATCTAGTGAAAATAGGGTTTTTTTTAAATTAGGAAGGCATATTGGGAGAGGGTAAAAAAAATGATTTTTGAAGGTATTTTCCAATATTTAGTGAAATTAGGGGTATTGTTTCATATGCCACAAACGAACGTGCTATGATAGCGGTTTATTGAGTGAAGCCCCCGTGGCAAAGCATAGGTATAGACTCATGCTCGTCAAATACATCAAAGAACTAATCATTTGTCGATACATCGTGGCATCCACCAGTTCTGAAGAAGTATCACTCAACAAATTCAGATTCGATGCCATAGGTGTGGCCATGGCCTTACAATCCATCATCCTGAATCTCTTCGGGATCTATACCGCATACTTTCCTTAAATCGAGAAAAGTTATGCCACACCTCAAGACCTAAGAAGTATTGCATCATACCCAAGTATTTCATCTCAAACTCTGCGGCAAGATTCCTCTTCATTTTTTATATGAGATTCTCTTCACCTATCAAAAACAAGTCATCTACATATAATAGTAGAATCAGAAGATTTCCTTCCTCAACCTTGTAGTAAAGGTTGGAATCTACTTTACTCTTGGTCAATCCCAAGCTCTTCAGAAACCCATATATCCTATCGTACCATGTCCTGGGTTCCTGTTTTAATCCATACAAGGCCTTATTTAACCTGCACACATGAGTCTTCTTGTCATGTGTCTCGAAGCCTAGTGGTTGCTCCACATGCACTTCCTCCTTTACTATGTCATTCAAGAAGGAAATATTCACATCCATCTGATGCACCTTCCAATTCATCACTTTGTAAATAGCAAGTACAGCCCTATTCGAAGTGTATCTAGCTATTGAAGCAAATGTCTCTTCATAATCAACACCTTCTTTATGGGAGAAACCTTAAGCCACGAACCTTGCCTTGTATTTCTCTACACTTCCGTATGCCACATGCTTGATCTTATAGATCCATTTGGAAGACACTATTGAATTCCCTTCTGGTCTCAGAACCACCTCCCAGACATCATTCTTCATGATCAACTGATATTCCTCGATCAATGCATACTTATAGAATTTCTTTTCAACGTCCTCTTCATAACTGGAAGGTTCAACATCAAGGATGCCACACAACAATTCCACATATTTGGAGTAGGTCCGAGGTATCATTCTCCCTTCTGGGGCACCATACCTCTTTGCATCCTGAATAAGATCTCGTGCTCAAGCTGGTTTTTTGTTGTATGGGTTTACTTCTTTTGGTGGATCTATCGGTCTTTGTGGGTCAGTCATATCATGATCCTCGGGTTCTTTTGAAACCTGCTCTTCCATCACTTTGTCTCGAACTCTATGAGTCTCAAGTTCTTCATCATGTTCTTCATTGCAATGAATCTACCTTGACCTATTGAATGAAATGTCTTCATCAAAGGTTACATCTCTGTTAGTCTCGATCTTCTTGAATCCTGGTATGTATATTCTTTAAGCCTTTGATGAATCACTATAACCGACAAAGATTCTCTTCTTTCCCGAAGGCTCCAAATTGGTCCTCTTCTCCTTTAGAATATTAAGTTATACAGGGAAACCAAATATTATGAGATGGCTGACTTCTGGATTCTCTCCTGTAAACATCTCCTCTGGTGTCTTTTTCTCAAGTACTCTATGTGGAGTCCTATTTTGAACATATACTACAGTTCTTGCAGCTTCTGCCCATAAATGAATTGGAAGGTCCTGATCATGGATCATGGCCTTCACTACTTCCATAATTGTTCTATTCTTTCTTTCTGCAATCCCATTCTATTGTGGATTATAGTTAGTGCTCATCTCCCTCTTAATCCATGAATCTTTACATAAGGTTTTGAAATCTCCTGAGGTAAATTCACCTCCATTGTTTGATCATAATATTTTCATTTTATTTCCAGTTTGATTTTCTAAAGGGATTTAAACTCCTTGAACTTGCTAAATACTTCATCTTTTTATTTTAAGAAATATATCCATGTTTTGCGAGAATAATCATCAATAAAAGAAACATAGTAGGCATACCCACTTAATGAGTTGGAAGACATGGCCTGCAAACATATGAATGTATGAGATCCAAAATATCCTTTGCTTTGTTGTCGCTACTTGGAAATGGATTCTTCACATTCTTTCCTTTCGCATATCCCTTGCATATTCCTTCATGCTTTGTCTAGATATCGGGTAGCCCATTCACCATCTTGATCACAATTGATAATTCCTTGTATTTGATGTGAGCAAATCTTTTGTACCACAATTCACTTGGTTCCATAGTTTCATGAACCAAGGATTGTTTTGGTTGTCCCTTGAGCTTGTATAATCCTCCCTCTTGCACTCCAATTACAACTGCATCATCAAAGGTTTTACCTTTGGGCAACATAAGTACTTGGCCATATACAAATGCTACTATGAATCCCATCTCATCTAGTGTTGAGATGGAATATAAATTCTTCTTTAGTCCAAGTACATATAGAACATCCTTCATCTTGATAGGCTTCCCAAATTCAATCTTGTAGGAAGCTTCTCCTACCCCTTTGATGGGATGTTGATAGTCATCTCCTAACTTCACCTTGTGAGGTGAGTCCTTTTCTATGGGGTTGTTGAGAGCATCTTTGAATCCTGTCATGTGCTTAGAAGCAATGCTATCAACAAGCCATTCATTATTACTAAGTGAGATTGTACCAGTGAGTGTTGATATCAAAACATATTCTTCATCACTTGAAGAATCCTCTCTTGTTTTCTTCTTAGCTGGTTCATCATCCTATGCAACATTAGCATGATGCATTTTCTTGTTTCCCTTCTTGTCTCTTTTCGTCTTGGGACCATTCCTGGAAATATGTCCCATCTCATCACAATTAAAGCACCTAAATATTGAATAGTCTTTAGGAGGTCTTTTACTCTTGTGGGATTTCTTGTGATGATGGTCATCTTTCTTCCCTCTCTTGGCATGAGCTGTCAAGGATTGATTGTCCTCATCACCTAGCTTTTCTTCTATGGATGCAATTATTGCTTCCTCTTTAGTGCAAGATTCCAAGAGTGCACTGAACAAGATAAGTTTCTTCCTTGAGCATATTACTTGAATATATGACTCCCATGATCTAGGAATACCATTTATGGTAGTCATCACTAGTTCTGCATTTTCCACTTCATCCCCAATGGCACTTAACTAATCTAGGATGTCGGAGACCCTTGTAAAGTATGACTGGATACTTTCATTGTTTTGCATCTTCATAGCCTTGAGTTGAGTCCTCAAGGTCATTTTCCTATTGATGTTGGTTCCTTCAAACAATCCCTTCAATGCATCAAACATTTCTTTCAAAGTCTTTAGAGAAGAGATGTTTGGGATCAAGTGATCCTTGATGGAGTCAGCTATGATCCTCTTAGATTTGATAAGATTCTTCTTGTGCTTTTCCTTGACCTCATCTCCTGCTGTCTCTGCAACTAATTCTGTAAAATAATTGTCCAATTCATGCTTGCCTAAGATGTGAATCACCCTATACTTCCATACTCGAAAGTTCTCTTCCCCTTCAAGCTTATCCTCAAGCTTGGTATTGTTTGTCAATTTGATAAACTTGATAAATGAGAACCTAAAATGGAAATAGATAAAGAATAACTTAACAAATGAGATGCTCCAACCAAAGGTTGATTTCTGAGATATGGTTGTAGGGTGACCTAGGGTTTGTTAGAGAAACCCTAATTTCTCAACTTCAGGATCTTGCAAAACTGATTGGAGGAAAATATGCACATACCCAAGGTGAGTTGGTCAATGTAATTATTTTCCCAATTCTGTGGTTAGATCCTCCAAAAAATTGATGCCCTAGTTCTCCGAGCTATAGTGGTAGGCCCAAAAATGAAAATTCTCGGAATGAGATTTTGCTTCGACAGAAAGATGTGCCCTAGTAAGGTGAGTTGAATGCACCCTATTTTTTAGCTGATTTGTGGAGAGTTCTTCTATGAATAAGAAACCCTAGTTTCTGCAGTTGCAGCAGCTGCACAATTCTTTCTTTCATGCCTGCTCTGATACCATGTTAAATTTTAAGTGCAATAACAATATAGATTACTAAAATATAAACAAGCACAACATAGACAATAGTACACAACAAATTTATTATGGGAAAACCCTCTCAGGGCATAAAAACCCAACAAACTTCTTCTATATAGATTTGTCAGAATGTACAATAATATCCCTTGTGCAAATACCCAAAGACAAGAAGACTCCAAAAGCAACTACTCTATATGACTCTATCTCTCCTAGTGATGCAAGTTCAATGTGTGAGTGAGGTGACAAAATGAGGAGTTTGACCTCCTCATTTATACTAATAAGATGACTTGACATTTTTACCAAACAGGGTTGACTTGACACTTCTAACTAGGTTGACCTGTCTAATTTATAATAAAATATTATTTTCTAGATCTTTCCAGGACAACCTAACAGTTAGAGTTTACATTGACTCTTTCAATGAATTTTACATGATCAATTACATAAATAATAATCCACGTAGGGTGTACAATAAAAATGATACAAATAATACAAATAAGAATATCTTCCGAAGTTACATTCTTCAACAAAGTTAACTTGAATCGATTGAGTTGATGTATTTGACTGAAATTATGGAATCAATTGAGTTGATGTATTTGACTGAACTAATGGAATCGATTGAATCACATGAGTTAACTAAATTATAGGTCGATTGAATCACATCGATTGACTGAATTGATTCTCCAACTATGACAATTTGATTTGAGTTTTCTTCCTTGATTCTAATGTTGTCCACATCATGCATCTAGCAAAAATTGTTTTTATATTCCATGAAATTGTTTATGGGTGTGTCTCTTCAATGCACCTCTTGCTTACTGGATATTGAATTAATTCAAATATTAAATTCAGTAGGGGGGGTAGTTCCGTGAAATCCTCAAACCAAACAATTAAATTATTCCGACAATTTTCAGGGGTAATTGTTATATAATTACCTTCTCTACCTGATCTTTGCAGTCATATATGATTAATTACTTATCCATTCTCATCTAGTATACTCCATATGGATGTGGACGCAAGTTCCATATTTAATTGATGCCTTAAAACGTAATTGACTATGAGATGATTTGTTCTAGGAGAGGTTACAAGTGGGGAGTCATCGACTTCCATTTCATCTAAGTTTAAGACTTAAAGGCCAATTTATATCATTTGAATTTCTTCTTCTAAGATGGGAACCATCATGGTGGCTTCCTCTTTTTAACCTTGTTAAGCATTTCTTGACTCAAGAAACATTTAGCTAACCATTGACCCATCGATCCTCGGAAATTCAGAGAGTTGTCATGGTTACCTCCTCTTCTGTAATTGGTCAAAATTCTCTCAACTCAGGAAAGGTTTATATACTAATGACCCAACACTCTACAATGTTTTCTAGGGAATTTTTTTTGGTGGTAATCTACATAATCTTGCATCTTTGACCTCTTTTGATGTCTTCTATCTCTTTCTATTTTTTTAAGTTGGGCGAAGTGTTGTAACCTTCCATCATTTTATTTTTAAGTCTTTTGGTCTATCCATCAAGCGTATATTTGCATTTAGGTAAGTGTCCTGTTCTGGGAATCATTGACTTGTTGGTCCTCCTATTTTATTATCCCATGTCGACTAGGGTTTGCTTTGGTAAAGGCATCTAATGAGTATCCTTCCCCCCATGGACATCCCTAAATTTACTCTTGGTTGAAGAGGGTGGCAATGGCATTCATTTACTTAGAAAGTATTCCCACTCTTATTGTTTCTTCCTCCAATTAGTTTAGATGTGATCTTTTATCGATGGTATTTCTTTGAATATATGTTTGAATGCTTTGACTATAATCAATTTATGTAGTAGTATAGGTACAATGAAGAAAACATTCTCATGTAGGTTGTGATAGAATATTATTTTTATATTATCAACATATTTTCTTTCTTCTACCACATGTTCTTCATAGAACTTGTCAAAAATATGCTTTAGCCACTCATACAAATTCATTTAGACTAAATTGTTTATTTTTAATAGAAACTCCTTATCTTCAGTCATCTTGTTCATTATCAAGGCTATCTAGCAATTGTTTTATCCCACGAAAGACGTTTCCTAAGAATCTCTTGTGAGTTTCTATGTGGAATAAAGCTCCTTCTTCCACTACTAATAGTTGGTTCCTTATAGCGTAGTTTTTCAATGAATTATTAACTTTTCTACTCCACCACAACCAAAATTATTCCTCATTCAACATATATGTTTATCCACTCTACTTGCAAATCCCAAAAATCTAGGTTCTAGCAATAGAACCATCGTTCTAATCTATGGGATTACACCAAAGTAGTTTCCAATTATGTGCAGAAACATATATAACATACACACAACAATATACATACATACAATAAGCATACATAGAAAGAATGAAGAAGAGAAGTTAGTAGTGGGATCGACATCAAGTAGTCTATAATATTAGATCATTAGTACAAAACAAGGTAAGCCATCTTCCCATACATACTTATGCCCTTATATACTTTCACATTATTGGAGGTAGTTATAACTTCCTTAACAACCTTGGTCGATCAACCCAACCAACTCGGCTAACAGGTTGATTCTAATTACTAGTTGATTGGTTCAACTAGGCCCCTACAACAATATCTTTTGAGTATTCATGATATCAAATTTTAGAATTTTACTTATATTATTTTCAATTACTTTTAATATTAGTGAAACCCACAAAAAAAGGGGCAAATTCAAGATATGCACCCACATGGGGAGTAATATTACACATGTAGATGGATTGATTTTCGAAAATGGGGTTTAATGAAGACGTCAAATCAATCCATAAATTATGACCTCTCTTCCAAGATGTTTTTACAATTATTAGGATTTAAAAAAAAACACAAAGAAGAAATAAATATTGAAATACATGGTCCATATGGATTTAATCTTCTCAGAAAGCACAAATACTAACTCTCAAAGGCCATTGAATCTACTAATTAAATATTGTGGTGACAGCCATAAATGGCCTCATTGATATATGGCTCTCACAACTTTAATACTTTGGATTTTTTCCTTGTCTCTTAGAACCAAATGCACTTCAGATGTTAATACTTTCAAATCTAGTAAAGTTAATGAAAGATTAACCTTTTACAAACTTCACAAATAGATACCAATTCAATCGAACTAGTGGAAGGCCAACTCTTCTTCGACCTTTCAATTAAGGGGTGACCCTTTGTTAAATATTTTTATCCAAGTCATCACTCGTCGCGGCCTCCATGATATCCTTTAATGTGTGAGATTATCCATGTGCATGCAACCATTGTTCATTAAGGAGCAAGAAGAAAAAGTAAATCACAATTTGGCTCTAAATAGTTTGGAAGGTAAATTAGATATCAAACCAATTCAAGATCAAACAAATAAGATTATAGATTAACAAAAGAGCCTTGAACATCATAATTTTTGGTTTGAAAGAGGACATGTTAGCACTAGTCAAGAAAGAACTACAAAAAATTTTACAAATCAAAACAACTTGTTTCATTGAAGAAAAGAGGTCGAGAAAAATAATTGAGCATAAATATAGGTTAATTCTTATTAAGGTAATCCCAAATGACCATAAATATGACATACTCAACAAAATCCCAAGAATAAAAGGGTTAAGAATATTTATAAATGAATACCTTATTCCATAAGGTCAAACTAAATTAAGGATGGAAGTTTAGAAAGTAAAAGAAGCAAAGAATGAAGGGAATGGGAAATAATTAGAATAAATACTTCCTAAATGAAAAACCTATATCCTTAGGTTGGCCCCAAACATTACCTGAAGAAGGAGAAAAAAGGGTAGAAAAGGTAGAAAAAACACCCAACAAGAAACTCACACTCTTGTCCTTTGGGAAAAGTGCATGGACTCACTCATGTAGTGAAGAACAGTAGCATGTACACACTACTATTGGCACTATAAAGTGCATGGATACCCTGGTCCAATAAATAAAGCTTTCCAAAAACCCATAAATTTCTCTAACAATTTGGTCTACAGGATGTCAAACAAGATTTAATCCACTAATGACTACCAAATATCCTACAAGAAGATGGAAAATAGAAAAGGAGTACCCTAATGAGGAGAAATCAAAATTTACATTCCCTAGTGAAGTGACCAATTCTATTAGGGATAAAATTCTTGAATAGTTTTGGTCAAAGTATTCCAGAGCAAACCGAAGAATAACAAATTTATTTCCCTAAATTAGGTTTCCAATACTTGAAATAATTATTGCTTTGTCAAAAAGATTGTGTACCTTTTTTAGTGGTTGCTTTGAAATGTGACTTGGATGTTGATCTAGATGCACCTGACTCCCACTCAACTCAGAGCTCCAAAACATGCACACCAAGCACAACCACCTTTCTCAATGCAATTGGTCAAGACTAAGGAAAATAAATAGAAAACAATGAATTTAAATTAGCTTGATTAGGAAAACAAATTCACCTATCCAATACAATGAAATTAATAAACAATAACATAAAAATTGCATTTGAGGGAGGGGGGGCACAAAGATGAGAGATCTTGTTTTATTCATAATATTAGCATAACGCAAGTATACTTGATCTTCCATTTCTGGCACCCTTCATAACCTTCTTCTAGATTCCTAATCCTAAACCACTAATGACAAGCCTCTGGACTTCAACTCCTCTTTGAACAATAGATTAATGGAATCTAAGAAGTTTGACCCTCAACACTCAAGAAATAAACTAGAGCTCAAAACCAAGGTTTCTAAGGCAAGTATGTCATAAAAATTCATAAAGAATTGCAAGTAACTACTCTAGCATAAGGGTAGCATCATGATAGTGCTCCCTTTATCCAACATTAGGCATCATTTTATAGTTCTTTTAAAAATTTTGATGCCACTGGAGACAGTTCGGTGGAGATACAAGAGTAAAAAAACCATAGAAACTACTCAGGGGTGTGAAATACATGTTTCAATTATTCTTTGGCACATGTTTAAGTGCCTTTCCCATAAGAAAGGTGCATATATGTTCTTTCTTTTAGGGAATGCACATGGATGTGGAAAAAATTGGGTTGGGAAAATATCGAAAATGATCCATGTGAAGGCCATGTGTGCATAAAAGACACATAGGTGTCGGATAATGCTATAACACCCATCAATACACTCATAGATGCACCCCCTAATTCACCTATTGCATCAAGTATTGTCCCTAGTGATTCACCTACTGAACCTATAGATATGATCTTATTATCTCATTTAGACATTAGAGAATTATATCAATCTACAACTACATTCTTATGTAGCGAACCTACTAATACCTCTAGTTTTGGTGCTGAAACTAACAATAATTTACATGTATGTTTATTGTTGTGATATATATTTCAGATGTATATTAATTATTTACATATATACATGAGACATACTTTACATATATATTACTTTAATGTTAAAAAAAAAAATAGAACCAACAAAAATTAAGAGGGGCTATGATGATCTACTTGGTATGATCGAATCATAAAATCGGAGGTAGAGTCTACATTCAGCAAAAAATAGTAATGCCATTAAATACAAGTAATTCCAGATTATGAAAGCAGCTATGTTCAAAAGCCAATCTAAGCCAAATGTGTCACGCATTCATTATGGTTGAATTTCGATGTTCATACTTTGTAAATAAAATAATCATTTTATTATAGCAACATATTGTTCCATGATGCAAGTTCTTAACAAATGAAAACTAGATTTCATTGCCATATATTCACAATTGAATTTGTGTTTAAATCTTTAATAAATCTTAAAGCACATTTTGGTTATTTTAAAAGAAAATGTTTTAAGCAACAAAATGTGAATGAAGTATTTCTTAATTACATGTTACATGCTGGGGCATGCCTTAGCAAGAAAAGGTATAGAGATCAAGTAAAGTATTTCATGCATTCAATTTTTTCACTTTATTAAATAAAACCTAATAATGTAATAATGTAAGAATATGTTAACAACATACATTTTGAAAAATACACACTACTATTGGGTCGTCAAGTCATTATTCATTGACATAGTTCATTGAAAAAATATAACATTAAATATATATTTAACAAGGAAAAAATTGTAGTGTACTAAATCATAAAAACATTATATAATGACATTTACTCTTAGTTCGGCAGAAAACGATTGATTTTGGGCTTCTTCTATTGGGGATTTGTTACTTAAAGCCTTACCAAACATGTGTGATGCAAGAATGTGTCACAATTTTACAATAATTTAAGGATGCTATGAACGGTCATAATTTCATAATAAGTGAAGTAATTGTCTCCCATTATATCATAATTTCATAATAAGTGAAGTAATTGTCTCCCATTATACCAAGGATACTCTAGATAATTTACAAAGGATAACAATGAGTAATACTATATGCTTGGGCATGCTTAAGGAAGAGAATACACAAAGATTGATTAAAGTAGTTCATGCATTCAATTTTTTCATTTTATTACATAAAACTTAGTATTGTAAGTATATGCTAACTACATACATTTCGAAAAATGCATATTTTTGTTAGGTCACGTCATTCTTCATTGACATACAATGACGTAGTTTATAGGATTTCGTTGAGTAAATATGATATTAAAAAATATATTTAACAAGCAAAAAAATGTAGCATGTTTAACTATGAAAAAATTATAATGATATTTAATCTTGGTTTGATAAGCAACTGTTGATTTGGGGATTCTCCTCTATGGGAGCTATTACTTAAATCCTTTCCAATAGATACAATGCAAGAACATGTCACAATGTTACAGTGATTTAATGACGTGTCCCATTAAATCACCCACTTTTTTACTTTTAACTAAGCAAGGTCTAGTCATTATGTGGCATATCTCCCTTATTATACCTACCGAGGCAGTGTATCCTTGTAATCGATATGCATTGATTTGAGTATTAGTAACTTTGACTATCTATTAGTTTCTCTTTCTTTTTGAAGTTTTATCCAAACTTTTTGGGTGCATGATTTATGCAGTGCTACTATCCTAAGTTCCCAAATTCTTAGCTTGCACACTATTGGCTGAAAAATTGAAGTCTTATTGCCAAGCCGACGGCGGAATGCTCAGTGCGAGCACCCAACATTCAATGCGCCCAACATTCAATGCACCTGGCCTGCACTGCACCGCCTTCCTGAAGCTTCCCACCTGGTACATTCTTTAATGTCACTGCACCGCCTTCCTGAAGCTTCCCACCCGCTACATTCTTTAATGTTGTTGTACCTTACCAAGGCACCCAGTTCACGTAAGCTAACATTGCATATTCTCCCCCAGATTCTGCACTGCGGTTACAAGTTTGGTGCTGCAATTTTGATAATTATTAAATTTTGGTGCAGAGGAGAGGTCGAGCTCAAGCAAGCCTAGTAAAAAATGATAAATGACAAGAACAATTTCAATTTCAACTATATGAAGGTATGCAATTTAATAATCATCGTATTAGAACTTTTACCTTTTGCAAAGCTTGGTGTGAACTGGTTCATCTCCTGTTCCAACAAATTTTTGGCACTTTCCCTTTGGCACTTCTTATCACCACTTAACCGTAGACATAGCTTCTTCAATAGATAGCTTGTTTTCCTGGATTTTCTAGTATGGAATAAAATAGTATTCATGAAGAATTGTCTTCATTTCTAGTATTTGAATAAAACCGTCTTCATAATTCAAATTGTCTTCATGGCATTCATCCTCGCTGGCTTTACATCACAGGACTGCACATTAATAACTTCAATTCCGTCCTCGCAGTTGAGCCCATCCCGCTACACAGCTGTTGAGCTGTCGAATTTACTACCATCTAGTCTTCAAACTCTTCGATTTCGAGCCTTGGGAGATCAAAGGATATTTCCACATCAACTTAATCACAAAGCCAATTTAATAAGTGAAAAAAAAAAATGAAAACACAGACGGTAAAAAGGAAAAGGGTCTGTCCGATTTTTCTGCTATTATTTTGAATCCTAAAAAACAACAAGATAACTACAAACTCGTTGCAAAAAATTAAATATCAGAGCAATTACTTAGCCTAGACTAGAAGCCAGAGGCATGAAGCTTATCCACTGAGATTGTTGGGAGCAAACAATTCCTAGGCAAAAAGTATTGAATTAAGAGAATTTTATTGATGTGATGACTACCTAAGTAGCCTTAATGCTTGCAATTTGTACCACAGATCCACTGCTGAGAGATCCATATTTTGTTTGAATGTTTTCTTTCGACGAAGAGATTCTACTTCGGAAACTGGCCACTGTAAAAGCTGCGTTACAGTGACGTTGTCTAGCCAGATGGTTCTTAGTTTCGTATTTGCACTTTCCCATCTTAGATCTACACTTTCAAACCCTTATATGACTACAATTTTCGGCCTCATATATGCAGCAAACAACTGAAGCAGATCTCGTTATGGACAAATGTACCTTTAAAAATAGAACTCTAGAAATCGTAAAAGACTTAAATAACTTCCAAGATACCTGCTTATGTAGCTCTTCTTGAAACCATGTGTATGTCGCTCAATTTCACGGTGTGCTGTTGGCAAGCATGTTTGATACCATTTTCATCCAGAGCCTCAACAGTCTACAATCCTATTCTATTGACATAGTTTTTGTTGTTGTTATTTCCATTATCATCAATACTAGTAGCAAATAAATTTTCGATTATTATTACACTTACATACTGTAGTCGAAAGCAAGCCAACTAAGAGTGGCCTCTCTAGACAACAGCCAGAAGAAAAAGTTGCTCGGGCTTCAATCTAAGAAAGAAAACTTTGCAAATACATCTGCCAAGCTGGTGACTATTACAAGATTACTTCGAGAATGATTACTTCTCTGGGAGTTTAGAAAGTGGTCTGCAAGTTTGGAACCCGATGTCATTTTAAACTGTATATGCATAAAACCTGTGCATTGTGCTGTACTCTTTATATGCAAGCAATCTCTTTATATTCATTGCATGATTTTCCATACACAAACCAGTTGAATGATTACTTCTATGGGAATTTAGAAAGTGCTCTGCAAGTTTGGAACCCGATGTCATTTTAAACTGTATATGCATAAAACCTGTGCATTGTCCTATGCTCTTTATATGCAAGCAATCTTTTATATTCATTGCATGATTTTTCCATACACAAACCAGCTGCAGCTATGCCAGGCTCTATGCCACTACCCCATGGTGTCTGAGATGAAATAATGGTTCGAGACAATGGCCTTGCCGGTAGATATTGAGGCAATAATGATCCTCCCAGGACAAGTGAAAGTTGTGGGAGGTGAAATCAGTCTATTTGTTGGCTTCTTCGAACCAAGCACGTCCCGTCTGCTCTCTAGAATCACCTTCAATCTCTTCATATCTCCAAATGACCAGAAATATAAGTCCCGCCTGCTCTCTAAACTGGCCTGGACTTGAGCCTTCTCTTTCAGCAGAAACCCAGTAGCACCAGCATGTAATAAAAATAAGTCTGAAGGTTCTCGATTAGCATAATGAATAGCATGTCTGAAATCAAACTCGAGCTAATGTCCTTCACCTAATACAGTACAGGTTGATTGCTTTGCAGCACATAATCCCAAGGTGCATGCAGGTTTCCAAGGTGCATGCAGGCTTAAACGTGTCGGTGGCTACTTCCGCACATTGGGCATGGTGGCGGTGGTTTTTATGCTACCTTGCAATTATATCATTTACAAATATTTAAACTATTTTTTAATTATTATTTTTGTTTCTCAAATTTAAATCGTCCCGCAAATTCAATTTTCTACTATCTTGACTAGCCATGCATATTCGATGGAAAGTTCTGAAATCTATTTTGGAATAAAAACAATTTGATTTAACTCTAACATAAACTATTTATATGTTAAATATTCTATAAAATAATGGTGGATCTTCTAGTAGTTTGCATGACTTTGCGTCCACTTTGCTACTCCACTTCAAGTTCTTGAACCTTCTTTGATTATTTAAAAGGCACGCATATGCTAGTTTTTAAGCTTTAGGCTAGGGGATGCCGAACCAAAATTGTACGTGTTAAATAAGGCTACAGACTATATAGCGTATACATTAGTAAAAATTATTTGTTTTATGTACATGTTTCAGTAACACATATGCGTTCTAACGCATACACACGAAAAAGACTTAGTCGTTATATAACTCCTTCGTGTTGTTATGTTTATATACGTTATCTTGTAATATAACATCCAAACATAGTTCATAGGCCCTAAACGAAGCGAAGGGGTCATGGTCGACTAGCAAAACCATTGCAAAAGGGGGTCATGGTCGACTAGAACCATATTGACTCACTCCCTATACAAGTAAACACTTGTGAGCAGTGCGTAGCAAAATTTATTGGCTTTGGTGAATAAGCTATTCAGAAAAAGAAGGCTTTGGCTTTGGCTAAAGTATATATAAACACTACAAGCTACTATTGTTAAGAGGTTTGAAGCAAGTGAATCGGGATAACATACCATATATTAATTGCTACATCTCCAACAAATATCCAGTTCTGTAATTTAGTTGTTGAGTTGGCCTGGGTTTGAACATATGGCGGTTTAGTTTAAGGTGTGCTATACAAGCTTATAAAATTTATAAAAAAAAAGTGGCAAAACTGGTTAAAATACAATTTTAAAGTGACAACAACTATTTTTCACGACTATTTCTTATAAGACATTTGTATTTAATCAAATACAAAAATACATAGACGCTGAACCTTAAAACAAAACAAATGTAAATGTTGAACCTCCAGCAGATCTGGATTTCAATCGGAACAAATTAGGTATGCGAATTTAGGAAACAATATTATATACCTAAATATGGAGGTGGTGAATGATAAATCATATATGGCGATGTTGTTCAACGCTATCAGTTTACACATATTCATTCCAATGGCAATTTAACAGAAAAAAATAGCAAAATTAGTCGTTGCAAAGACTGATAGTGATAATCATATGATTCTCTCTTGCATTACAATGCAAAAATAAAAACTCGCTCCCAAGTTTGTGACACTGTTGTCCCTCAAATGATTTGGAAGTGAACAGGCCCACAATACGTCATGTGTGATACGAGAATGTCTAGTGCAAATACTTGTATGGTTATTCTACGTATGGGCTCGCTGCAAACGAAGCATTAAGTACAAATTGCATCGGGAAAGAGTAGCGTAAACACCTGTGAAATCCTTGCATGGTGGAAAAAATAGTTTCAGTGGAATTAAAACAGGGCCGAATTTGAAGCAGAGCACAGTAATCCCAGCAATGGCAATATGCAAACATGATGGGATCTGGGCAGTTCTAGCTGAATCGACAAAATCCTTATTTTACCGTAAATCATGCTGCAACCTTCCTCGTGAAATTTTACCAAAATTTTATTGGATTAGTGATAAAAAGCACCCTCCATTTGCTGCATTTTTTGGTTTATTAGATCAATTTTGTCTTCAATTCTTTTCGACTCTGCAGAAATACAACAAGACAGTTATATGCTAAAACGACAGTTTCCAGGCTTGAGTGAATAAACAGGCTGTTAATATCCTATTTGCATTGAGTTCCAGGCAATTACACATAGAATTATGACCTTACTATCATGGATTCAATGTATTTATTGCACTAGAATGCTACATGTTCTGCTAATCGATCAGTTCATGTCCTATTATGCATAAGCAATAGATACGGTCTACAAGGCTAACATTATTACTATGTTACCTTTTACTGCATCACCGTCCAATACCTCTATTGCACCTACCTCCATCAATTTCCAATACGTACTTCTTCTCACTACTACTTTAACTATCCCTTCAATCTACTGCCCAACAACCGTATCTCTTCCAACAAACAACTACAATTCAACCTACCTAACAAATTCGGCAGGCAACCACTGCCACGCAGCACTTGTTTTAGATAATGTTAGTGTTTTTAAGGAAGGCATGGAATGGGTTTGAAATATAAAATTCTATGGTTTTTTAAATTAAAATTGGCTTTATTCAGTTAATATGACAGAGATGCACCTGCACCTCGTTCAGAATTTCATTAGATCAGCTGATGCTTGGCTGAGAGCTCTACTACGCAAAGACTCCACTCCTGCTTTGCTCCACCGAGCCTGGCTTCTGCTCCTTCATTCTGCGGGCTCTTCGCTCTTTGAAGTTTGGCTCCTGAGCTCTTACTGTTGCTCTAGTTCTCTAGGCTCTTGTTCCCCTGGCTCTAGCGGCGGGGTAATTTTTAGGGGCGAAATTTAGCCAATTGGCTATTTTTCAGGTTTTTTTTTCAAAATATAAATTCATTATTTGGTCATTTTTAGTCTCTAATATCGCCTATATATACATAAAATATGTTTTTTTATCATAATTTTTGCCAAAATTTACAAATTTCAATAGTAAATTGATGTTTCATATTTGATATTCGCCTACCTATCTATATATATGTTTTTTTCAATCCAAAATAATCACCTAGAATACTATACTTAAGTATAATATTAGAATCCTTAAAAAATACCCTGTCTAGCGGCCCTATGTGATCGGGTTCTGGATTTTTGGTTGCAGGTCGCTGGTTCTCTAGTTCACTGGTGCTCTGGTTCTCTAGTTCTCTAGTTACTGGTTCCCGGGTTGCTGGTTCTCTAGTTCTATGGTTCTATGGTCCTCGAGTTCTCGAGTTGTTCGTTGTTGGTTCTCTGGTTCTCGTGGCACTCGTTGGTTCGGGCTCCTGGTTCTACAATATTCGCAGCACATTCGACTGCGTGGGGCGTGGTACTCTTGGTCTCTGGCTACTCGACGCTCACATATTCCTTGGCTTTCTGATCTTTCAGCCATTTTCGCAGTCATGCCGCCTAAATTGAGGGTCTGCACCCGTCATAATACTCGGCAAGATGGTGGTTTGCAGCAAACTGGCTCTTCCTCCACTCTGCCTTTGCACCTCATGTGCGGGGGTGGTAGAAAAAGATCTCAAGTTTCATATTGAAATTCCAATTCAGGCTCAGGAGGAGATTCAAGATGCAGAGGACGACGCCAAGGTCTCTCGGGGCTGCTTGATAGATGATGAAATTCATGAGGATTATGAATCCATCATCCCCCGACCCTGGTAACACCAAGGGCCGGAACACTCTGTATCAAAAATATCTTGACATTTACTGGTCTCAAAAGCTGGTGCTGGGTAAAGCTCTCACTGACAGGAATGAGGCTCAAGCTGAAATCCTCATGCAACAGGACAAACTACACAATATGCTGAAGCAATTATTGTTCAACCAGCAGCAGTTCTCTCGTTGCTTCGAGATCACCTTGGCCAAAGACCCGACCACCCATCCCGACCAGAAGGGAATACAACAGTATTTAAGCTATGCCTGCTTTTTGCCTGGTTTTAGATCTTTTTGGTTTTGACCATAGTGCTTTATGCTTGTCAATAGCCCTGTTATTTCTACTTTTTTTCAGCAATACTTGTCAGTAGTGCATTATGCTTGTTTGTAGCTCTGTTTTTTCTTGGTAGGATTACTCTTTTCAGAACTGTTTCAAACCATATTTTGGGGTCTTTTTTCTCTTCCATGAGAGGTCCCGGGTACCACCCAGACTCTGTTTACTTTGATGACTTTGTATATTTTAGCGAAGGAAATATAAGGATCTATATCTAGCTTACAAAAAAAATTAAAATTGGCTTTCATAAATATTATGACCGAGTGGAGTGGTTATTTATCTTATCCATGTGAAAGGATTTAATGTTTGTCTCTATATTGTTGAAACACTCTTTGTAGAAGCTTTTTCTTTCCATTCCATTAACATGTGATAATTAAAAGGATTTGACCCTTCCAAGGGTTGTCATCTAGCTCTCAAGCCTTATACTTGATGTAAATTTAAGTCTGGGGTTATATTATCCATAAACTATTGAAATGATTCAATGAAATACTAAATTCATTCCATTTCCTAAACTTGAAATTGAAAATTAGTTAATAGACACTTTGTTGATTATTAATTCTATCCTTTTAAGAAGAACAAAACTCTAAAAAAAACAATATGGATTGTTTATAAAAGTTTTCTGATTCAATAGAATCTAATATCTAAAGGGAGAAATATTAATATTTATATCCCAACTCTTGGATGGCTTGAAGGGAAGGAGTGGTTATAAGTCTAGCTAGGGAAAATTTTCATTTTTTTTTGCATTTCTTTTTCCTTCCAGGATTTTATTAAATGTATTTGGTAGTTGGTTAATAGAGAGTCGAGGATAAAATTGAAATGTTTATTTCCAAAACTATTTACATAGTAGTGAAATTCCAAATTTACACTAATGTTATTTATCCCACTCTTATATATTACTCCTCATTCTAGGTTACCCCCATGAAGGCCTATCAAAAGTTACTAGAAATTTTTATGGGCCAATGTTATTTATCCCACTCTTATATATTACTCCTCATTCTAGGTTACCCCCATGAAGGCCTATCAAAAGTTACTAGAAATTTTTATGGGCCAACAACCTTGGAGGTAAAATATTTCACAAATTTACCCATTGGAAAGACATGTTCATTTTATGGAACAAAAAATACCATGAGCCATTCACCAGTAAACCTCTCCTCAAGAGAGTCTTGTCAGAAGCCCCCTTCTATATTTGTTGGATGGTTTGGTTGGTATGAAACAGAACCATCTTCAAAAATGAAAAAAAATTACCTCACGTGTTGTATTAGCATAGGCTTGGGGTATCCTCACTAAAAATATCCTCCTTAAAAGAAAAATGGGTTAATACCTTGCTAAATTTGAAATAGAGGAAATAATAGCAAGAAAAGAATGTAGAAAATCACAAAAGTTGGGAAGACCTAAACACTCAAAACACCAATATCTTAGACCTAAGTGACTAAGACTACATGACATGGAAGGGAATTAGGAAGGAACACATTTTATGCTTTGATGGAGACTCAAAAGGAAATATAGGAGTGGGAGGATTGGGGGGCATCATTCATGATTCCAAAGGAAACCAAGAAATTGTATATGACTAGGGTATTCGGGTTGCAACTAATAATCAGTCTGAATTATTGGCACTCTACTAAATACTTCTTGTAATTCAAGAATTGGGAATCAAAAAAATAATAGTCATAGGATAATAAACTATAGTCAAACATAATATGTTGAACTCTTTAAATCCTTTAAACCTTGAATTATCTAACCCAATCCAAAGAACTCAATTAATCACTAGGAAATTTGAGAGCATTTCTTTCTTTCAAATTCCCGGGAACCAAAATGCCAAAGCTAATAGGGTAGATAACCAAGCCTCTCAGTTAAATGTAGAGAAATTGAAAAAATATGGAGGACACATAACAACCATCACCCTCTTGTAAGGTTGATCATTAAAGTAATTCTATCATAGCTTATGAAATAGACACTGTCACAACCTAAACATGTGATGAAATCCAAGCCAAGATACCCTACACACACCATAAAATACCATCAATCACTTATATTAATACCACCATGCCCTTGGCAGGTTGTCACATTCATTTTCACTAGTTGGCACCTTGTCTTCCCTCTAGGATTTTTAATTCAAGTGGATGTGGGATATTTGCAAATTTTTGCAACACGTAGGGGGCATGACTCCAAGCATGGGTCAAGATTATTTATGCCACATTTCCAATATTCCCTTGAATGCAGAATAGGTCTAGTAGGGGAATGATCATCTACTCAGAATGATCTTGACAAATCCACATACAACAATAACGGACATGGTTGTCATAGTTCACAATATTATGGAGCATCACCGCTCCAATATATGTGCCATTTGTGAGGTCTCAAAACTACATCAAGGTGTTACACAAGGTGAAAGGCACCGGGAAGAACTCCAAGAATGACATGGGTTACTGGTTTGGAAATTAGACAAGTGAAGGAAATTTTTTAAATAGGGGTATGAGGAAGACAGTAATGATTGGAACTAGTAGATTGATGAGCTTGAAGTAGAGTTGGAAGCAATGAATTTCAAGCAATAGCACAATGAGATCGCAACAATAAACACAAGCAATAGATGATATGAGCAGAAATACAAAGAATTTCTAAAGAAAACAAAGTAGCTTGAACAGAATAGGAAAATGGCATCCTCATACTAACCCTCATTCCATTCGGTAGGAATCTCTGGTAAGAGAGGGTAAATCCAACTGAATACTCAACAATATAGAAAACAAAAAAACAGCAATCAGAGAATGCTAAGCTCTCAAACATATATGGGGAAACATTGTCCTGATATGGAAAAGTTTTTCTCTAAATTTGTCTCTATGTTATGTAAATTTATGTTGTCAAAAGGTACCTATAGATATAAAAAATCTACATTGAGCAAATGTTTCCCTCCATTTTTGTATTAAAACATTGTACGGTATGTCCATAGTTTTCTTTTAATACAAAATATATGATATTTTTAAAATATATATAACAAATATAGCTAGGATATATTTTGCACTCAAGATAATGAGGAGGTATGGGAATTATAAGTAGGCCGAAGTTGTTTATGTTAAATGGGAAATTCGAGCTTTAGAAATAAAATAAGATTGGAAGGTGTCGTGACTTTGAACATATAACTCAAGGAACCCCCTCTCAACAAAATATTTTTGCAAGGGATTAATTTTAAATTCCTTGTCATTGCCCATTATAATGGTGAAAATCAAATCTTCGTTTATGGCTTATAGTGTCTAGAAAGATGAGATTAAATTATAAAACATTTATGGGATTAGAGGGATCAATATTTAAGAACTAGTATCTCCTTCACTCACCATTTCATTTAGAGGAAACATTTGTTTTCACCAGAAGGAAAAAAATCAATCAATATTCCATGATTATTGACCTTCAAGTTGTATAGAAAAGTTATCAATCTAACTAGAAATTCATACAACAATCCCTCAAGGAGTATATCCATGGCTAGAGTTGAATCCCAAGTTTGGGATGAGTATTTGTGATAAAATAATTCTGTACATAGCCAAAAATATGATGTTTGATTCACTCCTATCAATTTAAGCCTAAAGATTCCTTGAGATTGGTGAAATTATAAATAACTATTTTCAAGGCTAATATCCATAAGTGACCATTTAAATAAACTTCAAAATTTTAATAAACTAAAAGTGTTGAAATGTGTTTGTCATTGATGTCAAAGAGGACTTAGTGTCTATGTGCCAGTTTGAAGAAGTACATAAAACTAAGTGCACAAGACCTAAATTCCACCTAGTCATGGTACTCCAAAGTTGATGTCAAAGAGGAATTAGTGTCTTTGTGCTATGCCAGTTTGAAGAAATATATAAAAATATGAGTGCAAGTCTAGAAAGTGCACAAGACCCACCAAGTAATGGTACTCCAATATGTAAAGAGGAATTAGTGTCTTTGTGCTATGCCAATTTGAAGAAATATATCAAAAATATGAGTGCAAGTATCAGAAGTGTGCAAGACCCACCAAGTACTGGTACTCTAGTATGCAATACTCACTTAGTGATGGTACCCAAGTGTGCAAGACACACCAAGTAATGGTACTCCAGTATGAAATACCCACATAATGATGGTACCCAAGTGTGCAAGTCCCACCAAGCCAATGAACTAGTGTGAGTAGGACCCACAAAGTCTTGATACCTCATTTGCGTGGGTTAATAAAGGAAGAAGCGGTGTAACCGTTTAGAGAAGCCCCAACTTGTGGATGCATTGTTTGAACAAGTGAAGTATAAATAAGAAGTGAAGTTGAGAAGTGAAAAGTAAGCTTGGAAGAACACATTGAGTAATATTCTGAATTGGCAAGATTCAGACAGATGAAATGCTCATGGGAATCAAAATAAACATGATTTGATGAAGTGCATGAGGAAACAAGAAATGAAAAAACACAAGGAGAAGACACACATATCTAAGCATTTATGAAAAGGTGCAAGATACATGTGGATATATATATGTGCACTAAATCTATGTTGAAGAGTGGATGAGTGGTGTAATATATTGTAAGAGAAACAACAGTTTGAGTTGAACTAGTGGAAGAGCATGAAGTCAGTATAGTAGAGTGGAAATATTTGTGCGTGCATACATGAAGTTGGAAATCTGTATTATCTTCTTCTTAGGGAAGTTGGATGGGGGGAGGAAAGGAGATTGGTGTCTCCACTCAGGATGGTTCCTGAACACTGCAAGTTCGTGCTTGTGCAGAGGATTGGTGTCCTCAGAGGTCAGCGCCTGGTTTAAAATGTTGATGCTTGCGTAGAGGATGGGTGTCCTCACAGGTAAAATCCTGCAATATGCAAGTTGGTGCTTTCCAGTGGCATTGGTGTCCCAATTAGAGGAATGTCTAAGTGAGTCAGTTCTCACATTAGTGGAGATTGGTGTCTCATGTCTTTCTCTATAATATCATATATATATATATATATATATATATAAGTTTCTCCAAATATTTGCGCACAATCTGTTTTTATTGATGTGGTGTTAAATTGATATTGCTACATGTTTTAAAAGTGAATAATTTGTAAATATGCACATGATATTTATTCACCCCCCTCTTAGTATCATTAATAATTCCAACAAATGGCACAAGAGCAGGTTGCTTCAGTAATAGTTTAACATCTAGAAGATAAAGATCATTGTGCATAAATGGATAGGCAAGAGGGGCTTTCCATAAATAGAGCACCAAGATTTGATGGGTCTAACTATACCTTTTGGAGCATAAGAATGGAGGTGTATTTACAATCACTTGGAGCTGATATATGGCAATATGTCCTAAGTGGTTACAAAGTTCCTAATAGTCCTCCAGTTGATGCAGTTGATAAGAGGTAGTATGAATGCAATGTGAGGACCATAAATGAAAAATTGTGTGTATTAACAAACTCAGAATCCACCAAGGTTATGCTATCTACATCAGAAAAGGAGGTATGGGAAAAACTCAAGAACATCTATGAAGGATATGAGAAAGTCAAGAAATCAAAACTGCAAACTTTCTCAGGATAGTTTGAAACCCTCAAAATGAAGGAAGAATAAAACATTGCAGCCTATCTCCTTCTAGTGGATGAGATTGTCAATGCAATCAGAGGACTTGGGGCACAAATTGATGAAGGGGCAGTCGTGCAAAAGGAGTTAAGGTATTTTCCAACAAGATTTGATCCCAAGGTATCAATTTTGGAGGACAAAAGTGATTTGGACAAATTAAAGATGGATGAGCTTCATGGAATTCTTACAGCATATGAGATGAGGACTGAAAAAAAAATCCTATAAGAAAATAAGTTGTATTCAAGGTGTCCAAAAAGACGAGAGAAAGAAGGGGAGAGCCCAGAAAAAGTCTCTTTGATGCATCAGATGAGGAGGAATCCAATTTTGTGAAGAATCTCAAAAGATGCCAAGGAAAATACAAAGGTAAGTTACCCTTCAAATGTTTTAAATGTGGGAGAGTAGGTCACTTTGCTTCCAAGTGTCCCTACAAGGACTCCAAGGATAGTGACAGTGGAGAGTATTTTAATTAAAGAGAAAGAAAAAAGTCACACCAACAATCTAACGCTGATAAAAAAGAAGAAGAGTATGTATTCAAGAGAGGACAATAATTCATCTTATGAAAGGGATCAAGAAATACTCTTCACAGCGATTAAAGAAGACTCGGAATATGAAGACACATAAATAGATTTGGAAGGAGAACTCATTAGTTATTTAGAAGAACTGAAGAAATCAAGGAAAATGAATAAATATCTACAGGAACAATTATCATACATAACTAGAAAACCGACACAAAAGGAAGAAAACTACAGTAAATTGGAGGTTGAAATCACTTCTTTGAAAAGGGAACTACTAGAAGTAAATGCTCAGTCAAATCTTTGACATAATTTTAGAAACAATACCAAGGTCATGGAAACCATTATGAAAAATCACAGACCCCTATATGATAAGAAAATATTTAAGAAAATTTTCGCATATGTAACCAAAGACTTTACTTCAAGAGATTGACTTCAAGGAACAAGACATGGGTTTATATCCTATAAGGACTGGCGCTGCGCAAATTGAAAGACCTTCCTCTACATGGTATCAAACTATTTTCTTGGGAAAAATTTTATTTATGTAATAATTTTGGTCATAAGGTGGAAAATTGCAAATACTATGTAGGAAATATTGTTGTTTACCATGAAACAAGAAAGAATGATGTTAGCAGATCAATTGGAACTCCGAAAGAAATTTCAACTCCTTCAACTCATTGAATTTAGATGTTGAGTGTCACAAATGTCACAATTACATACATAATGAGCATGAATGCACAGATCAATTACCATTAGTATCCATTGTTGAAACCAAGAATATTCCCAGTAAGAAAACACCTACTGAGATCGCGTAGATAGATCAAAAAAATCAGTAAGGATGTAGTATGGCTTTACATGCGCAGATAAAAAGAGGTCACTGGTATGTTGACAATGGTTGTTCCAAACACATGACAAGAAATAAAGACAATTTTTTTAAATTTAAGGAAGAAAAGGGAGGCAGTGTCTGTTTCGAAGATGATGGGTTTGCTAGAATTCTTGGAAAAGGCTTGGATAGTGTAATATCCCGATTTTTACCCCATTGCATTAAAAATGTAAACGATGTAAATATGCTAGTGTGAATTCCTAGTGCGGAGCTCAAGGCCAAGGCCCGACTAGTGAATGGATAGGCATGTATGATGTTATATTTTATTTGGACTATTTGGTTGGATTTCATGCCGATTTAGAGTATATGTAAATATTATGTGCATACATAATAAAATGGTCCAACAATGGCTGTGTAAAGAGCACCAAAGGGGATATGATTCCACCAGAGGAGAAGAGGAAGGGGGCTTAGGGAAACCCATTCTTATGCTACCATGTGTCGACCTTAGACCTCACCCTAAATTCTTTCATGTGATGAGAATAAGCCAATTATCTCCTTTTTTAACCATTTTACAATCATTAATGCATGTGTGTGGTTGGTGGGAAAAGTCACCTCATGTAGTTATTGAAGCATGGGAATGGCTGCACTTTTGTGACAGTTCTGTCATGACAGAAGTCAGTCTGCAGCTGCCAGAATTCATGTCAGTTGTCTTTTCACCATTTTCCCATATCCCTTAGAGTCAACCCTCATTGTCTCATTCTTTCATGCATATTTGGAGGATGCATAGCTATCCCTTGTTGTCCATGAACTTACCATGTTATTTTGAACCCAAAAATTCGAATTTGGTGACCATGTTGCAAATTGGGAAGTGGGTTTTGTTGTTTATAGGTGAGCAGAGAGGTTGGGGAAGCTAGGAACCCTTACTCTTGAGTTCTATTGCTCGTAGGTGCTTGAGAAGCCACAAATTGAGGGGTAAGTGAGACCCCTGTAGATCTATGTATGAGCATTTGGCTAAGCACGGAGAGCAGAATGGGTTGTGGGCTGAGAGATAGAATCCTGTAGGTGTTTCCTTCACCCTGGTGGACTCATAGCCTGGCTTGGGGGTGGCCTCAGCAACAGAAAGAGTATATGTTGGACTGAGTGCCTATGGTTGGGTGGAAAAGCGCTCTTACACAACCAGTTGCTTGGATCTGCATTGGATAAAGATAAGTATTCTTGTGATTTTGAATCTGAACTGTTTTTATTTGATGCCTGTAATGTTTATGCTTGTATTTTCATATTAGACGTGTGTGGATAGTTTTGAATTCTGTTGTGCATGTTTATTTACATTTTTGCACACATTGCATTATTGAAAAATGTATTATGAACTTGGGGTGAAATTTGGAAGCCCAAATTTAGCCAATGTCCCCTCCCGATGGTCGGATTGGGTGAGGGGAACGTTACATATAGTCTTGGGGACAAAGAAACCAAGGTCGAAAATGTCTTGTCGAAAACATGAAGCACAATCTTCTTAGTGTAATCCAAATGTGTGACCAGGGGCATGTTCTTACATTTGACTCCAAGAAATGTAAAATAAGGAGAAAGGAAATTAGCAAACTAGTAGCAACAGCATCTAGAACACCAAAAAATGTGTATATACTAGACAAAAGAGAAGAAAAATGTTGCATAGGAAAAGTAGATGAAAATTGGCTTTGGCACAGAAGAATGGGACATATACACTTTGATACTATCGTCAGAATCAACAAAATACAAGCAGTAAGAGACATTCCAAGAATATCAAATCCCTTGAATTCTATTTGCAAACATTGCATTGATAGAAAGCAAACAAGAGTAAGTTTTAAGACAAAAGAATACTCTACGACAAAATTGTTGGAGCTGGTGCACACTGATCTCTACGGTCCAATGAGAAACAAGGGGATAAATGGCGAGTCCTATTTTCTACTCTTCATTGATGATTATACTAGAATGACATGGGTCGTTTTCCTTGAGAGAAAATCAAAGACATTTGAATGTTTCAGAATTTTTAAGGAAGTTGTTGAGAATGAAACTGAATTAAGAATTAAGTGTTTAAGATCGAACAATGGAGGTGAGTACAAATCAAATGAATTTGAATATTTATGTGAGGAACATGGTATCAAAAGACACTTTTGAACTACCATAACTCCACAACATAATGGGGTAGCATAAAGGAAAAACAGAATTGTGCAGGAAATGGTCAGAACAATGTTAAATGATTCCAAACTATCTAACATTTTTTGGACTCAGGCCATTGATACAACTATACACATTCTTAACAGGTGTCAAATAAAAACAAACAACAACGTGAATACATATGAACTTTGGAAAGGTAGGCTGACCACTATCAAGCATTTCAGAGTATTTGGAAGAAAGTGTTAATTCAAGAGAAATGATGAAAAAATGGAAAATTTTGATTCTAGGTCTGACGAAGGAATCTTTCTTGGATATGCGATACGAAGCAAGGCATACAAATGTTACAATTTAAGACTGGAGAAGATGGTGGAAATTCCATATATAAGAGTAGATGAAACATTCACACATAAAAGAATGGAGGGTGATGATGATCAGTCAACATTTGAACAACCATTAGAAGATCTACTGGAAGAGGAGGATTCAAATGAACAACAAACATATCAAGAAGAACTAGAAGAAGAAAGAAGAGCAGACACAAAAAATCCTTCCATATATTTTCAAAAGAATCATTCTGAATATTTGATTATCAACGCTAAAAATGCAGTTGTAGAAACAAGAAGGAAATTCCTAAAAAACACTCCAGAAGAAGTACATTTTTATTTACTATCCAAAATAGAACCAAACAACTTTATTGAAGCCAAGACTAATCAACATTGGATTGAAGCAATGAAAGAATAATTAAATCAAATTGAGAAGAATCATACTTGGGAGTTCGTTCCAAGACCCAAGGATAAAAATGTTATTGGCACTACGTGGGTATTTAGGAACAAACTAAATGAGGATGGATAGGTAGTTAGAAATAAGGCAAGGTTGGTGTGCAAGGGGTATGCACAAGTTGAAGAAATAGACTTTGAAGAAACATTTTCTCCTATCGCACAAATAGAAGCAATCAAAATGATTTTGGCTTCCACTTGCTCCAAGAACATCACAATATATCAAATGGATGTGAAATCAACATTTCTAAATGGAGAACTATAAGAAGAAGTGTATATAGAACAACCATAAGGTTTCTCTCTCTTAGGAGACAAGGATTATGTCTACAAATTAAAAAAGTATCTTTATGAGTTAAAGCAAGCACCAAGGGCTTGGTATTCAAGACTAGCCAAGTATCTAAAACAACAAGGTTTCAGAAAAGGAAATACAGGTAGCAATTTGTATGTAAAGATTGAACATGAAAATATGATTGTTGTAGAATTATATGTGGACAATATCATTTTTTGAAGCAATGATGACAGCCTAAGCCAAGAGATTGCTAATAACATGTAGAAGGAATTTGAAATGTCAATGCTTAGAGAATTGTCGTTATGATTCCTAGGACTCCAAATTTCTCAACTAGATGATGGTATATTTATCTCTCAAACTAAGTATGTAAAATAAATGTTGAAAATATTTAACATGGAAGAGTGCAAGCCCATACATACCCCCATGGTTACAGGTTGCAAATTAAGTAAGGAAGATGAAGCAAAGGATGTTGCTCAAAAGCATTATAGATCAATGATTGGAAGTTTGTTGTATGTAACAACCTCAATACCAGACATAATGCAAGTTGTAGGGATGGTTCAATATTTCAAGCCGCACCTAAGGAAACACATGTTCAATCTATAAAAAGAATTTTCAAATATTTGAAAGGGACTTTAGATTTTATTCTATGGTATCCACAAAGTAATGACTTGACCCTAGTTGCATACACAGATGTGGATTGGGCAGGAACCATCGATGAAAAAATAAGTACAAGTGGAGAAACATTTTTCTTGGGTAACTGCTTAGCGTCCTCGTTGAGCAAGAAATAGTCCACTGTTTCGTTATCGATGATAGAAGCATAATACATTGCAGTAGTAGTGTGTTGTGTGTAGGTTCTTTGGATGAAACATAATCTAAAGGATGTTCAAGTAGAATTTGATCATCCTATATCAATCTTATGTGACAACACAAGTGCAATCAACATATCTAAGAATCCTGCGATGCACTAAAAAACTAAGCACATTCCAATCAAATATCATTTTGTGAGAGAGCGGGTCACTAAAAACACAGTCAAACTTTTCTATGTGGACACCAAGGAACAGATTGCAAACATATTCACAAAGCCTCTCCCAAGAAATACTTTTGAATATCTCAAGCAGAAACTAGGCGTCATTCTCAGCCACAACATGATGAGAGTATCAAGACAGGGGGAGTATCCCTTTTCCATTGGTGTCAAAGGGGAAGAGATATCATGAAGCATGTATCAATGATAGATAACTGTGCAGTACG
This sequence comes from Larix kaempferi, assembly GCA_027924585.1. Lineage (NCBI taxonomy): Eukaryota > Viridiplantae > Streptophyta > Pinopsida > Pinales > Pinaceae > Larix > Larix kaempferi. The sequence goes on from BSBM01000115.1 coordinate 4,760,347, forward strand.
AAGAAATGATCAGAGGGTGTGCAACAAAGCGAAGGATCAAACTGGCATGAACCCAAGGGGTGCACCATATTGTGTACAAACAAATTATAGGAATTCATGATCAGGGGGAGAAAAAATTCATAAGGTGTTGACATCAATTCCAAATGAGGAGATCGTTGAACCATGGTTTTCATTGATGTCAAAGAGGACTTAGTGTCTATGTGCCAATTTGAAGAAATATATAAAACTAAGTGCGCAAGACCTAAATTCCACTTAGTCGTGGTACTCCAAAGTTGATGTCAAAGAGGAATTGGTGTCTTTGTGCTATGCCAGTTTGAAGAAATATATCAAAAATATGAGTGAAATTTTCATAAGTGTGCAAGACCCACCAAGTAATGGTACTCCAGTATGCAATACTCAAAGAGGAATTGGGGTCTTTGTGCTATGCCAGTTTAAAGAAATGTATCAAAAATATGAGTGAAAGTCTCGGAAGTGCGCAAGACCCACCAAGTAATGGTACTCCAATATGAACTACTCACCTAGTGATGGTACGCAAGTGCGCAAGACCCACCAAGTAATGGTACTCCACTATGCAATACTCACCTAGTGATGGTACCCAAGTGTACAAGTCCCACCAAACCAATGAAATAGTCTGTGAAAGACCCACAAAGTCGTGATACCTCATTTGATGGGTTAAGACAAATGGCAGATGCATGGGTAAGCTTGTCCAAAAAGAAAGGAATACTAGGGGTGTTACCATTTAGAGAAGCCCCAACTTGTGGCTGCATTGTTTGAACAAGTGAAGTATAAATAAGAAGTGAAGTTGAGAAGTGAAAATTAAGCTTGGAAGAACACATGGAGTAATATTTTGAATTGGAAAGCTTTGAACATATGAAATGCTCAAGGGAATCAAAATATAGATGATTTGATGAAGTGCGCGAGGCAACAAGAAATGCAAAAACATAAGGAGCAGACACACAGATCTAAGCATTTGTGAAAAGGCACAAGATACATGTGGATATATATATGTGTGCAGAATCTATGTTGAAGAATGGATCAATGCCGGTGTAATACAGTGCAAGAGAAAAAATAGTTTGAGTAAAACCTATGGAAGAACGCACAGTCAGTATAGAAGAGTGAAAATCTTTGTGCACGCAAACCTGAAATCATAAATCTATACTATCTTCTTCTCAGGGCGGTTGGATGGGGCAAGGAAAGGAGATCGGTTTCTCCACTCAGGTTGGTGCCTTAACACTGCAAGTTGGTTCTTGCGCAGAGGATTGGTATCCTCACAGGTCAAAGCCTGGTTCAGTAAGTTGGTGCTTATGCAGAGGATGGGTGTCCTCACAGTTTGAAGCCTGTAATCTACAAGTTAGTGCTTGCTAGTGGTATTGGTGTCCCAATCAGAGGAATGTTTGAGTTATTTGGTGCTCACATCAATGGAGATTGGTGTCTCCTGTCTTTCTTTGTAATATAATTTTAACACACACACACACATATATATATATGTTTCTCCAAATATTTATGCACAGTTTGCTTTTATTGATGTGGTGTTAAATTGATATTGGTGCATGTTTTAAAAGTCAATAGTTTATAAATCTGCGCATGATACTAATTCACCCCCCTCTCAGTATCATTAATATTCCAACAAAAAGCATGGATTATAGACCTTGTTTCCCATTGTTTGGTTTCCCTAGAACACTAAAGAACATTTTCTAGTTTTGTTGGCCTTTTTCCAACTCTACCTAGGGTTATGTTACATATTTTGTGGTTAAATTCTTCCTTGGAGAGTTTATTTATAAGGAAAGAAGGTACCTTGGGTTTTATAATTTCAAGCCTCGTGGAATATGATTTATGTGGAAATATTATTTTTCATATGGGTGAAGAAGAATGAAATACTAATTAATAAGAAAATTCCTCCCATAAACTTTTTAAGGTTTCAAAAAACCTAAATAGGTGTGATTTTATTTTTGTATATCACTATACAAATGAAATGATTGATTGAGCTTCCCCATCCAAATATGTTCATTCCATCAAATCACAAATATTTGAGGGCTTTCCCAACATCACAATGGACGGGATGTGAGGGAGAGGATGCGCAACATATTTTATCTTCTTGTGTAGAACAATGATAAGTTTTCAACTTTAGTGCTTGCAATTTCTAAAACCCAAAAAACTCTCAATCTAAGTGATGATGTGTGGGATCAAATTGTCATGAAAGTATTGTCAAGTATTAATAGTTGGGGATGATCCTCCACGTGATGTTGAGGATAAATACAAAATTACAATGCTTAGTAGTCTATTATAAATAAGGATTCAATTAAAGAACAAAATTAAGGTAGACATCTTCTTGTATATGAATATTAAATATGTATTTTTTAGTTTTGGAAAATTTAAAAATATATGTACAATTCAAATGTTTAAAACCATTTTATATCCATCTAAACTATGGAATTACCATGTGTTGATAGGAACCAAATCCCTTGAGGTGCAAAATCTTTTTTATTGTCATCCTCTTGTTGGATAGGTTTCCACCTCAAGGGATTTGATCCCTCTCGGCACATGGTAGATCTAGAGTTTAGATGGATCTAGGTTGGTTGCAATCCAGGGTGTCCACATTAAATTTTTAGATGATCATGATTATGTAAATGAAGTATGTAAAAGGTAACTTCAATAGTTCAATGAGAAATATGTGAATAACAATGTTGAATGATGACACATGCGAATAGTAAGAAAGTAAGAGGATGTGTATAATCAATGAGAAATATTATATTATATGCAAATTCTACTTGTAGCATATCTTCAAATGATACTGATATATTATCCTCATTTCGAATTTACTCTGTTCGGGGTATCTCAACATTTCTTGCATCATATGAAGTATGTAAAAGGTAACTACAATAGTTAAATGAGAAATCAGTGAATAACATTGTTGAATGATGAAACATGTGAATAGTAAGAAAGTAAGAGGATGTGTACAATCAATGAGAAATAGATTATCTGCAAATTCTACTAGTAGCATATCTGCAATTGCTACCAATATAGTAACCTTATTTTGAATTTACTTTGTTGGGGCTACCTCAAAATTTGTTGCATCATTATCTGGTCTAACAGTTACATGTTAAGCTCTGGCATATATATCATAATCTATCATTCTTTGTTCTTGTTGTTGGTCAACTTCCATTTACTGTGATCATTTTTGGAAAAAGTGATCTTTCTTTATCATATTTTTTTGTTTCTCTCTTACTGCTTTTAGTCAAGTGTCATTTGTTGTGATAGAATTTGTTGTTGTGATTTTTGTTGTTCATTTTTATTCCTCCTTCCTTCTTCCTTTTCTTCATTAGTGATATCTGCTAACTTCTTTCTATGTCACCTAACATGTTCTCATGTCCATATTGCTAACTTCTTTCTATGTCACCTAACATGTTCTCATGTCCATATTCTTACTTCCTCAACATGCAAATCATCCATATATCCATTATGAGAAGACATGATAACATGAATTACTGTACCACAATCAAGCACAATAGTTAATTTTATTGAATCAGATAAAATTGAAATAAATGCATTGTACTCAATCAAGAATCATAGTCAATTGAATTCAATTAGATAACACTGAAATCAATGCACTATACTCAATCAAGAGCCATAGTCATTTGAATTAAATCAGATAACACTAAAATCAATGCACTCTACTCAATCAAGAACCATAGTCAATTGAAATGAATAGGATAACAATGAGATAAATGCATTGTACTCAATCAAAAACCATAGTCAATTGAATTAAATCATATAACATTGAATTCAATGCACTGTACTTAATCAAGATCCATAATATTACTGTGTAACAATGCTATTAATTGTAATATTGCTGACTAAAAAATGAATATTATTGACCCTATAACCTTAATTTTATTTCATTTTTAACTAACTACTACAAACATCCATAATTTTAGTAAATTTTGTTGTAACTCAATTCCAAAAGAAATGGAAGTGAGAATGTGCATTTAAAGAAACAATTACTCCATCCTTAGCTACTACTAAACAATTACCCAATAGTATGAGAAGCACTTGCTATAAATCTTAATTTAGAAACTTAAAGTTAAGGGTATATACAAACTCTTTTTAAATGTCTAAAATTAACTTCTTCTTTTTTTGTAAGTAAGTACCCACAAGGATTTGAACTTGTGACCTTTCATTTACAACTTCTCAACTCAATTACTCATTACCAATTGCTCTACCCCTCATAGGCTATGTCTAAAATTAACTTAAGAAATTATTAAATTTTAACTATTCAATATTTGATTTATCAAAGAAAAGTTTAATTGTTGAATGGACACTAATAATTCTCATATATATTCATATATTTGTAAAACTTTACAATATTTATTTATTTACGATAATAATAAATGAGAATTGGTGTAACAATTTTATATATATTCTTAAATTTAAGCCGACATCAATTTTATTACTTTTTAAATTTTATTTTAAAGTTTTGTTTGTTTTTAGTTTTGTTTAAGTCGACATCAATTTAATTTTGATTTTTTTTGTGCATAACGCTAAGTTATGTGACAACATCTCCCCCTATACTAGAATTTTATTTTATTTTTAATTAAGTCGACATAAATATTTGTTAATTTAATTTTAATTTTTTTATTGGTGTGCATAACTCTATGTTACGGACATGACAATATCTCCCCATACTTAGTTGTAGAGTGTCTCTTAATGCAATGACATTTATTTTTCAAAGGAATTAGGTGCGGGGGGTTGCTCTTTAACCCTTAAAGACAATTGATGTCAATATATACTTGCTTGGGTTCTTAGAGATAGAACCAATAATCAAGTGCTTGCGCTCCTTCAAGGATGCAAAATCCTCTGGCGAAAAAGGATCTCCTCTGCAATAATTCTTGGTGACTCCCATTTGCTCATCAAATATATGAACACAAACATAAACCCATAATATCTCTACCTCCTTAGAATAATTGAGCGCATCCGACAAATAATTGGCAATCAGAACCACATAGAATTCAAGCATGTCTTGTGAAACTTGAATGAGGAGGCAGATAGAGCTGCCAATTTAGAGCTTGGTATGAACGAACAGTAGCTTCAGCTTGACTTAGATCCCTCCACGTGGGAATCAATCCCATAATTGAAAAAGTGGAAAATCTAAGCACTTGGTTGACCCGTGTCAATACCAAACCACATGCAGAATTAAAAGGCACTCATTCCAAATTCACGCATAATTAGTTCCAAAGGTGATTTCAAAGGTAGATCTTGACCTTCGCAATGTTGAAGGGGTGGCTGAGGAAGGAAATATCACTTATTTCATATTGTTCATCAAGTTCCCCGAGGTTTCAATGATGTTCTTCGTTGTAGCTACAATAATTTCTTGTCAAGGCAGTAAGGCATTAAATTGGTATGACCCCTTGTAAATCCTTTTTTTTTTCGTCGAGTGATCTCATAGAGGCAAGAAATCCCTCGGAGCTATTGGAAAGTAATTCCAGCCACCACATATCCTTCCAGATCAATTCCTTCTATGTGAAGTTACATGAATGTATTAGTGGGTAGTTAGCGACATTTAATGGTATGAAGCTTCCTTCCATGTGAAGTTACATGAATGTATTTTGAATTTACATGAATGTATTAGTGGGTAGTTAGCGACGTTTAATAGTATGAAACTTCTTTCCATGTGAAGTTACATGAATGTATTAGTGGGTAGTTAGTGACATTTAATGGTATGAAGCTTCTTCAAGAAACTACCGGGTAGAAAATTTTAGATTTGGATCTTTCTAGATATCATCCGCATTATATAAATATATGTTAATGGTTAATAGAAGATACAGTCTGAGGGTTAGAGCTCCATATGCCATTGATTGTGGCCTCATGCACCCATTTCTAATTGACATGCGTGAAAAACTCACTATTGCGCCCTCTTTAGTTAGTTAACTGATTGTGACTTCAGTTAGCTGATTTTAGGTTCAGTTCAGTTGAGTTTAAGTCTTCTAGAGCACTCCAATGGTGATAATCCCTATGCTAGATCAACTGAGGTTCGAATTCTCCTGTGTGATTTAAATTATATCCATTGTAACATCATTGTTCATTATAGTGATTATTGGATCATGTGAAATTATCTTGCTCCTATTTGAGTTCTATTGCATAATTATTCTTCTACTCTATTTTACTGTAGTTTTCACTCTTATTCAACTTTTATGTTCATTCTTTCTTTGTGAGGTATCCTCAACTCTTAGATCTATTATGACTTATAATTTCACAACATGGTGGACCGATGGTATGTTAGAAAGACGACCTAGTATCTCCTTTGGTCTCAATATTTATGTATACCTGCATCTCAAAAATGAATGACGATTAATAAACCATTCACCAAGCAAAGTAGAATTATGTATAAAAAAATGTACAAAAGTTTTAAAACTCAATAAAATAAGTCCCATCAATTTGAAAAGATAATAATATTGTTGTCGATTACCATCAATCATATCGCATATCACTAATATCAAAGTTCCTTTGCAGTTGCACCTAGTGAAAAAATATCGTTATTTAGTAGGCCCTCAATCATAGCACCTAGCCATTTGACTTATTTAACACCAACAACAACATAAGACAATCCAAATTAAAAGATGATAACTCTCTGTGTAATCCTTATGGCACATTATCCTTCTTCACTAGCTTTTGTTTGTAGCATAATTTTGCAACATCATTTTGACATGTTAATTATTTTTATCTGCTGGTTTGGTATAATAGTGTTTGCAATCTCCTGGTTATTAGCACTTTTTTCAATAATTTTTTGGTTTCCCTTTGGCGCATTCTCTTCCAAAATCCCTGCAAAGACACATGGCATTATATTCCTGTAATGAGTATAATATATCCCAAATAATTTTATCAAAAATAATTATACATAACTTTTTAAAAGTTTTAGTATAAATTTCAAAGTATTTGCTCTATAACCATACGCTACACAACACAATATTTTACTGCATTGATTTTGGTGTATAATACTCAAACGTAGACTATGTAAAATTTGATGTTTTTCCCAACCTGAAATATTTGAGTTTGTCTTTGTTCTTTTTGTTTACAAGCTTTTAAGGCGCAGATAGAAATGCATATTAGTAAAATCTTTAAACAAATTATTTTAACTTTGCCAAAGAGAATAAAAACTTAGAAGGCATTGTTTTTAAATGAAAATTTAAGGATTATAAAAACCGATGCCTTTATTTGCTCGTTTCCAATATTTAACAAGAGCCACGAGGTGGCAATGTCCTGACATTGCCAATAGCTCATGTGAAATTGCAAATCAATAGCAAGGAAAAAAATAATATTCGGGATCGAACCTTAGGACTTTCGTTCATAGCTAAATAATGCCAATGTTACATTATTGGTTCACAAGAATTCTGGATTAAAGTTACTATATAAACATGTATAAAAATACACGGGAACAGGCCTATTATTGCTGTAAAGACTTCCCAAAGGCTATGTTCACAGGTCCCAAAACTGGTATTCAGAAGCTTTCTAATAATGCGGATAAAGTAGCAAAGATTGCTAATAGTTCTTTCAAAGAGGTTAAAAGTCCTGTCTAAAGGGAAGATGCCTCCAAATACATCTCTCAGTAGTATCTTAGGCCATCTACCAGTTCCTGTCACGATGCATGTAAATAGGGATAGAAAGCACATTTCAAGTCCTCGGATGCCTCTAAGGACACCCATACTATAGTTGCAAACAAAACAAGTATGGCTCCCTCAAAATATATCGACCCCAAGACCTACAAGACCCCTAAAAACAATCATAGTGATAATTCTCTAAATCTGTCTTCTTCCACTCCAGTTGGTCATCCTTCCTCTCTAGTTGGTCAGTGTTCCAAAAATTTTCCAAAGGAAAAGACCCTTGGTAATCTTGTAGAGTCTGAGGTTAAATTGGTCAAGTCCTCATCCAAAAATAAAAAAAAAATTATGCCTTCTAAACCCTCTTTAGCCAAGAAACCAAAACTTGTAATTACTCCAACAACTTTGTTTAGATCTTCCAAGTCTGTTGGCAATGCTAAAACAATTACTCCACCATCCAAGCTTGCTAGTAATGGACATGGAAATGCTAAAAAAATTGCTAGAACACCCAGGCCTATTGGCATTGGTCATGGGACTGCTAAAACAATTGTTGGATAACCTAGGCCTGCTACAGTCCAACAAGAAGGAAACCTTGAAAACAAGAGAGCATCTATTAAAGAAGACAGAGAAGAAGACTGTTAAATCTGATTTGGCATGATCAACAAGTTCAACCACATCCTCTCTTCCACAAGAAGAAAATCCCACAAAAAGCCTAATGAAATTGGAACATTGGAGGTATGTGACAGTGGTACAAAATATTTGGGCACTGACAATCAAATATTGGAAAATGTAGGTGGAGATGCTCATTAGTTTTATGAACATTCTCAAAGTGTTGGTGAATCAAGTGATAAGGAGCACGAACACGACTCATGAAGGATAATGATTATGAAGCTGACTATTCCATTAAAAAGCATTCCAATGATGGAATTATGATTCCTATAGCTCGTGAAAGCACAGACTATGATGAATATGTTGGTGAGTGAAGTCGCGTTCTTGAACCATATGGAGAAAAATTTGCTATGTATTATGATGATCATGAATTTGATGACCAATGTTCTGAATACTCTAAATATAATGAAAATTCTGAAAGTGGATCACATGATGAACAAGGAGAATTTGCTAGGGTTAGAAAAGAGTTCTGAATGATGGCTATGGCTGATGAAGAGGACAATCAAATACCCATTACAACAAGTGAAATAGGAATAAAACAACAAATGCCATTTAAAAAAAAATTAATAAACATATCAAAACAATAAATCTACAAAATAATTAAAAAATTAATATACTTTTATGTTTTTAATTATTTAATAGATTTTTTTTCTATTTTCCTTCTACAATTAACTAAAAGTGTCCACAAATTTTAACACTATCTTTTGAGCAGCTAATTTTTTTGTAAATAAAAAGAAAAGGCCAAACATGAAAACTAAAAAATGTAGATAAGGAACAGTCACAAAATAGATACTATGCTATACTTTGCTCTCTGTATATATTTATAATGCAGAGTTAAACTAGATGAAATATGGTGCGACCTGATGCTCTCAAATATCCAATGTTTAGACTTTACTTTCCGAGCTTTCCTATAAAATGCAACAGTCCAAAGTTGGCTTTCAACATCAAACCTCAACTCTCACAAAATACTATTTAATGACTAGAGACTTATATAATCACGTATGAATTTTCAAATGCTCTCGATTTTGTAACTTTTTACATAATAGGTCATTAAAATAACATTTTCGTGGATTTAATCACTATTTTAGAATTCGGATTTAGTTATATACAAGCTTACAATATTAATGTTTCTCTATTTTTTAGCTTGTCATTTTTCACTTTTTCATAATGTTGATTTTGTGACATGACCTATGTTTCTTACTAGAATCCAACTCACTCTCGACAAAAAATTAGAGAAGAAAATTTCCTGTGAGAAAGCGAAATGATTGACCATCTTTGTGGTAGAAGTGTTGTGGACGAGATCCTAGTCCGAAAATAGCAGACCTTGTCTGAGATTCAGGTTCTTGAAAAAAATGGGGTGACGATATCGAAGGCCTGGAATTCATCGGGATTTCCGCCAGCTGGGCATGTCTGTTCAAGAGCCAGATCGATTTTCGAAGTTGGGGAGAAATTGTACAAGCAGTTCGTAAATTGATCGCAACTAGAAAACCTGACAGTATGTGCAACTGCAAACAACATTGCAGCCCATTAAATATATTGGTCAAAGCATTCATGGTGACAATTAAACACATTAAGTGTTACATGTGAGCATTAATGGTGAGCTCTGGAAACTAAGCACCAAGCGGAAAACCCTACCTGCCAGGTTCTGCAACCAATAAAACTTTTTAAAAATATGCTTATAGTTTAAATTAGAGCCAAATTTTTGCTCATTAAATATGCTTATAGTTTAAATTAGAAAGGATTTAATTGAATGTACAGAACTTAAGGGCCGAAGAGGGGAGAGTCTTACGGATGCAGAGTGTCAAACTAGCTATACTCAGTGAACAATTGGGTACCAAATTATTCAACAGTGAGGGCTCTTTGTAGAAAAAGAAAACATTACATAAATCTTCTATCAAAAATTCGTTCCAAAGCAAATCAACCCACTGAGGGGCATCTATTTCTTCCTGCAACCATTAAAATTTAAAACACAACAATACCTCGAAGAATTGAATGCCTTGGAGTGTGTGCTTATCCTTTCTCACAGTACCTTGAAGAATTGAGTGCTTTGGAAAGTATCTTTATCCTATGACGAGTAAGAACTAAGATGATTGAAATGAGGATGGATATTCAAGTCATCTCTAGAGATGGATCTGCTCAAAAACCTTCACCCACTGGCGATGTGAAACTCAACATGTAGACACCTGCTTGTTCTCTTAATGGAATTCATGTTTGTATAGTTTTCGTATCAAAAGATCGAGGATGAATGAAATGTTTGAGAAAGATAAAAGATATAGATTTATATTTTCTCTGGTGAATATGCAACTGTGATGTTAACATCTGTTTGTACTAAATTTAAACAACCTAATGTAATGGCGGGTTTTGAAATTGCACCAATATTGAGGGTTCAAGTATGGAAACATAGGTATCTTTGGAACTGAGTTTAAAAAAAAAGTTACTTGAAGTGTTTTTTTTTAAAGTAGTATAATAGTGATTCTTTTTAATTAGCAGATGAATTCCACAGGGCGGGTTCTTATGATAGAATCTCATCTATTGATTGTCGTGAGGATGAGAGCATTCATACGGGATATTAGGATGGGCTAGCTACAATATTCTTGGAAAACAAAAATATCAAAATAATAGAATAACTTTGCAATAGGTTACATATTTGTGGCAGTAGGTTACATATATAACAAAATCAACTTGATAGAGGAAGCCTATGAGACACATTACGTGACAAGATATTAGATCAAAGGTATAAAAAACCATCCGATATGAAAATGGCATGTAAAAAAGGAAAACAATTTAATTGCAAGATATTAGATGAAAGGTATTAAAAAAATAATTATATTATATAAAATGTATTAAAAAAATAATTTAATATGACAATAGCATGGAAAAAAGGAAGACATGTAAAAAAGGAAAACAATTTAATTGCAAGATATTAGATTAAAGGTATTAAAAAAATAATTATATTAGATGAAAGGTATTAAAAAAATAATTCAATATGACAATAGCATGGAAAAAAGAAAAACAATTTAATTGCAGTGGGTCTAGAGATGAGCGTTTTCCAACCTAATACCTGACGTATAAAGCATGGCTACACAGTGGGATCTCATACAATTTAATCTTAAATTATTTTTTATATGATAGCGTTGGATGGGGTGAGATATTCATTAAAAAAGCATGAGCATTATGGATCAAGTTACGGTCACATCTTATCAATATGTTAGCATATGATGCGTGACATTGGGATGCTTTCACTCCATCATTCAGGCGTTGCTCAAATTTTACACGTCTCACTTAGATAAAAGGGAAATACCCGTTCATTAAATTATCTTGGGAATATAATTAGGGTTATCTTGTGAATATAATTAGGGTTTTGATGTAACACGAAGCTTTATGATTACCTTTTTCACATCTCAAATCGGAGTCACCTTTTGAACTCTTTCACTCAGTCACTTGAACCATTTAACAGACTCATACCCCATGTTGAACCGAACCTCTTCCATTTGATACATTACCAAGGTTTACTATAGCAATGCAGCTAGTCACGCATTAAAGTAAACGTAAATTATACGAGGCACACTTGTGACTTCTTTGGACTGGAGGGACTTGATCGACTCAACCACAGGATCAACCATAGGTCTAGGATAACCAACCTATGTTATGAGGGCCAAACTAAATCCCATCTACTGTGTACTTTTCATGAAATCAAAGAAGCCGGATGCATCCTAATTTGATTTCCTACAGTTGAAACATTCTTTGGCCAGTGTTGTTTTTCCTATTCCATTGAGATCCGCGATCCCTGCAACGTGAGTTTTGTCTTTATGTTTCTCCTTTAAGATACTCTTCTCAAGATCTTCTATTTTTTCTCTCAAGACAGTAAGATATGTGGCCACATCCAACGATGTTTTCTTAACCATTTTCTTCTATTTTTTCTCTCAAGCCAGTAAGATATGTGGCCACATCCAACAATGTTTTCTTAACCATTTTCTGCACCAGTTTCCCAATCTTATGGACAAGCTCCTCTCGTCCATGATTATTTAGGGAAATATAAATCAAATCAATGAGAAACATGTCTTAAAAAGAAAATTTATTATGTATTTAAATGCTTGTTCGAGTCTAACTATTATGTCTAGTGTTTTTAATATACAAAGGGGATTCCACTTAGACAAACTCGATAGCATGAAATCAAAAAAAAAAACTAATATTTTAATATTAAAAGATACAAATAAAAGGCCATTGAAAAAGAATTTTCACTGTAATAGATCTCAAGCTCAAAAAAACTTATTTGTGCAATATTCAGCTGAAAACAACTTATTTATGAAACACAGGTAGCAAGAGACATGTTAAAAAAACAAATGATTGCTTCCCATGAATTATTACCCGTTACAGGTGTCGAGCTCAAACCCGCTTCTTTGTGCATCCTGGAAAAGAGCGTTTCTCCACTTCTCAATAGTCTCGGGATCATATCGTGGATTTTCTTCATGATTTTTAGAGTTTTTGAGATTGCGCAACAATTTAGCATACACCCCATAGCCCAAGTATTAGGGAGGATATGAACAGGGGAACTTGTAGCCGCCATTGTAGAGCTTACATCAATATATCTATATTTTCAAATTTCCATGTAACAAATCTCGAGCTAGGAAACAAATTTTTAATGTCAAAGTTATAAGTTTGTGTAATATCCAACTAACACATTGAAACAACTAGTCATATTCACAAATAATGTCATGTTCTATTTTTAATGGTTGTTCAATTTAAAGACAAAACAAAAATTTCATTAACTTTTTCATACCAACTGCGACTAATGAATGACACTGAACTAGAAGGGACAAGAGAAATTCTGACGCTACAGCTATTATAACCAAGTAACTAGGACCAGATAAGCACTTAATCGCAATCACATATCTCCTACGCTACATTATTCATCCCTGGCAGGCTGGCTGTAAGAAAGGGTTGCCATGATTGTTCTGCTGGAGCCACCCTCGACAAAAGGGACAACCATAATAAGTCCTTCCCCATGCACCAGATCCACATAATAAGAAACATGAAGGGGTTTCAGCTCCTTGCTAAAAATAACATCGTATGTGAAAAAATCATCGGCATTAACAGCTGCCAGATTGGACCGTAGAGGTATAACAGCGGTGGCAGCTACCCTTCCTTATTCTTTTGATTATCCAACCACTCGACAACTGATCTCAATTCATCCTTGTCCAGTCGAAAGATATCTTGATGTATAAGCTTAGCAGGATAAGACAATTCATTATCCCCAAGATCGCTAGCATTGCTAGAAACCTCTGAGAAGTGAAATGCATTTCCAAAGGTGGATTCGTAATACTTGGTTGCAGATCTTGTTACTTCACATTTATTCAGCCTTGCGTTCAAGCTTAGTGGATGGAAAAAGGGTGTATGCAGAACCTGTGCATTACGATGGATTTCTCCCTACGATTTCATGATCAGAGTTGCACAACTCGGATCGGCTAGCATGTGAACTTAACTCAACCCAATAGCCAACCCCCCTCCAAATTCAATGAACTGCAAAAACCATCCAAACATAAAGCATCCACATTGAAAAATAGTATACACGAGTGGAAGAACACATGAAAGAATTCGAAATGCCAGCCAATCTTTCTTTTTCCCAAATGTCCAAAGCCATTCTCAATAACTGACTGAACTAAATCCGTTAGACTTGCAAAGCCAATCTTTCATTTCTATCACTGGCCTATTTTGCAAAAGGAGAAACCCTAACCTATCACAGAAAACAAAAAACCCTATGTATGAATCTTTCATTTTGCTAAAATAGACAAATTCAATCCCAAAATACACCAGAAACTTCTACAATCAACAGTAATTAATCTAAAAAACAACTATTTGCAAAGTGTAATGAAAAAAAGTGTAAAGAATTGACTTAAATAGTGAAAAGAGAAGAGATATAAGGATCTAGGTCTAGACTTTCCCAATTACAAAGCTTCATCTCAGAGGGTCTATCTGCAACTTCAAACCATTTTTCAAGAGTCATGTCAGATTTGGCCTCCAAGACCCTAACGGCTACATCAATGCATTTTATTTCCCAATTTCCATCATTCCTGTGTTGCAACTTTCTGCACACCGCCTCATAACTTGAGAGAACTTGGGAAAGAGAGACCTTGACATCCATGATAACATCTATTTCATTTCCTCTTCTCTTCCTCTCTATTCTTCTTCGATTTATTTTCTCTCCTCTATTTCTTCTTTTTCTTGTTTTTCGTTCATAGAGCTCTCGAACTCCCATTTATTTTATCTTCATCAAATTTTCTAGCAAAGTCCAATTGAAATATACTCACTTGCAGCAGCAGCATTGGCCAGTCAAAAGTGTATGCCTTGTGGGTACCAACAACTAGAGTTTGCAGGGTCGACATCATATGGAAATAACCGAAAACTGAGCCATTTCAATGCACGGGAAGACTTGTATTCCTGAAACCTTCTTTGGTGTCTGTAAATAACCTAATGAGATGCAGAAATGGTCGAAGAGAGGAAATGTTAGGCCTCTTTCAAGGGAGCTTAGGGTTTATGGAGGTAAATCGTCACACTGTCAAGCCATTTACGGAGCTACATCATATGATCAACAATATAGAGGGGATACAAGTTGGCAGGTGCAATGGCCTTGCTGGGTACCACTGTCAACTTGGAGTGAATGCGAACGATGGATGAAATTCAGCTTGGCACGCTCCCCGCGCATCGAATGCAACAACAGGTGGTAAGTGTTGAGATATTGTAACTTCAAAGAATATTATATTTGTACTTTATTATTTCGGAGATGATTCATTCCTCCGTGAAGATCCTATTGTATATCCGGAGATGTTTATTCCTCCGTTGGAATGTGGTAACTTGGGTTATTAGACTTCCCTAGTGGGGGTCGGCCATGTATGTGTTATGTGGGTCAAAGGGTTATTAGACCACCCTAGAGGGGTCGGCCCAGTCAATTGTAGTGGGGTATTTAACCCATTGGTTAAATACGAGCCTACATGTCTTGTGTCAAAGATAAGTCAAAGTAGTGTATAAATAGAGGAGGTGTATTCCTCATTTTACACACTCACTCACTTGAGAGTGGCGCACTTGTGGAGGAGAGGTATGCTATGGAGAAGGAGGAGCTTATGCTCAGGGTTTGCATCTTTGTATATTGCTGGTCATCTATATTGAGGAAGCTTTACTGGGTTTTCTACCCCATGAGGGTTTCCCAGGATAAATCTGTGTCTCTTGTGTTTATGCTGTGCTTGTTGTTTCTTCAGTGATCCTGTATATGTTATTGTTGTGAAATGGAATGTAATGCTTCTATTTTCTGTCTTAGCATATTAAATGTTAACATGGTATCAAAGCTAACCTGAAGGAAGGCAATGTATGGCACTTACGACACTTGCTTTACTTACGACAATTTGAAGGTTAGGGTTTTATATAGCAAAAACCAGTCATCGTGGAACTTTCGCCATAAATCCATTTTGGCAAAGGTTCAGGATCTGAAACCTTTACAGGTCGTATATAACATCTCCAGGTATCTTGTGTCCAAAAGGAACCCTCAGATTCATTGTACTAAGTAAGTTATGATCAGTACAAGTTAGGGTTTCTGCCTCTTCCAGATCTCAGTCAAAATCAGGTGACCTTGGAAAAAAGGTCATAACTTGGGCTATGAAGCTCCAAATGAAATTTTGTAAAAAGTGACAGGTAGTACACAGACTGTACTATCTCAGGAAACTTTTTCAGAGGCTGAAGGTGAACCAGTGACACGTGGCACGCCGTACAAGTTCGCTCTCCTGTTTTATCCCATAAACAGGTCACGTTGCGACACTTGGCATAACTCTCTCTCAGAGAGTCCAATTGAGGTCAGACCTATCAGGATGGAAAGATAACAGGGCGAGCTATCTCAGGAAAAGTTTTCAGAGGCCGAAGTTCAAACAGTGACACGTGGCACTCTGTACAAGGTCGCTCTCCTGTATTATCCCAAAACAGGTCACGTTGCGACATTTGGCATAACTCTCTCTCAGAAAATCCAATTGAGGTTGATGTTGTCTGCTAACAAGATACAGGTACATCACAAAAGACAAATCAAGTTCCATGACCATGACAACATGAAGACAAAGACTCATCCATAATCTTTGTTCTACTTACAAGGTATGTATTACTTTGTTATATTATGCTTAAACTATGCAGGTTCTAGCACAGGATCTCTAAATCATTGAAGAGAACAAAGAAGATATTGTTTAGGTATGTTAGACATAACTAAGCAGGTATACTAATCCAGGTATGTTTTCCTATGTCAAGTTAGAATCTTAACTTGTGTTAGGATCCCTTATATAAG
The DNA here is from genome assembly GCA_027924585.1 of Larix kaempferi. NCBI lineage: Eukaryota > Viridiplantae > Streptophyta > Pinopsida > Pinales > Pinaceae > Larix > Larix kaempferi. The sequence goes on from BSBM01000115.1 coordinate 4,776,925, forward strand.
TATACTTGGTATGATTGGTCATGCTAGTAATCAAGGGTTTATACATATTATGTCTCTTACCTTGATGATTTAATTAAACAGAAGAGTACTATAATCAAACAAGAATATGCATGAGTAAAAGAAGACTTCCTTGAAACCCTGAATACTAATGATCATGACTATACATATTCAAGATCATTTAGAATTAGAATGTTTTGATAATATTGAGAATATACTAATGAATGTATGTTTGTGTATGAGATCATGAGGATAACACTAGTGCACACTTGAGCATGCACAGTGGTACAGAATGAATAGAAGTTCAAAAGACATATAGAAGATCAAGCGAGAGGCAACAACACAAACATAAAAGATAAGTATTTGAGTTGCTATTTGAAATAGTAAATGATATTGTCTGTAATAGGTTGTATGCATATTTGTATTCCTATAATATATCATGATGAGTGTAAACATTCATAGAGCATTGAACAATATACTACTAATATGCATATGATTGGTAAGTTGGACAAACATTCCATTGTTGCTTGTCTAGAATGAAACCTCTTTGCTGACATGCTGAGAGTTGTGCACACTCTCGATAGTATGTTCTGGTAGAGATGGAAGGCATCTAGATAGCCACTGTATGCATACAGGATATGGAAAAGTGTTGTGCCAAAGTATTGGTCAAGATAGGTGCATAACTATGTATCTATATGCATAATAGGTTATCATGTCAATATGATTTGATGATTATGAAGTATTACTAATCATGTACTTAATTTTGATTTGTAGGAAAGATCATGATGAATGATGAACAACAAGCGATGGATGTTCAACAAAAAAAATTACAAATCAAACACACTATAGAAGGCTCGTGGCTAGAAGATTCTCTTAGAAAGAGGAATAGAATCATGATGAGATGTTTGCTCCAAGTGGCTAGATAAGACCATTCTCTTAATGGTGTAATTAAAGAAGAAGTGTGAATCAGATTCTGTATGGGTTCCCAGGATCGATAATCAATTGATGAGCTTAATGATCACCATGGGTGATGAGGATCTCAACCTTTGCTACAAGGTTGAATATTGTTTCTATACGCAGATGACATGGATGCAAGAAGGAACTCACCACAGAGTTCAAATGATATTGAGGCTCATATCAGTAGACCCATCTAACGAGAGATGGCACAGATAGATATGCAGAAGATCATTCAATGAAAATGAAAGATCTCAGATTGATGCATTACTTCCTAGGTGTGGAAGTATGGAAAGACTCAGAAGGAATCTTTCTCAACCAGGGAAAGTATGCCGAGAAATATTAAAAGGACTTGATATTTTGGAATGACCACTCGCATGGATTCCAACTTGAAGCTGTTAGTGAATGACTCATCAGAGTTAGTGTATATAACCCTGTACAGACAAATTATTGGGTCATTGATGTATCTAACAAATACTAGGTCAGATATATGCTTTGCTGTGAACACCTTGAGTCAGTATCTAGTGCAAACTAGATGTGTTCACCTGATAGTTGCAAAGCATGTGATGAGGTATCTAAAGGATACGATAGACTTTGATCTATGTTATCTTGGAGATCATGACTTCAAGATGGCTACACAGATGTTGATTGGGGAGAAAGTGTATCAGACAGGAAGAACACATCGAGAGGATGTTATTGTCTGGGATCAGCCATGATCTCGTGGTTTAGCTGGAAGCAGTCTAGTGTGGCTCTCAGCACAAGCGTAATATATGGCTATTTTCTCTGCTAGTTGTGAAGCGGTATGGCTTTAGAATGGACCCAATTATGATCCTATGTGACAAACAGACTTGTACCAAAATGGCAAAGTATCCAGTGTTCCATGATAATTCAAAGCACATAGAGATCTGACATTTCTATATACAAGATATGGTTAATGTTCGAATTCGTAACAAGTTACCATTGCACTAACCAAACCTCTACCAATCCGATGTACTAACCAAACCTCTACCTCAAGTAAAGTTTTCCAAGACAAACTTAAGATAGTTAAGAAGGACCCTCCTCGAAAGGGGGAGTGGTGTGATCACTTATGATGAGATTTCGCGCATCGACAGTGAGGTCAATGATGTGGTGATGCCGACAGAGAGGTTGGTGGATGGTCCTTAGACAGGGTCTAAGGTGACAAGGGGATTGCATCATCCTTGAACACATGTTCTAAAGAGATCCATAGACGTATGTCTTCGAGAATGAAGTCCTTGGTGGACATGATAGGATTTCATCATCCTCAAGAGAGCCGTAGACGTATCATCCTCAAAAGAGCCGTAGACGTATGTCTTCGAGAATGAAGTCCTTGGTGGACATGATAGGATTGCATCATCCTCAAGAGAGCCGTAGACGTATGTCTCCGAGAATGAAGTCCTTAGTGGACAAGTGAGGATTGAGTCATCCTTGGACGTGGTCCTAAATGTACGGTTGAGGATTGAGTCATCCTTGGACGTGGTCCTAAATGTACGGTTAAGGATTGAGTCATCCTTGGACGTGATCCTAAATGTACGGTTGAGGATTGAGTCATCCTTGGACGTGGTCCTAAATGTACGGTTGAGGATTGAGTCATCCTTAGACGTGGTCCTAAATGTACGGTTGAGGATTGAGTCATCCTTGGACGAGATCCTAAATGTACGGTTGAGGATTGAGTCATCCTTGGACATGGTCCTAAATGTACAGTTGAGGATTAAGTCATCCTTGGACGTGGTCCTAAATGTACGGATGAGGATTAAGTCATCCTTGGACATGGTCCTAAATGTACGGTTAAGGATTAAGTCATCCTTGGACATGGTCCTAAATGTACGGATGGGATTGCATCGTCCCTAGACATGAGACTTGTCTTAAAGTGATAAGGATTGATCATCCTGGAACTTGATCTGGATTGTATCATCCATGGACCTATGTCCTAAAGAGAGCGGGATTGATCATCTTGTAATATGATCGTGTGTGTTGCAGGATATGCTGCTATGTATTAGTGAGAATACATGCTTTTGATGATAGATGTATCAGTGAGAATACATGATTTTGATGATAGATGTATTAGTAAGAATACATGTTTTTGATGATAGATGTATCAGTGAGAATACATGCTTTTGATGATAGATGTATTAGTGAGAATACATGTTTTTGATGATAGATGTATTAGTGAGAATACATGCTTTTGATGATAAATGTATTAGTGAGAATACATGTTTTGATGATAGATGTATTAGTGTGGATACAGATGCTGTAGATCGAGATGATTCAGATGATCCAGATGCTGATGCTGTAGATCGTGATGATCCAGACGCTGTAGATCGAGATGATCCAGATACTGTAGATCGTGATGATCCAGATACTGTAGAGCAAGATGATCCAGATGCTGTAGATCGAGATGATCCCGATGCTGATGATCGCATGATGACGATGCTGATGATCATGAGGATCCAGATGTTGATGTTGTTGTATTTGTTCGAGTGCTGCAGAAGATGAAGACTCAGTACTGAAGATGTTGATATTCCAGTAACTGCTTGAGTTACTGATGATGTTGAGAAAGCTTCCAATGATTTATAGATGTATCATGTATGATGTTGATGACTCCTTGCTCGTGCAGATGATGTTATAATATCCTTCTCGTTAAGGGGGAGTGTTGAGATATTGTAACTTCAAAGAATATTATATTTGTACTTTATTATTCCGGAGATGATTCATTCCTCCGTGAAGATCCTATTGTATATCCAGAGATGTTTATTCCTCCGTTGGAATGTGGTAACTTGGGTTATTAGACTTCCCTAGTGGGGGTCGGCCCTGTATGTGTTATGTGGGTCAAAGGGTTATTAGACCACCCTAGAGGGGTCGGCCCAGTCAATTGTAGTGGGGTATTTAACCCATTGGTTAAATACGAGCCTACATGTCTTGTGTCAAAGATAAGTCAAAGTAGTGTATAAATAGAGGAGGTGTATTCCTCAGTTTACACACTCACTCACTTGAGAGTGGTGCACTTGTGGAGGAGAGGTCTGCTATGGAGAAGGAGGAGCTTATGATCAGGGTTTGCATCTTTGTATATTGCTGGTCATCTATATTGAGGAAGCTTTACTGGGTTTTCTACCCCATGAGGGTTTCGCAGGATAAATCTGTGTCTCTTGTGTTTATGCTGTGCTTGTTGTTTCTTCAGTGATCCTGTATATGCTATTGTTGTGAAATGGAATGTAATCTTGTTATTTTCTGTCTTAGCATATTAAATGTTAACAGTAAGAACAAAGCTCTTGATGTCGAATGCAACAACAGGTGGTAAGAACAAAGCTCTCGATGGAGAAATTTATTTACAGCCATTAAATGCAAATGCAGTAAAACATCACACCATTGAAATCTAGAAAATGCAAAGCAAAACAAGAATAATTGATGCACCTCGGGCAAGTGCTTAAGGCGGTCTGCACAAGAGCTGGAATTTCGGGCTCACTGCAACAGATACTAATTAGGGTAGCGTGTCATGCTCAGAACGTGATGTCATCCTGCCCCCACCTCCGGGGAAGGGAAAAATGAGGATGACATCAGTGTTTTGCAGCCAATTAAAATTGAAAAAAATATATTTTTAATAATTAAATTTAATATAATATATTTAACACTATGTTCAAACTATAGCTTGAAAAAAAAAATAGTCTATAAACCCAAATTAATAGGTACTCCACGATATATATATGATTCCCTTTGGGGACATAATAAGTACTCTTTTAAGATGCATATTGACTTGTTTGTGAATAGTCTTTTAATTGCATTATTTCAGTGTGCCAAGGAATTAAAAATTACATAGAATGATTTTTAACGAAATTTTAATGCTCATAAAATTTGGTGTATTATTCAAATTTGATACTATCAGCTTGATTCCACCTCTTAATATGTATTATTTTAATATGTAGATTGAATTTCTTAAAATTTGACTCTTAACAAAATTATTTCAATCTTTCAAAGTGCTCAATTAACTCATTAATGCATCGAGGACTGAACCTTGGTGAAACTTGTTGAAACATTATGGTAGTCTAATTTATGCAAAATTGAAGCATTGAATCAACTTGAATGAGTCCAATGAGCACATAAACAATGTTAAAAAAAAGGGAGCAAAAATATCCAATTGGAACAATCATTACTAATGTGAGGAAGATGCGATGAAACAAGTTTACGTGACACAGCAAATCCATCATCGAAATCATGATCATCAAGCTAGATGTATGGATAAACTTTCACTAATGATTTTGTTCCGACAATATTATATCACCAAATCATCGTCCCATAAATTTAAACCCAAAAGAAACAATGGCAAGAAACACACGGAAAACCAAACACCAAAGAAATGAAGCTATCAAACCATCAAGCAAGAAAAAATGAAAGCAATGTTTTCTAATTTTTAAAAGGGGGGCCCTTAATTTTTTGCAAAATTTAAGGGGATTCGTTGAGGCCTCAATAGAGTCCTAACTCCCATTATTATTGTACAAAACATCCAAATGGTTCCCACATTCCTAGTTGGAGGCATTGCTCATGTAAATTAAGCACAAGAACAATTCATTTAGGGCATTGGGCCCCTGTCTTCCTCTCTCGACCATGGTTGGGGGCCTGATACACATTCTTATTATGAAAAAATTACTAATAGTGCCCATATTTCCAGTTAGATACCTTGGTTCATGCCCATTAAGCACAAGAAATATTTGTTTAGGGAAAAGAGGCCCTTACTTTCCTCTCCTAGCCAAGGTCAAGGTATCGATACCATTCTTATTGTGCAAAGCATAATAATGGTGCCCATATTCCCATTAAAATTCCTTATTCATGGCCATTGAGCATGAGAAAACTTCATTTAGGCAATGAGTCCCTTTTTTTCCTCACTCATCCATGGTAAAGTCTTTGACTTTGATATGTGTAGTGAAAAAACTCTTAATGACACCCATATCCCACCTAAAGGCCATAGATAGCTTAAAGATGACTTATGTGTTGATTTGAGGCCTTGCTCATGGTCTTTGAGTTCAAGAAGCTTCATTTTGGGACTACGGCCTTATTTTTCTCCCATGGCCATTGTATAGGCCCCAAGACCTATCTTTATTCTGAAAAGCATATTAATGGCACGAAATATTCCCCATAGAGACCCAAACCATACTAATAGAGTTATATATCCCTTTGGAGGCCATAGATCCCTTAGAGAGTAGTCATGGTTGGTATCCTCATTCATGACCATTAAGCTTGATGAGCTTCATTTTGGGCCTAAGTCACTTATTTTCCTCCTTTGGCCACATTATAGGTCTCAAGATCCATTTTGAGTGTGCAAAACATACTAATGGTGCCAAATATTTCCCATGGAGTCCCCAAACTTATTAATTGTGACAAATATTCCTTTGGAGGCTAGATATCCATTAGAGAGGATCTATGTGGTGGATTGAGGCCTTATTCATGGCCATTAAGATCAAGAAGATTCATTCTGGGACCATATTTGGGACTAAGACCCTTGTTTTCCTCCCCTTTCCATGGTATAGACCCCAACCATGATAAAGATCATGATAACAAATCCCAGTGTGAAAATCCTATGAATGGAACCTATATTTGTAATCAAAGGTTTTGTTTCCCAATGAGGCCCCATGGAGTAATATTTTTTAGGTGTTAAAGGCTAGGGATTAACATTAATAGGGTTATGAATCAAGATTGATAGGGGTTAAGGTTGATAAAATTAAGGGTGAAACTTTTGGTACGTTGTAAGGTATTATTAATGGAAAAAGGAAAGGACACTTATTATAGAATATTTGTGTGTGATTAATGTGCATGCAATCTTAAATGCACACATATTCCTGCTAGATTAAAAAATGGCACAAATCACCACCTCAAACTCTTTGAAAAAGAGATGTTGTTTGTAGGTTAACATACATCTTCCATTAATAGTTGATTTGCATAAATGGATCTCTAGTTCCTGGAATCCCCTTTTAAGAGAAGAAGCATTTATCTATACATGTGCAAAAGGGTTTTTTATTGTTGAGTTTGATCATACAAAAGACATGGACTTGGTTTTAAACTTAGTGCCTTTCTTTTGGGGTGGTTCTAGATTATGTATGAAACCATGGACTCATTTTTCTTATCCTTTGACAAACTCTCTTTCTCCAACACATATGTGGGTTAGACTTCTAAATCCACCCTTGCATTTTTTGGGATTCTCCTCTCTTCGAGCCATAGGGAAAGCCATTTGCAAGTACTATTTCAACAACCTTGAAACAACAGTTAATTGTAGCATCACAAAATATGCATGTATCTATGTGGAAATGGATTTCAGTAAAGAATTTCCAATGGAAATAAATTTAGTAGGGCCAAACTTCTCTTGGACACATAAGATTGACTATGAGCATGTCATTTTCCATTGTAGAGCTGGTTTTGAAATAGGGCATACTGCATCCTTTTTCCCAAAAGATCCTAAGATCAAAGGCTCTAAGAAGGAACACTAGTTGATTAGCAAGGGAGAAACCCTAGAGTTGGACATCTTCAAAGGGGCTCCTCATCCGATTCAAGAGGAAAAATAGTCAGGCCCTTTTGGATAAAGAGACCTCTTGGCAACAAGAATGATAACCTCAAGATCCAGTAGATGTTAGAGACTCCCCCCTTAAAGAGTAATCTGTTATCTTGAATTTGATGGAGGATTCACAGTCTAGTTCACAGAGATGGGAAAACCAAGAAGAGGAAGATGAGCCAATTTTGAATCCAAAACCACCATATCTATATAATAAGGAAGATTGGATTACAATAGTAAAGAAAAAAATCCACTCCATCCATGTGGCTAATGATGATAAGTAGATCTCGTAATCCAATTTAGTCATGTATTGTTTCTCTATTCTATTGTGCAAACAATTTGTTAGAATCTACTCATATTCTCAAGAATCTAAGAGGAAGCAGAAGTGTAGTAGGAAGAGATAGCTAATCTCCTCTTGAGACTATGATGGGAGGAGAATTTCCTTGCAAGTGATTCTAAATTTTGTAATTTGAAGTTGTTTGGTTAGATTGCAACACTTTTTAATACAACTTTTAATCATTTATGTCCAAAAAAAACATACATCTTCCATGCAAAACTAGTGTTACAGACAATTTTTATGATTTTTGTCTAATAGGAAAAAAAAATTGTTTATTTCGTGTTGTCAATCCATGTGAACAATGGGAATAGACATAATCATTCAAGATATTCTTCGAGGAAACTGAATTCTAGTTAAAAAGGTCAATGAAGCAAGAGAAATGTCAAGGTTAGGTGTGGAAAATATTGGAGTTCAACATAGGCTAGTCCAAATTCTAACACAACAAATGCCATTGTTTTTCCTCCTCCATCACTACAAGAAAAGCATAGGAATTCAATAGAGGTGAATCCAATCATGGAATCTAGTGAACCTCTAATGTTTTTTCAACAAACAAATTGTTGAACAACAAATGATGAGAGATTTTCTTGGAGCTAATTATATTGGGAATGAAATTGTAGTGGAAAACGATGCACAACCTTCCAATGAAGAATTTCCTGTTATGCAACCTCGCATCTAGTGAACCTCTAATGTTTTTTCATCAAACAAATTGTTGGACAACAAATGATGAGATATTTTCTTGGAGCTAATTATATTGGGAATGAAATTATAATGGAAAACGATGCACAACCTTCCAATGAAGAATTTCCTGTTATGCAACCTGTTATTGAACACTTTGACATTCCTCAAATTACCCATGATAATGTACACTATCCTCTCAAATTTGACGTGAAAATTTATTGAAGCGGTAAGAAATCCTATGTGCCAAAAAAACTTCTAGACACATTCAAGTAGATGACCATATGTTGAAGGTAATATTTATACTGGGGGCGTCTATATTTCAACATAGGTATCGAGGTTTTATAAATTTATTTGTTTTTAATTAATTGATTTAACAACGAACATGATTACATAGATTTAGAATATTCTTCGTCGCGTCCAAGTATGAAGAGCTGAGATTGCAAAAGTTACTTTGAAAAAAATGGTAGAATGAAATAAGAGGAAGGAAAACACAATGGTCGCTTGGGACTGAATTCATTTTGCAATTGGTACTGAATTCGTTTTGCAATTGGGTCTGAATTAATTTTGCTTGATGTTCTTCTTGAGAAAATTCTTCCATCTCATGTTGCAGCTTTTTTCATACTTTTGTAAAAGTGAAATAAAATTCCAAGAATGAAATGCAAGTACAATCAAATTTTATGAAGAATATATATATATATATATATATATATATATATATATATATATATATATATATATATATATGCACAATATATATATATATATATGCAAAATACAAACAATTCCAAGCCACATTTAGTTGTATGACATAAATCGTCAGTTTATCTGATTTAGATATGAGAAAACTCACAATAAAATGTTCCTTAGGAATGAACAATTTGTTACATGCATTGACTCAGGTTCTCATTCAAAGGCCTGCTACAAGATAATAACTAAGATTATCTTAAAACACAGTGAGTAGTACCAAGTCCAAGATAAAGGAGGAAGAGAAGCAAAAGAAGGGAAGTTATCAAAAGGAAGAAAGATAGGAAATTCTCTATCAAGATGGTTACAGCAAAAGAGCATAATAAGTTATCCTGTGTCATTGTTGTCAAAGGGGGAGAATGTTTAGATGTTTCCATCAATGCCAAAGGGGGAGAATGTTGAATATGATTGTCATTGATGTCAAAGGAGTTTAGTAATGACTGCCATAGTTTGTGGGTTGAAGAAAATTCCCGCACCATATAGTAATATTGTAGAATGTTGTTTTGTGCATCTAACCATGGTCTTAGATTGTCCAAAGAGTCTCGGAGGAGGAAGATATTGATCTGCCAAAAGTGCTTCTTAGCCTGATTTACACTACTCCAGTAAAATGCCCACCGAGGAGAGAGAAAGAGGTTTCAAGGAATGAAATTGGTTTGGATAGAATCCCCTAGTTGGCCCCTATCCAGTGGATGTCTCGCACTTCAAATTTGATGAAAAGAAAAATCACTTCATATTAACCTAGGGTTTGATCATTTTGCCTGAGTGTCAAATCAACAGTTTGGAAGGCCACTTTCAAAAGCCCACCAGACGATGGGTGTGTGTCAATAAGTTCATATATTGACATGGTCTTCATTGTTGAAGTAGCTATCCAACCATGATTTTAGTTTTCCTTATGGTGATCATATATGAAAGAAATCAATTTGCCAAAGTGAAGGAAAAAGTGTTTTACATATTAAAGACAAAAAATTGTCTAAGTGTCAAACTCACATGGCTAAGAGGCCATTTGGAAATGTCCGCAACGAGGTGTTTATGTGCTAATAAAATTAATCAGATGGCATAGGATTGTTCTATGGTGAATTGTTTATCTAACCATGAGCTCGGATCTTCCTACGAAGTTCACACGTGCGAAAAACAAGCCTGCCAAAATGAGAAAAAGATTGCTTTTACTGTTGAAATGAAGGTTGAAGAGGCATTTGGAAATGCCCGCAAGGAGGTGTCCTTGTGCGGATAAAATCAATCAAGTGACATAGCCTTGTTCCTTGATGAACTGGCTATCTATCCATAGGATCAGATTTGCCTCTGGATTTCACACATGTGAAAGATAAGCCCGCCAAAATGAGAAAAAGGTTGTTTTGTTTTGCATATTAAGAACACAAATTTGGCTAAGTGTTGAACTCACATGGCTAAGAGGCCATTTGGAAATGCCCGCAAGGAGGTGTCCTTGTGCTAAAAAAATTAATCAGGTGGCATGTTCCTTGATGAACTGGCTATCTATCCATAGGATCTGATTTGCCTCTAGAGTTCACACGTGTGAAATACAAGCCTTAAAAATGAGAAAAAGGTTGTTTTGTTTTGCATATTAAGAACAAAAATTTGGCTAAGTGTTGAACTCACATGGCTAAGAGGCCATTTGGAAATGCCCGTAAGGAGGTGTCCTTGTGCTGATAAAATTAATCAGGTGGCATAGTCTTGTTCCTTGATGAACTGGCTATCTATCCATAGGATCATATTTGCCTCTGTAGTTCACACATGTGAAATACAAGCCTGCCAAAATGAGAAAAAGTTTGTTTTGATGTCCAAATAAAGGTTGAAGAGGCATTTGGAAATGCCCACCAAAGAGTGTCCTTGAGATAATAAATTCTCCAGATGGCATGGACATATTCCATGGTGATCTGGACATCTAGCTATGGTGTCAGTTCTCTCTTTGAGGCTCACACGTGTGAGATTTTGGCTTGCCAAAATGGTGAAAAATAAGGTTAAATGACACCTTATGATATGCCCGCAAGGGCTTGTAAAAAATCCCGCAAGGGCTTGTAAAAGGCCCGCAGGGGATAAGGGTTATGCCCTTAAGGGTTTGATTATACCCATAAGGGGCTTAAAAGATAAAGCTCCCAAGAGATTTATTATGCTCGCAGGGGCTAAGGGTTATGCCCGCATGGGCTTAATGAATAAGCTCACAAGAGCTTAAATATGCCCGCAAGGGCTTATGTATGCCCACAAGGGGCTTAATGTATGGGGGCTAAAAAGATGCCACAAGAAGAAGTCCTGCCAAAGTGAGAAAAAACTTGTTTTGCATATTAAGAACAAGTGAAATTTGGCTAAGTGTTAAAATCACAAGGTTAAGGGTCTATTTGGAAATGCCCGCTAGGAACTGTCCTTGTGGGGATAAATTCATCAGTTGACATGAAATTGTTCCTTGTTGAAGTAGCTATCCAGTCATGGTTTCAGTTTACTTCCTGATAGCCACATGTGCAATAAATCAACCTTCCAAAGTAGGAAAAATATTGTTTTGCATATTAAGAACTTTTCCTCATTATGGACTCTAGAGTAACTCTTCCCAGTAGGAACTCTGCCCCTACAAGAAATATGTTCGATGAGAACATTGCTCCGGAGGAATTCAGCCCCAATATAGAATTTGACAAGAAATCTAGCTCAATGGGAATTCTGCCCGATAGGAAATCTTCCCGAATGGAACTCTGCTCGACACTCTGCCCGAACTCTGCTTGGAACTCGGCTCAGGAAATATGCTCGGAACTCTGCCCGATAGGAACTCTTCCAGGTGGGAACTCTGCCCAATAGGAACTCTGCCCGACGAGAACTGTTCTCCACATGAACTCAACCCCGATATATATACTTTGACAGGAACTCTACCACAATGGGAACTCAACCTGATATAGAATTTGACAGGAACTCTTCCCCGACAAGAACTCCAACCCAATAGGAACTTTTCCCCTGGGAGAAATGTGCCCAACAAAAAATCCGTTTGATAGGAACTTTGTATCGATAAGGACTCTACAGGAACTCTTCCCAGCATGAACTCTATTCGACAGGAAATTTGCCTCGATATGGACTCTACCTCAATATGAACTACGCCCCAATAAGAACTTTTCCCGGTGGGAACTTTTCTCCGTGGGAACTTAGCCCCGATATATAGACTTTGATAGGAACTCTACCTCAATGGGAACTCTGCCCCAACATGAACTTTTCCCGATAGGAACTCTGACTGGCGGGAAATTTTCTCCGCGGGAACTTATCCCCGATATATAGACATTGATAGGAACTCTACCTCAACACGAACTCTGCCCCAACAGGAACTTTACTTGATAGGAACTCTGCCTGATGAGAAATCTGTTGGGAAAAAACTCTGTTCGATATGAACTTTGCCTCGTTATGGACTCTACAGGAACTCTTCCCAATAGGAACTCTGCCTCGGTAGGAACTCTGCCTGATGAGAACTTTGCTCCGCAAGAACTCAACCCCAATATAGACTTTGACAGGAACTCTACCTCAATGGGAACTCTTCCCCAGCGGGAACTTTGGCCATTTCATACCCATTTCTTGGTCACCTACATCATTTATTCTTGCATTTCATGGTAGATTTTCATTTTGAATGCTAGTTGCAACTTCTAGGGAATGCATCTTTTCTTCTTAGGGCTTGCATTTTCATGGTAGTTTAGATTGCATTAGCATAATTTAACCCTAAACCTTTATAAATTCTTCAAAAAGCTCCATAAAAGAACTTAGAAAACCCTAAAAAAAAAATTAAACCCTAACCATATTCTATCCTATTGATGCGGTTGTAATTGATGTCAAAGGAGTTCAGTAATGACAATGGAATAAACAAGGACATGATGGCAAGGCAAACTCAGTGGAAGACAAAGGAACAACAAAGGAAGTGATGACATGGCATGAATGATGATGTGGCATGAGTGATGAGGATGCAAATCCACCTAATGCTGCTCTAGTACCTTCATGATGTCATTATTACAATTTGACCTAGTTATATAGAGATTTGTCAGTTTGGAGAAATTCTAAAAAATGACTAAGTGTTGGGAATTTGGTCCAAGTTGCCTTGGAAAAATGCCCTTCGTACATCATAGGAGAATGACAAAAAATATATGAAAGCACCAGGATGATGCTTGTTGATATTTCTACCTGAAAATGGTCTCTGTTTTTCTTGAGAGTGTCGGAGGAGGACGTTATAGGTCTTCCAAAACAAGGTTTCAGGTTGTTTTGCACCAGAGGGAGTAAAACTGCCTAAGTGGCCTCAGGAAAATGCCCGCCATAATTCATAGGTTAAAGTAAATGCCCGAACCATATGGTCAAGCTATATCTTGTTGATTTGTCTACCTGACCATGGTCTCAGTTTGTCTTGAGAGTATATGAGGAGGAAGTTATAGCCCTGCCAAAATAGGGTTTTAGGCAGTTTTGCACCAAGTTCAGTAAAATGCCCACCTAGGGCAAATGAAGATGAGTCTAAGAGTGAAATCAGCTTGGGTGTTCTCAGTGAGGTTAACTACATCATATAGTGGCATTGGTTCAAGATTTTGGTGAAATAAAAAATACACCTTAGAAATTGCACAAATTGTCTGAGTATAAAATTACTAGTAAAATTGCCTCAATGACCTTTGTAAAATTCCCGCCATTTTCTATAGTTGATGGATTAAATTCTTCTGATGGTATGGGTCTCTAGAGTGTTGATTAGTGCATCTAAACACATCATTATTTTTCCCAAAGAGTCTCTGTAGGTGAAGATATTGATCTGCCAAAAGTGCTTCCTAACTTGATTTGCACTGCTCCAGTAAAATGTCTGTCGAGGAGAGAGAAAGAGGTTTTAGAGAATGAAAGTGGTTTGGATGGAATCAATGTGTTGTTCCCTATGCTTTGGATGTCTCATTTTTTCAAGTTGGTGAAAATAAAAATCATCCAATGTTGACTTAGGGTTTGGCAATTTTGTCTAAGTGTCAAATCATCAATTTAAAAGGCTATTTTCAAATGCCCGCCAGATGAAGTGTGTGTATCAACAAATTTAAAAGGTGACATATATATGTTCCTTGTTGAAGTGATTATCCATCCATGCTTTCATTTTTCCTTATGATGGTCACATGTGCAAGAAATCAATCTGTCAATGTAGGAAAAATATTGTTTTGTGTATTACTAGAACGAAATAATTTTGGCTAAGTGTTAAACTCACAAGGCTAAGGGGCCATTTGGAAATGCCTGCAAGAAGGTTTCCTTGTGCTTATAAAATTCATCAGTTGGAATGGGCTTGTTTTTTGATGAACTAGTCATCTAGTCATGTGCTCATATTTTCCTCTAGAGTTTACACGTGCGAAATACAAGCCTGCCAAATTGAGAAAAAGTTTGTTTTGCTGTCCAAATGAAGGTTGAGAAGCATTTGGAAATGCCCGCCATAAATTTTCCTTGAGCTGATAATTTTATCATATGGCATGGGTATGTTCCTTGATGATTTTTCCATCTATTCATGGTCTCAGATTTTTCTTTGGAGGTTACAAGTGCGAAATACAAACCTGTCAAATTGAGAAAAATTATGTTTTCCTATTAAAATAAATAAAATCTGTTTTAGAGTTAAACACAGGAAATCTGAAAGGCCATTTGGAAATGCATGCCAAACGTTGTCTTTGCTCCAGTAAAATCATCCAATGGCATTAATATGTTCTCTGGGGATTTGTCTATTTATTCTTAGTCTTAGTTCTCCATTTGGTGATCACATGTGGTGAAAGTGTGTTTATGCAATTAAATATCCTCAATAGAAGCTAAAGTTTGTTCATCCTTTAGTGGTTTGTTTTGATTTTTTTTTTTCATGGAAATCCTTATCAATGTGGACTATCTAAATAATTTAATTTTTAACATCCTTTCAGACTTGCTTGGTCTATAGGACCTTTTCTTACAATCATTTCAAGAATCAAATTAACAAGCACAAGAATAAAGCAACTTAGTCCTTGCCTTTTTGGGATGCATAAAAATCTATGATGGTTACATTGGAACACCAGTTTATAAACATGGTAAAGGCCGTATATCTACATAAATTTGAACTTATATTACAAAATGTTAACAACATGAACCATAGATGTTTCAAATCCTTCTCAGTGCCAATTTCAAATTATATTTCACTGCCCTATTTAAAGCAAAATTGAGATCAACACATGAAATATGATGCTCACAATCCATTATATTGACAGCTTAGAAGGACTAAATTATGGACAAGTTTTCTATCATAGTTTTGTTCAAGGATGTTCTAGTAATGGTTACAATTTTAAGCAATTGATTCCAACCATCACCCTTCTTGTTGCATAACAACATCCAACATACAAATAAGACATCTTTGAGTTGATGAGTAGTCCCACACAGATGATGGAAAATGCCCCAACAGACAATTCGAATGTACAAGTAAAATGCACTAATTTATGTCAACTGATATATTAGAAATGAGTTCAACGATTGTGAAAAGCATCCTTTAATTTTATAATTGAATATTCAGAATATATAACTTAAAACTTAAATACATTGATACCTTCTTGCACAAAACAACACATATTAACAAAGGTGAGGTAATTTATATCTTCAATATACAACCTTGATATAAGGAAAAAGAGTATATATTTTAATTAGAACCATCCAGGAAAGTTATGAGATTCATAAGAATCAGATAGACACCCTATAACAAAATAGGTCCTCATTCTATACATACAAAGTCACCTTCTATACAAAAATGTTGGCCATCCTACATGCCAATGGGTTGGCCTTCCTTGTAGGGGCTGCAAACTAGTTTTTATACAAATGAAAGTCACCCTTTTTCTTCAAACATGTTTTTCTTCATAGTGCATGTGTGTGGCCTCTTTGTTTTGGCGATAGCTTGTGAATAGAACAAAGGGTGACGATATTTAGAGTTCTTATCCTTTTCTTCATCTGGGGTGAGAAAGGTCCGTTTGTGACCTCTACGCCGTGTATTTTCATTTTTTAACATAGAAAGCTCTCCAATATCCTCATGTAGCACATTTTGTACTTTTCCATCTTCTACCACAATGTTGCCCTCTCCATCTCTGCCACCTTCTTCAATAAATAAATATGTCCATTTCCCATTGAAGA
This sequence comes from Larix kaempferi, assembly GCA_027924585.1. NCBI lineage: Eukaryota > Viridiplantae > Streptophyta > Pinopsida > Pinales > Pinaceae > Larix > Larix kaempferi. Next base: position 4,793,298 of record BSBM01000115.1, read on the forward strand.
CATTTTCTTTTGTATCTTCACCACATTTGAAAGAAGATGGATGCAACTTCAATGAAAAGTCAAATGGATCATCTAAATCCATAGGAGTCTTGTCAAATGTTGGCAGGCCTAAAGGAACACTATCCGGTGTCCTATCAAATATTGGCCTGGAAAATTGTCCACATGAACACTGAATAGTATCAAATATATCATTTTGTTCACTAATAATGCATGGTGTCTTCTCATATAATGGTGTCCTATCATAACGCCGAATACTGTGAATAGAACCAGATTTCTCATTTTCTTTGTTGACAACATTTGTTGTCTTATCATATAGTGTTGCATCAACACCTTCACCAACATCGGGTATTTGACATGTTCCTTCTCATTGTTGAATACATTCATTCAAATCCAATGAAGATGAATCTCCAACAGATAACATATTTCCCTGCCATTATAAGGAAATAATGTCAATAAAAGAGATTTTCATTAAGCTCTTTCTAATATGTAACAAAACATGTAGTGGTTTATAAAACCTACACTGAGCGTCTCCTCAACAGACATGATATCATCCTGAGGACAATCTGAAGAGCTACATAAATTTCTCTGTTGCAAGGAAAGAGTGTACAAAAATGGTTATTTCTTTAAATGCCATGCAATATTGATTTTATATGCAATCAAACAAATATAGGATATTTGAATAGGAATTGAACAAGATTACCGGCGGTGACTCATTGAATATTTTACGTAGCATACTCCAGTCTTTATCTTGTATAATTTTCTTACAAACAATCTTCTTTAGTGCATTTTTTTTTCCTTTGACTGTGCGTCGTATTCATAAATGATACTTCTCACGCGCTCTAATGCATCCGCACTCAACTCCTGTACACACTTCACCCCCTATAACAAGAAAAAAAAATCTATGGATAAAGCATCATTTAGTGAATATATCCGAAAATAAAACATCAATAAAAAGAAACTTACCACTTTTTGGACCTCTTTCCGAATGACAGCATTTCAAAATTCTTCCTATTCTTCTTGAACCGATATTCAACATCATAATTTTTTCGCTTACGATCTTTTTCCAATTTTGATGCGGATATAAGCTTGTATTTACAACCTCGTGGGGCACCAACATGCAATGTTATGGGTTCCCAAGAATGTACTTCCTCTCTGTGTTTATTAAATGTGCGACACTTAGTGCGTCGCAGACCATTGCATTCAATAGCCAAACAATAAAAGAAGTAATGCATCACATCACTTCCTCCTAAAATATTACCCAATAATATATTTAGTTCATGTAATGCATCACATCACTAATAAGATTAGATTATCTACCTAGTAAACAATAATCAAAACTTCGATTGTTTAGATAGAATAAAAACCTGTAATATGGCCATCTTATTGAAAGATATGATTTGTCTCTAATGCCTCCAACCAAACAAATCCCTGCAAAAATAACAATGTATTTATCTTAGTAATAAATACCATGCAAGACAATCCATTTCATAAATTAAAATGCATAATATTCTATATCAGAAGCATTTGATATCACAATATGCACATTCAAGGCAGGATTAACTACATCTTTGTTTCTTTTCATGTGCATAAATTTTGGCAAGATTCCCCATTGCACCTCTTGTCTAACACATATAGTTGAGCCTTGAAGGATATAAAGAGTTGCTCCAACCACAAAGCCTATGTTGTACTTGCAGGTTGCATTCACTGCAACTTTCTTTGTTGGTGTTTTCCAGGCTTATTTGGGGATTCTCAGGTTGGAGATTTTCTACTTGATATGGCTAGATTCTTCGCTTAATTGTCATTCTTCGTCTGGTCTTTTGCATTCTCCAGTCGATACACTTGTCAGTACCCATGCACATTTCAAAACTAGTGTTCACTAGGAGCAAGTTCAAGTTTGGCTGCCTCAAAAGACAACAAAGATCAATTCTAGATCGTCAATGGCATTTTTGTCCCACTGTGGAATGGTTAGCCTCCTATATATTCAATAAACTCTCAGTTCATTGAGAGAAGAATTTGGCAACATGTACTATTGTTGAATAGCCTGAAAGCCATGGCTTGCAAGTCAGCTGCTTTAGAGGCAATTCTCAAAATCTTTAATTATATCATGTATATACATGTCATTCATTGTTGCAGTTAATTTAGCAGTTCACAGATTTCAAGATATTTATCCTTGAGTTTCACTAGAATACCCAGACTCGGCACATGAAATTGCATAGTGGCGTTTCAACATTCATATTTGTAGTTGTTTATTTACAAATTTATGCGTTAACAATTATATTTGTGACTTATGGCCAGAAACTGGATTTAGAAAGCGTGATGACATAAAGGAATGAATGCCACAAAGTTAAGATAGTGTGCCTGTTGTGGAAACATGGCTACAAAACGCTCAAGTTTCTCAGACTCAATGCCATGAATGCCTATTTTGAAAATAGGGTATTAATCAGCTGCATCAGGGATTTGCATATCAAGGTGAAATTATTGAAGCTAGCCATGATCTATTTGAATTTTTAATTGTTGATAGGTTAGAGCATTGAAAACCATGTCAGTGAGACAACCAGAAAATGATGTCAATTATATATTGAAAAGATAAGCCTCTAAGATGAGGGAACCACATAAACTAGACTGGCAGTACTTACATATGAAGAGATGAGCTACAAGGTTAACACACAAACTAAACATCAGTTAAAAAATTCTCATGTGTTGCATTATAATTTGGTTGAAAGATACTTGTGTTGATATTCATCCAAATGATTGCCAGGTTTATTGATATTTATCCTAGTGGTAGTCATCTGATTTCTTTGTGTTGCAGTGTTCTTGCAACTGTAAAACTCCATACATAAAATGGGCAAGATCCACTTCCCATAGGCCGTGACGTAATGGTAAATTCAAATAAGAGTGCATGATACTATAATTAAATGTTATTTTCACGAGCCAAAGTAGACCGCAACCATCAACCTTACTTGTTTAATAGCCCTGCGAGCCAGGGAAAAGGGGATCGATCGAGCAAGAGCAGGGTGAGGGTGCAGAGCTGGGTGAGGAGTGATACGGGACGGTTGGTCCACCTCACTGTCGGATAGATGCTCGAATCCTGGAGTGTTGTTGTCCACCTCACTACCTACCAGATTGAGTTGCGGGCGATTGATCGAGCAAAGCAGAGGGTGCTTTGGTGCAGTATCGGAGTGTATCCAGGAATCCATGTTCAAATTTTGGCTCCATGCATTAACTATGTTGAAGTGGTGGTTGGAGTGGAGTGCATTAATGCTTGGAGGTCGACGGCGTGGGGACCCGTAGTGCCTGATCGGAGAGTCGGAGTCAAAGATCGGACGGAGATGGAGGTGCTTGCCGGAGTCGGAGGTCAGACGAAGACGGAGGGCACACCATTAAGGATCTCTCGACGGCACCCAGTGGGCCCCGGGTGCAAATCGTCGAGAGATTAGCCCACTCCAAAAAAATATATATAGTGAGAATAAAAAAAAAATAAAAGCAATTCCAGAGGGGCAGCTAAGTCCTCAAAGTCACTTAGACCTTGTGGTGAAAAGCTCATCGCTCTTCACCAATGGATCCAACCCCTTTGGATGCTTTATCTATATGTCATTTATTAAAATTATTAAAATCGTATTAATAAAATATATATTATAAAAATAAAAATAAAATGTAAAAATAGTGTTATAAAGAAATAATAATAATTTTGCATTTGTGTGTAAAGAAAATATCATTATCAACATAGTTGCTGAATGCATCTTCATCTACGTGTCATTTGTTCATCTAAGTGTCATTTGGAATGAAACAATTTATTTAAAATTAATGTAAGCAAATTTAATTACACCCTCACCCTGCCTTGGCGCAGATTCCAAATGGAGTGTTAAACTGAATTGAAATTTGACAATTCATATTCCTCCAAAAACAGTTGCTCGTACCTAATCCAGTCACATTATACACATCTACCCATCTACCCGATATGTTAAGTTCACATCGCTTTTGCTGCAAATTTTCTGGATTTGTACCTTGAATCTCTGGATCTGCACTACGTTGGTCTCAACGATCGAATCCCATCTGGTGAGTTCCTTATTTTTAATTCTCATTTCTGTTTTGTTTTTTTTTCGTTTTTCATTGGGGTTCGTATTAGTTTTTCAGAGATATTAGTTCATCATCGCCTGGACTCAAATTAGGTCTCTGAAGTCTGGTAATTTTCCACTGGATCAATCTGGAATCCTTTGATGGATGAATTGATCCGTTGTTAACAATGTAACAGTTGTTTTTTGAGATAATAGTTAGTAATCTACTTTGAAGATTGGTCTGATCAATGCAATCCCCACAATGAGTTTGTATACGAAGATGGATTCTAACGAACACCATTTGAACGGGAACGATATAGGTAATGACGATTGCGAAACAGGAGAGACAGCGAGGTGAGATGAGATGGAGACAACTATTGTATATACTTACTTGTATATTGTTTGCAGGACTCCAGATTTAGTGGCCTCTGTTTTTTCATGATCTCCTGGTAAATATCTGTTGCTCTATCCACAAATGAAAATGCTCTTTCATTTACCTTACCTTACCAATGTCAATTGACAATAGTTTTGAATAATCTCATTTATGAATGTAAAGTCAAAAGATATGGACAATTTTCTTTAAATTTCAGCATCTAATCAACAAAAGCATGCAGAGTTTTTGCATATCCATTTAATCATATAAATATCCAATTCAATGGCAATATAATTGAAATTTAGCCAAGTCTCTCTACTAATAAATAAAATAGACATAAAATAGACATGAACCATTCTTTTTAAAGTTCAAAATTTGATAAAAAGCATGAGCAATATGCTAAATAGATAGGGGAGAGGCTCCTATTGTTGTGCGGGAACCAATAGTGGGAACCAATAGTGGTCATGGTTCCCGTCACATCAACCATCCTATTTTTGAACATTTTCAGCTTAATTGAAATTCATTAAACAACATATTTATGCATAGATATATATTATATTAAGTCCAAAATACATTTAATAACTGATTAGAACCCAGCTGACAGTATTCAGTCCATTTAATGACAACATTAAAAACTATTAAGTCCAATTGAGAATCCACTCTGTCTTGCCATTAATTACAAATGGAACATTAAAAAAGCCTATCATACTTAATCTACTAAGTACACCCCGGACATCACATCAACCCTCATGAACCACAATTGGAGAAGCAACAATCAAACAACAGGATCTAGTGTTCCATCACCCATTACCACCTGCACACTGCAAGTGAAATGGAGGGTCAGCATCTGGTCCAGAATTATTCAACAACTCACACATGAAACCTCAATAAATGACACCCACCCACTGAAAAAATCAAATCACTCATTAAAATTCATGAAATCAAAAGGAGCAGCAAAACTCTACGAATGCCCAAAATCAACAATCCATTAAACTCTTAAATCAAAAAATCAATTCATCCATTAAACCCTTAACTCAACAAACATAATTCGCTGCCCAAGATCAAATCAAGCATTAAACTCAACCAAAGCATCTCTTAAATCACAAAATCAAACCATACATTAAACCCTTAACTCAACAAACAGAATTCGCTACCCAAGATAAAATCAAGCATTAAACTCAACCAAAGCAGCTGGCCAACAACAAATCATCCATTAAACACACTAAGAGCACATGGATCATGCAAATAGAGCTCTCCGGGCATTAAATCGGTGCCAAATCAATCCCAGCCTCCCATTCCCAGAATTAACCATGCAATCCATGTCAATTCCCCTAAGCAATCATTTTCAACATAAAAAACTATAAACCAACCTCTTTGCACACAATTGAATCCATTTGCATTCCTTGGATTCATCTATCATTCAAGCAGTGTGTTTATCATCCAAGACTCAACCATTCATCAACAGCCCAATGGTGTGTGCACAGTGTCAACCATTCATCAACAGCCCAGCAGTGTACACAGTGTTTCAGGTATTTACAGTAACCTATTTCATGTATCCATTCAATTAACCATTCAAGTTTTCCAGTAACCATTAACATGTATCCATTAACTATCACATTAAAATTAAAATTTCCTTTACAATCAGATTTCCTTTACAATCACATTAAAATTTTTTATCCATTCAATTAACCATCTAAGTTTTTCAGTAACCATTAACATGTATCTATTAAATATCACATTAAAATTAAAATTTCCTTTACAATCACATTACAAATTTTGATGTCATTTCATATTACTAAATTGGATTATGAAAATGTTAGAAATAATGTAGAAATAATGTTAGAAATAATGTAGAAAATTATTCTTGCTCGTGATCCATTGTCTGAAATCCACTGATGGACTGAAACACTGTGCACACACTGATCAATTGTATCAAAAAACTAATCCTCATCAACCAGGACTCAACCATTCATCAACAGCCCCCAAGTGTATGCATAGTGTGAGGTATTGACAGTCCATTCTATTAACTAGTTTAGAATATACTACTCATAGTTTGACCATTGCAGAAAGATATATAATACTCACAGGTTAGTTGTCTAGATATAATACCCTATTAAATGTTACATGTATGGATTTTGCAAATTCTCGTAGCCATGCCAAGAGTCAATATTGCACGTCGTACAAGGAAGACAAGGAAGTGGGGTACCCAACTACAATGCACATCATCGGATGAGGAAAGGGCCCATGTTTCAAATGACAACATTGCTACAACAAATTCTGAGAATGGTCCTATGGAAGAGGTAGATGGTGTGGTTCCACCATCAATGACAGAGCCATCACCACCCACAGTTCCAGCATCACCCATATTGCCACCATCTTCCACAGTGCAAGGTGCCATTTCAACAAAGAAAATCAGTGCAATTAGAGGATGGACAAAAGAAGACATGCTGGCTGCAATTGACGATGTTGAATTCAAGGGTTTTTCAGTTAGAGTAGCGGCAAAAAAACATGGGATTGCACCCACGTCAATCCATTACTGGATGAATGGCCTAACCCATACCAAGAGGAGAGGTCCTCTTACAGTCATGACTGAACATGAGGAGGAGGAGGTGGTGGTGTGGTGCAAGGAGATGGCCGAATTGGGACATGGGCTAGAGTTCATACAACTGAAATCAACTATTGCTCAAATCTGTCAGGGGAGGCCAAACCCATTCAAAGATGGGTTTCCAGGTAAGTCATGGTGGGATGGTTTAAAAAAAAGGCATCCAGAGCTAGTGCTACGAACTGCAGAGTGCCTGAATAGAGATAGGGCATTGAATCTACGCCCCACAGTTGTGTCCAAGTTCTATGACACTCTTTCTTCTACATATGAGAATCACTCTTACGCTCCAGACCATATGTGGAACTGCGATGAGACAGGGTTACAGGAAGGAAGGAATTGTGGCATGTGGGGCATTGCAAATAGAGGGAGCAGGAATGTGCCAAAGATTCTTCCCAAGAGCAGGGAGTGGATTACCATTCTATCATGTGTGAATGCAATTGGTATGGCAATCCCGGGGTTTTATTTGTTCAAGGGAAAAACTCGGCTGCAAAACTATATCCAAAACTGTGAACCTGGGTCATGCATGGCTGCACATCCCCATGCATGGATGACTAAAGAACTTTTCTTGAATTGGCTTTGCCACTTTGCAGCATCCGTACCAGGTGGTATCTCCCTTGAGAAAATACACTTGTTGGTTTTAGATGGCCATGGCAGCCACATTGTTGTGCAAACCATCGAGGAGGCAAACAAGTTGGGCATTGACTTGTTAACACTTCTGGCTCACACCACTCACAGGTTGCATCCCCTGGATGTGAGTGTGTTTGGGCCTTTCAAGGCCTATTTCAGGTCGGAATGTGTTGCATGGATGGCGAAGAACCCAGGGGTAGAGGTAAAGAGGTTTGAGTTAGTTGAGATTGCAAGCAAGGATTTCATAAGGGCTCTCACATCCTCCAATATCAGGGTTGGCTTTAGGCGAACAGGTATCTAGCCATTGAATTATGATGCTCTTATGCATGACACTGGGTGTGTCCAAGCATTTCATGTGGATGACCAAGAAGCTGTGGCTGGCGAAGATGGTGAGGATGTCAAAGAGCAATTGGATGGGTAGCAAGAGGCAGATGCTGTTGACAACATCATGTCCCTTTCTCAAGGAAACTGCTAAGGATTTGGTGCTTCTGATGATGATGAATAGGTCTACGCTACACATTTTGATGACGAAGCAGCGGAAGATAACATGGGGCTAGGTGTTCCAACCGGCACACAGGTGGATTCTGTGGCACATATAAATGTGGTCGATGGTTGTCGCAGTCTAGGCAGCAACAACAACACATTGACAGTGCCAACCCAAGTATCCCAACCATCATGGATGGCATAGGCCATGATGAACTTGAATAGACACATTGGTGGTTCCACCAACAATGAAAGCATGAACATGCCTTCGCAGCCAGCTGAGATTGTCCATTTTTATGTTGATGGTGGGTTGATAGAAGAACCTAACATGGACAAATAGGATGCAGCTGAAGAATATACTGTAGCAGAAGAATCTCTGATAGCAGAAGAACCACTGCCAGGGAACACACCAAGGCTTGGAAAATTCCTAAAGTTGCAAATGGAGAGAGTATCAACGCAAGGAAGGCAAGGAAAGACATACATTCTCCGATTGGGCCGGAGTTCATAACTACTCACTTCAGAAGAGTACATAAGCTTCTTGGTTGAATCTGAACAAAAGAAACATGCTTTGCAGGAATTAAAACAAAGGAAGAAAGATCTTGCAAAGGAAAAGAAGGAAGCAAGGATGATTGCAACTGGATAGCGGGCACATGAAAGGATTGCAAGAGAGGCTAATCGACAAGAAAAATAACACCAGAATCAGTTGGCAAGGCAAGCAAAGGAAGCGAGGAAAGTGCAACAGATGAACCAAAATTATGCAAGAGAAATGGAGGAAAGGAATGTGATGGTTGATACTACAAGAACAACCGATGAAAGGAACATGATGGAAGGATCATTAGAAGTGTTTGCAAGCAGTGCACGATTCTACCAGGATCTTATTAACATTCAGATACCCCACTATAATCAGGCAGGTTTACACCCCACCCCTATTCCTACTAGTGCAGGGGCTCATTTTATGTTATCTTATCCAACACCAACAATTATTCCAGGGGTCCCGAGCACAAGTCAGGCCTATGGCTATTCAATTCCTCCTTGGTTGCAAGGAGTAAATTGGCCTCAATCTGTTTCCACCAACCACAACCATCCTAATCAAACATGCTCAGTAAGGTCACCCTACTTGTCTCAAACTAGAAACCCTACAAGAAATGATGGGGGAGGTGACAAACCTCTTCAAGAATAGGATAACCGGTGTATAGGCCAACCAAATGCTATTTTTTTTTCAAGGCATTTTCTTTTTGTTTAGCCCCAATCAAGCATGATGAGGGCTTGATATAACCTAAATCCTAGGCATTGACATCTACTACAAACAAGGGCATTGTTTTGACATCTACTTCAAACAGAGGCATTGTTTTGACAACTACTTTAGATAAAGTTATTGTATTTGTATGTCAGTACTACTAATATAAAGTGCAGTTGTTTTATTATAAATGAGCAGGTTTTATTTATTTATGTTTGCATCCATTCTGTGATTGTTGACCATTCCTTCCTTCCTACATAACACAACAGCTTCAAAATCCATCTAATTTTTTTTCCACACCCATAGCAACACTCCTTTCAGAAGCTCATTCAAGGTGGCTTATAAGGCAAAAGGAAAACCCTAAAATTTGAACCTTTGTCAAAGGTGCAATTAAGTTGATTGTTGTACCTAATCACTTGCATTTTTAGTTTGTTGCATTGTGTTAGTCTTTCCATCACCTAATATTTTTGTTTTAAGTCACAATTAATGGCTAGGGTTTATTCGAGGTTTTCACCGTTCAAAGTGCCATTTCGCTGGAACCTATTTACCTCCCTGTGCAATGTTGTTTGGGGCCAGTGTGTGGCTTAAATTTACAGTTTTAAGTCACAATTTGCTTGCTGCCCTCTTTTATTTTTATTCTATGGACAACAATAGGTATCTAGCCATTTGCAACTTTGCTCTTACATGCACAAACCATCCAAACAACACTTTTAAGTAGCATATCTAATTTCCACTTAAACTCAAATCCAAAAACAAATGAACATGCACAAACTAGCCAAACAACAGTCTTAAGTACCAACTATAATTTCCACTTAAACTCAAATCCATAAATAGATTAACATGCACAAGCTAGCCAAACAATAGTCACAAGCTAGCCATGCTTATACTTTGTCAAATGCTTAAACTGTGTCAAAGTTTCTGCATCAGTTCACTACATAAGTTCATATCCACATCCTTTTCTTCTTTTGCAGCTTCAAACACTAATATAAATATGAATATCAAGTTCTAACACCTACTGCTGCAAAATTACCAAAATCATAACCAAATTTTTATTACAGTATTGCATATCTAGAGTAATCTACAGTAAGCATATCCAGAATTCAACCAGCATTCAACCAACAAACATTCACACTAAATTTCATATCCACAACATTTTCATATCCACGAGGGGCCATGCCAAATTTCATTTCGACATAATTTTCTTCTTTTGCAGCTTCGAACACTAATATAAAGATGAATATCAAAGTTCTAAAACCTACTGTTGCTCAAAAATACCAAAATCTTATTACAATATTGCTCCCAATTACCCATGCTGCGATAATCTAGGCTAGGTTTACCAATATTGCTCCCAATTACCAATAATCTACAGTGACCATATCTAGAATTCAACCGACATTCAACCAACAAACATTCACAATAAATTTCATATCCATTTTCATTTGCAAATTTCATATCCACATCATTCAGAAACCACTGCTACAAATGACCGAAATAGAAAATCAATTTCATATACTGCTGCAAGGATGAAGATCAAGTTCTAAACCCTACTGCTACAAATGACCGAAATTACCAAAATCAATTTCAGTTACACTGAAAGCAACCAACATTCAACCACTAAAAGCAAACAACATTCATTCATCGACCCAATATTGGATACCATGCCAAAATCCAAAACCCCTCAACCACCACATTTACAAACTAATGACCGCACATGCCTAAAAAAAGCCAAATATAAGCTGCAAAAAAACATACAATCTCATACGAAACCCTCCACTGCAAACCCTAAACAAAAAATGTGTTAAAAATTGTATAATTCATACAAACCGGTGGAAGCCAACCCAAAGAGAAACCGGTGGAAGCGATATCAGTAAAAGTATTTTTATTCAGTTTTTTCGGACCCTGCCCCAAGTTACAATCACGCACACAGAGCCATAACCATCACAATGTCAAGCATAAACACTGGCCTTAGAACCAGAGACACACAACGGGTGTTAACAAGCCGACTATCCCGAAGTAAACAAAACCACATTATACAATTGATACACCGCCGTTGAAAACCAGTAACCAGACAGGGTCCGAAAAACTAATCAAAACTCACCCATAATCGCAGTTGCAAACAGCCAAAAAAACAGAAGCAACCACAGAGAAACCAAGACAACCCTAACCGAGCCAAAGAGTTAACGAAATCATCCATGAGGATATGTGAAGCATTAAAAAACCCTTTGGAGATGCTGGTAGGAAACCCCTCCCATTGTAGGATGCAGAGCTGAGGCAACTAACGACCGAGCCACTAACGAATTCCAACAAGGAGAGCAATGCACAAAATTAATACATTTACAATGCAGCAAGAAAAACACAAGAAACCAAACAAAAATCGAGCAAAGGCTTAACGAAATCATCCACGAGGAGGAGTGGAGTGTTAAAAAACACTGTGCAGATGCTAGTAGGAAACCCTACCAGTTGCAGGATGAACAACCGAGGCCACCAACGACCACTAACAGGGAGTTCAATGCAATGAACCGAGCCACCAATGAACGCCAATAGGGAGACCCCATCACCGAAGAAATGAAGAGCCGAGCAAATCCACCAGACAAAAGGCACGTGAAGTCGAACATGCACCGGAATGAAATGCAAGCTGGTCGCGCAGAGTCGGGTTCTCTCATGCTCCATCGACGGGGAGAGGGCGTACCATAGTGCACATACACCTGTGCGGCCACAGGACCATAGGTGGACCACTACTGGGGTGGCGGAACGGCCACACACCAGCCCCAAACAACATTGCACAGGGAGGTGAACAGGTTCCAGCGAAATGGCACTTTGAACGGAAAAAAACCCTGAATAAACCCTAGCCATTAATGAGGCCAACTGCTGGACACGCGGCATTATCCGATGGACACCTGTCGTATGCTTTTTGCAGTCCTCCACCTGTCCTCTGAGGTGGCGCAGTGGACCTCACACCACTATTGGCGTCTCTCCCCTAAACACTCTACTTATAAATACAATAGACATGAGCAATTTTGTGTAAATTTCAGAGATTGTCCAGGTAATATTCTGAGCAGTTTCCTAGTTCAATGGTTACTTCTGTACTCAGGGGCAAGTAGCCAAAGGTGCCGGCAAGCCTGGTTTCAACAGAAAATTTTCAAGCTTGACCAACCCGAAGTCGGAGACCTTGGTCTGCATGTCGTCACCTAGGAGGGTATTGGAGGGCTTGAGATCTCTATGATTGAAGCTCGTTTGTGCAAGGATGTTCAGGTACTCAATCCCGCAGGAGACATCAAGGCCAGAAATGTTGAGCCTCTACTTCCAATCCAACGGCCTCCACGAGGTGTTGGTGTCAAACCTTGGCAAGGACGGTCATCTCTGTTTGGAACATGTTTAGCTGGAAATCATATGACGAGCATAGATCCATATCAAACTTGGATCTATCTACTATCTAGAGGAATCAGTGGAGGTATAAATGTTTGATAGATCTATGCATTTTATTTTTTTATTATGTCCTTGACATTTATTTTTCGATCAGGCATATTAATCGGGAGAGGTCCATTCCAAATTTTTTCCTTCTACTAAGTTTTTTACATAGTGTGGAGAAATTTTGATTTTTTTTTTATTTAAATAACAATTTTTCGCAGTTTCCATTGGCTCCGTGGACCATGACGTAGGCCTAGGTTCGTGTGCCCCAAGCCTCGGCAGCGCGCTTGCATCATAGTTGGTTCAGTCCTAGGTCGATGTTTTGTACTAGTTTTTAGGGCGATTAATGTTGGTTCACTGTACCCAGGCTAGAGGGCGATGTAATGTGTAAATGCCTTGTGAAGACAAACGGTCAATCTAAGGTTTTTTTTGTTGTCCTGCAGTGCCATTTCCTCACCTAAAATGCTGGTGCCAGTTGTGTTTCTTGTACCTTACTGATTATGTTATCCTTACTGCTATCACCGCCTCGCCTTGGCTCATGCTGTTCATCCCTGCGGCCTACCTTTTCACTAACTCCGAACAGCTCTAAGACCAAATCAATAAAGTACTTTGCATTAATAAGAGCATGAAAATGGTGTAATTGCGGTCCATGGGACATTTTTCAAAGAAGGGATTCTGAATTGAGAATCAGTCTGCACATGTGAATTTTGAAACCGAGGGCCATTCTAGTCACATTTTGAAACCAAGGGCCATTCTAATGGGCGGGCTCGTAGCTCTATGTTCAGATTAAATGCTTTTGGTATAGAATTTTTTCAAAGAAAAATGCTTTTGGTATAATTATCATAATGCATGTTGCAGGGAAACAAAATGTATTGTACTAAAGAAATGGTAGCCTCATCTTCCTCCTCCTCTTCAAGTTCAGGTTCAAGCTCATTTCCATGTGTGGTTTGTAAATTCTTGAGGAGGAAGTGCACAACAGAGTGCATTTTTGCACCACATTTTCCACCCGAGCAACCACAAAAGTTGGCAAGCATTCACAAGATTTTTGGGGCAAGATTTTTGTTCAATGAGCTTCCTTCTCAACAGAGAGAAGATGCAGTGAGTTCTTTGGTGTACGAGGGAGAGGTAAGGGTGAAAGACCATGTTTACGGTTGCGTAGAAGAGATCTCAGTTCTGAAGGGTAAGTGCAACAGTTGCAGAAAGAGCTGGCAGAGGCCCGTGCGGATCTTACCCATTATGTAGCCATGGAAATGGAAATGGGAATGTAGGGAATTCAAGATGCTCATGTTCATCATTATCCCATGGGCTTATGGAATTAATGAGAGAACGAATTCTAGAGTTAGCCAGACTATAGGGATCAAGAGGTCCCTGCAATGAGGAACATTATGCAGCCATGGAAATGGAAATGGGAATGTAGGGAATTCAAGATGCTCCTGTTCATCATTATCCCACGGGCTTATGGAATTAAGGAGAGAATGAATTCTAGAGTTAGCCAAACTACAAGGATCAAGAGGTCCCTGCAGCAAGGAACATTATGCAGCCATGGAAATGGAAATGGGAATGTAGGGAATTCAAGATGCTCCTGTTCATCATTATCCCACGTGCTTATGGAATTAAGGAGAGAACAAATTCTAGAGTTAGCCAGACCGTAGGGATCAAGAGGTCCCTGCAGCGAGGAACATTATGCAACCATGGAAATGGAAATGGGAATGTAGGGAATTGAATATGCTCCTGTTCATCATTATCCCACGGGCTTATGGAATTAAGGAGAGAACGAATTCTAGAGTTAGCCAGACTACAGGGATCAATAGGTCCCTGCAGCAAGGAACATTATGCAGCCATGGAAATGGAAATGGGAATGCAGGGAATTCAAGATGCTCCTGTTCGTCATTATCCCACAATCTTATGGAATTAAGGAGAGAATGAATTCTAGAGTTAGCCAGACTGCAGGGATCAAGAGGCCCCTACAGCGAGGAACATTATGCAGCCATGGAAATGGAAATGGGAATGTAGGGAATTCAAGATGCTCATGTTCATCATTATCCCACGGGCTTATGGAATTAAGGAGAGAACGAATTCTAGAGTTAGCCAGACTATAGGGATTAAAAGGTCCCTGCAGCGAGGAACTAGGAGTAATAGCAGGAGGCATCTACAATATCACATCATGTTCTCCTCCTCTCCCTTATAACCATCCTTCTCCAATCTGTATTACATGTACAGCGAACGCATCCTATTCTCCTCCTCTTCCTCCACCCCCTACACATCCTTCTCCAATATGTATTACTTGTACAACGAACGCCAACAAGGGTGGCAGTGGCGGCAACAGTGGAGGAGGGCGGTGGAGGCATCTATGGAAACATCATACATTATTCATCTCCACGGCCATGATGACATGTCGAATGAGGTATTGAGCTGAACCTAAAAGGTTTCATATGCTTTATAAGAACTATTGAATCTAAATGTTAGACTCAGAATGATTCGGTTGGTGTAGGATGCATCTATGTAGCCAAATTTGATCTACTATTTCAAAGTATTCAGTCATATAGGATGCAGTTGTGTAGCCAATTTTGATCTTCTATTTCAAAGTATGCTTCAGAGTCGTATGATGGAATATCATTTATATGGTTCAGAGTCGTATGATGGAATATCATTTATCTAATTAAGTATTAGTTTCGTGAAGTGTTGAATAACATTAGCTGTTTTTTTTACCATTATTTTAAAGTGGTGATTGGATAGCATTGGATGTTTTCCTTTTTGTTCATTACTTTATAATTTATGTTTAGTGATGTAAAATGTTGGTTGACAGTAGTTGAATATGTAAAAATAATTTTGGATAGAATCAATTGGTGATCCGTGATATTTTCAATTATATATATATATATATATATATATATATTATTCATATACATTAACATTATTGATGTGTTTGTTGTTAGTTATATTATTTATTAAATTAGTATCTTCATTTAACTTAGTTAAGTGCCACTAAATATTGTTATTAACATGCTTAGGCTATTAGTTGTCAATGCAAATTGATATATATATATATATATATATATATATATGTATATTAATTGTTTATATTGAATTTGGAACAACGTTTGTAAAATAAATTTTAACATTAAAATCAACTATTTCAATAAATGGCTTATCATCTATAAGAGATTAGAAAATGCTTTTCTTCACTAAATCAGTCAATAAAACAGAAAAGTCTCACTAATTTAAACTCTGATGTTACTTGATAAATAAAGAAGAATGTTTGTTTGTTTTGTTTTGATTTGTTTTGTTATTTTTATGTGTGTGTGTTTTGAAGGTGTTATTATAGCATTATAAAAAATAAAAATAAAAATAAACATATTCAAATATTCATTACTTTCTAGTTTAGAGTTATATTAATCTATGTTTATTATAAATGTATAGTTTAGAATTATTTCAATCTATGTTTATTATAAAAAAACTTCAAAGCTGGATGCAGGGGATGTAAACTTTTTCCACTATAACAATATTTATAATGTAACTGTGTATATACAATTTGTTGTTTTCTCTGTAATTAATCAATAATAAGATTATATATATAAATTAATGTTTTATTTTTATCTATTATTATTTAATAAAAAAAATTATATATATATATTAATGTTTTATTTTTATATTTATTTAATCAAAACATGTATTTATTTGAAAGTTTACATGATCTATAAGTTATCATAGAATTCAACAAATGCTTTTGAAATTTACAAAGTTGCATAAATTCTTGCCCATATAATCAGGTATATACCACTATAAATTTGAATGGAAAGAGAATTAGGTTCTACATTATTCAATACCTAACACAATATATGGCCGAGATATAAAGCAAAACCATTCCACACCATAATTGAGAACAAGGAAATTTAAGAGCAAGGAAATTTAAGAGGTCAAATTGTGAGAAGACAATAGGTTTTTAAGATTTTTTTTCCAGAAAAGCACAAGAAGCGACTTTTGGTTTTTGGCGACAATATTTTGCACAAGCTTGAGCTTCAAAAGGCTTTTGGACAAATCCTTCCCACCTATGCATCCTATTCTTTTGCCATATTATATGCATATAAAAGATCTTCATTAAATTATATCATCATGCTAATAAACATGGGCAAAAAAAGGAAAAGTTTCCTTACCTTTGTAATTAAATCAGAAGATGAACAAACCTTTATGTCTAGAAAACTCCTTGACGTTATATGTGAAGCTTCCCAAAACAACTAACCCGACATTAAAGTGCCCAAACATTAATGCATCCATCTCAAATTTATTAATGACGTTGACATAATAAATTGTCCTTCATTGTTTTAGTTTTATTTATTATCCTGTGAAATTTATGATTATTAGAATTGGAGCTAATTTTTCAATCATTCATGGGAAAGCACAAACTTTCCTTATCGTTTTTTTAAAATTTTATCAATTGTTGACCAACTAATATTGTGCAATTATAGCTTATTTGGTTGCAATGAACACATAATTATACCTTTTCCAATTTGCTTTGCTTTGCTTTGTGCATTGTCCCATGAGTGCATCTCCCAGTTCCTCATTAACTTCATACCAATCCATTTCTTCGTTGGAAGTTCGATGGAAATAACAGAGGTCAAAAGCTCAGAACACTATTAGTATTATTCAATCTGAAAGCCAGTCGCGGCGGCTTGGATAGAAATAATGCAAGATGTGGTA
This sequence comes from Larix kaempferi, assembly GCA_027924585.1. NCBI lineage: Eukaryota > Viridiplantae > Streptophyta > Pinopsida > Pinales > Pinaceae > Larix > Larix kaempferi. The sequence continues at coordinate 4,810,781 of BSBM01000115.1, forward strand.
TTACAACTCTCATAGTACACCTTTCATCAAAGAATGTCTTAGAAATGCACCAACAATGATGGTTTCTTATTTGACCTCCATCTTGATCTCCATTGACTGTCCACAACTCCAAGCAAATAGCTCCCCCCTACAACTTTCTGTAAATAGAGCAAGTGGCAATGTCAAGGACATTGCCACCACGTGGCTCTTGTTTTATGAGTAAATGTATTTTTTCATCAACTTTTTATTTGGTTTTAATTTTTTATTTTATGAGACCACTTTTTTTTTTTTTTAATTATTTTTGGTAGCATAACCTCCCTATACTCTATGAAATAAACTAACATAGATCCATTTTAAACCCGGATCTATCAAGCACCAAAAGGGATCCAATTTCTTGAAGTGTAGGTTAACCACTAAGCCAAGCCAAACCCTCACCCCTTTCAGTTGTCAGAACTACTATTAAATAAATATCATACTTAAAATTATTGACATAATTTCACTTATATATCCGATCCATGAAAAAATAATGCAAATGATCAAAACATTTAAACAATATCATTTGAATTTGAGACATTCCACCTAGCAAACAACAAATTTATTGTTTCCAAAATTAAGCTATGGAAATTGTCCATATGAAAAATATAACATATAAAAATTTGCTTCCAAAGTGTCGATGTGAAAAATATAACATATCATTGGGTAAAAAATTGCTTCCAAATTGTTCATATGAATTAAAAACACTGCATATAATTAAAAAAAAATGTGGAGATTAATTCTCAACGTATTAATGCAAATCAATTACTAGAAGTCCTCAGGCACGGACCAATAAGACATAAGTAGAATTTTAAAATGGTTTATTCGGTTAGGAGTTCATGTGTTGAACGCTATGCAAGTCTGAGTCATTTTGTATAGAGTTTTTGTGTCTGAGTGTGGGAAAAGAGCAGAAGGTTGCTTCGGCTCCTTTGGGTTCTCAATAGTGTGTAATATTAGTCTGCATATGTTGAGACTCCCAAGAGCTTTGGATTAGCCATCAGCGTTGCTGGTGTGTGAAACATAAACAGACTCAGAGTGTTGTGCAGAAGTATTGTCTATGTGTTTCCTCAGTGATGAGCTTCGCTGTCCAAAGCTAATCTGAGATATTGTGTCTGTAATGTGTGTACTGCTGCTTAATAAAAGTTTGAAGATTGCAAGAAAGTGAACAGAAAAACGATTCTTGGTATTATGTACGGTTATCTAATTGCTTGCCAAATAACTACTGTTTTCTCGTCAAATTTATTTTCATAGCTTGAAATTTTTGTTTTCGCGTCAAATTGGATAATATTAGGCTTAAATAAGGAGATTGAGCAATATTAGGCTAAGGAGATGGCTTTATATAGCAAGCAAATTTATTATTTTCAAAGTTAAACTATGAAAATGGTTAATATGAATTAAAAATATACATATTACTAAGTAAAAGTGTGGAGAATAATACTTAAAGCATATATATCGATGCAAATCGATTACTAATAAGTTCAGACAAAGACTAATAAGAATTTAAGTACTCTGCATTATTATCTAATTGCTTGTGCAATAATTATTGTTTTAGGTCAAATTTATTTTCATAACTTGGAATTTAAAAAGAAATGTATTTTAAGATTAAGATTTAATTACTAAAGTATGTTACAATAAAGATAACTAATATTACATGTAAGTATGGGTTGTAGTATTAATTTTCTTACACCATGGTAAAGCTATGACACTCTAATGATTACAAGCTTTATAATGGGAAGTGAAATGGGTTGGATGACTAAACAATTTGTGTTATGACCCGAAATTGATGCTTTTAATTGTGTTATGACTTAAAATTGTTGCTTTTAATTGTGTAGATTGACTTAGAAATATTGAAACCCTTAGAGTATTTGAATTATGTAATCTTAATTCATGATTATATCAAAATAAAATTAAACCTTAGAGTACTTGAATTATGTAATCTTAATTCATGATTATATCAAAATAAAATTAAAATGATTGGATTTTCATAAAAAAACATCAATAATGTTTACATTGAAAAGAATGTGAAATAAAAAATGATAAAATGTTTATTGTTTATCCTATATTAAAAAAATGTTTTCCTTAACTATGATGCATGGAAGTAGTATAAATTTGTGATATGCTACCCATGATGGGACGAAGTAATCGGTTTAATTCCTAACCTTTCATATTTTCAACTTTATAATGCGGTATCAAAGCCACGTGCTATCATTGATTGACAAAGTACGTTGATCTATAAAATGTTGCAGATATTCAACTGGAATAGTTCATCATAACATATCTTACAAGTTTCTATGAACTCTTTGTTATGGAATGTTTTACTTAATATTAAAATTTAATATTACTAGCTTACCTCTCAAAACACTAAAATAAGATGAGACTAGAATAAAAGAAGCTAAAACAAATACCAAACCATCCACACAATGAACGTACATCTTGGGAAACCCAATATGAGAAAATGATGCAGGAGCATCGATGCAAATCCAACAATGTGATTGCATGCTCACATGTTGTGGCTAGCAAGAGGATGACCTGCCATTAAGGAAATTCGTTTTTGTTAAGTAATTTGGAATATTTGCAAGTGTGTAACCGACTAGTATGTTGTCAGTTTTTGGAGAAAGCAGGACGTAGTGGCAATTTGATGGTCCCTGCGTGGACGTCAAGCCAGCTAGCTAGTTTGTTGTCATTTGATAGTGACTCCTTCAGTGATGGAGAAAAGTTTGTTTGTTTGTTGAGCCATTTGGTTTGGAGAGTTTCGAATGGATGAAATAGGGGAGGTTTAGAAGTCGGAGAAAGAGGTCGGTCAACGCAAGAGAGAGCCCTGTGTAAGAAAGAGTCAGTGTGATACTTTCCCACACACCAGAGGAAAATACGACTGTCTCGATGTTTGGCTATCACTTAATGAAATTAGCAAGTTCTATGTGCCAATGGTGTTATGGTGCATTTGAATGGAGATAAGCCTAGATTCTATCAGGTAGAGCTGTGTGCGAGTGTTAGCCTGATATCTGTGTGAATGAATCTTTGTCTTTGTGTTTGGATGAATATTTAAGAGCACCCAAGTCCTTTGTAAACAGACAATTAATGTGTAGCAGAGATAGGTTATTGTCATCTTTAGTTTCTCGTCTGACCCAGACGAAGACTGAGCTGGATTGATCGTTTCTTTGATCAATCCACAAGAAAATCACACAGTCACAGTTGATTCAAACAACAGAGGTTGGACGGCTCAAATCCAAGCCGAAAGGAAGATCGACAGCGGGGAAAGCATCGATCAAGAGAACATGTACCGGAGTTAGCATCTCTGCAAGCCAATGAGACGTGTTTCGCGCTGATCAAAGATCAATGGATGAGATCGAACCCGCAAAAGATTGACGGTTGATATCGCGTTCTGCAGAAGGAAGAGCTCAGGAGTTAGCGGTGAGAGTTACAGGAACCGCATTGCAGGAGCGTCTTTGCGGAAAACTCTCCCAAGGAAGCATGGAAGGTGCACCCAAAATCCGCAATCCAAAAATTGCGGAAGGGAGTGTTGCGGAAGGACCATTGCAGGCAGCCGATTGCGGAGAGAGAATTGCGAAAGAACGTCAAAATTGCAGAGGGAAGGTGTTTTCGCAAGGCTATTGCGGAAGGTCAATTCCGATTGTCAGAACGTTGCAGAAAGCCCATTTCGAAGGGGAGGGCCCAAATTGAGAAGAACCTAGCTAGTAGTTAGCTAAGGTTGGTGGTTCGATTTCAAAGGATCACAATAATTCTTGGAAAGTAGGTTGGTTTGGATTTTGGTCATTCCTGCCTACACCATTTGTGGTATCAGAGCAGGATTTGCTCAGCGGAACAGAAGAAAGATATGGCGGTACATGTAGGACAAGCAAGAGGTCGTGACAGAGGAATACCAACAACGAATGCAGAGGTCATGGAGGAAATGAGAGAACTATGGGAACGTATGGAAGCTATGGAGATGGGTAGACGAAGAGACCCAGAAGCAAGGGATGTGAGTGAACCTAAAGAAGAGGAACAAGGAGAAGAAGAAGCACCCATGCAAGAGACACCTTAGTTAAGATACTTTCGGTCAATTCTTGGAGCAACGTCAAGACCAAAACTTGAGTTGCCTACCTATGAGGGAAGTCTCACTGCTGAGCACCTCATTGATTGGATCAGTGAGTTAGACAATTACTTTGAGTATGATGAAGTTGAAGAAAACAAGAAGGTCAGGTTGGCAGTGACAAGGTTGAAAGGACATGCGTCCCTATGGTGGGATAGTGTATAGGCCGAACGAAGAAGGAAGAACGAGCCATTGATAAAGAGATGGGATAGGATGGTAGCTAAGATGAGAGCCAAATTCTTGCCCAAGGATTACCAACTGACTTTGTATAGACAAATGCAGAACCATAGGCAAAGGTTATTGACTGTAAGAGAGTATACTGAAGAGTTCTACAAAGTGAACCTGAGGGCAGGTTATGTGGAAGAATCAACAGAGAAGGCTGCTAGATATGTCAATGGTCTAAGGATGGAAATTCAGGATGAGATCAGCATGATATCTTCGAGAACCATGGAAGAGGCATACCAATGTGCCTTGAGAGCAGAAAAAAAATTAGTGAGAAAAAAAGACTTCAATAGGGGAAGAGGTTCAGCCAGAGGAAGGGGGAAAACATCTAGAAGAGGAAGGTTTGTAGCCCAAAAAGAAGAACCCAATGGCTCGAACCAACAGGAGCAGCAAGGTAAAGGAGATAACCTAAGAGGGAGAAGACCTTACCAAGGAGGTAGAGGTAGAGGAAGAAGTAGAGAAGTTGTCTACATATGTTACAAATGTAACAAATTGGGGCACAGATCCTTCGAATGTCTTGGGAAGGAATACATAGGACGGAGAGGAGCCTATGTAGCTCATAATGAGAAACCGCAAGAGCATATAACAGTGACTGAGAATCTTCCAGATATGGGGTGGGATTTGATGATGAACAAAGTCTTATTGAAGCCTGAGAAGGAGAAGGTGGAACCCGCTCAAAGAAAGGCTTTATTCAGAACCATGTGTAAATTCAAGTGGAAATGTTGTAAGATGGTGATTGACAGTGGGAGCACTAACAATCTTTTTTCCACGGAGATGGTGGAGAAGCTGAGTTTGAAGAAGACCAAACACCCTGTCCCATACAAGGTATCTTGGCTACATAAAGGACATCAAATCCTGGTAAGTGAACAATGTGAATTTGATTTGCAAATAGGCACCTATAAAGATAAGATTATATGTGATGTTATGCCCATGGATGTTTTCCATATTCTTCTAGGGAGACCATGGCAATTTGACAAAAAGGTTATACATGATGGTAGGAGAAACTGTCATAGTTTTGAGAAAGATGGGATAAGACATGTTCTTCTTCCTTTGCAAGAAGGGAGTGCGACAGAACAACAAGCATCTAAGGTCCTAATGTTGAAAGGGAAAGAGTATTTACAACAAATTGATGATAAAGAACTAAACTATGTTGTAGTATGCAAACCTCGAGTGGTGGTAATGAAGACCAATATTACAGACATACTTGAGGAGATCCAGGAGATGCTAGGGGAGTTTAGTGACATTGTGGTAGATTATTATCCCAATAATTTACCACCGAAGAGGGATATAATTCACCATATTGATTTTATTCCTGGAGCAAGCTTTCCAAACAAGGAAGTGTACAGATTGACACCTCAAGAGAATGAAGAAGTTAGAAAGCAAGTATGAGGATTGTTGGACAAGGGGTTGGTTCAAAAAAGTATGAGTCCATGTGCAGTACCAGCAGTTCTCACCCCAAAGAAGGATGGTGAATGGAGGATGTGCATTGATTCCAGGTCCATCAACAAGATTACCATCAGATACAGGTTTCCATTACCCAGGATGGATGACATGATGGATTTCTTGAGTGGGGCAACATGTTTTTCAAAATTGGATCTGAAGAGTGGATACCATCAGATCAGGATTCAAGAAGGAGATGAGTGTAAGACAACCTTTAAGATCAATGATGGTTTGTTTGAGTGGCTGGTTATGCCATTCGTACTGTCCAATGCACCAAGCACTTTCATGAGGTTAATAAATGAAGTCTTGAGAGATTTCATAAGTAATTTTGTAATAGTTTACCTTGATGATATTATGATTTTCAATAAAACACAAAAAGAGCACTTGAAGCATCTAAGATGTGTCTTGGAGAAATTACAAAGGGAAAATTTGTTGGTGAATGTGAAGAAGTGTACATTTCTGAAATCAGAACTAGTGTATTTGGGTTTTGTTATCTCAAGAGATGGACTGAAGATGGATCCGAAAAAGGTGCAAGACATCATTGATTGGCCTTCACCTCGGAGCATATTTGAGGTAAGAATAGTAAACTCTGTATTCCCAAATGTTCCATGAGAGAGAATCTGATATAAGAGAAACATAATGGAGGGATGGCAGGTCACTTTGGAAGTGATAAAACCTTTGGACAATTGAACCATTTCTACTTTTGGCCAAAGATGAGGTCTGAGGTTGAAAATTTTGTGAGCATATGTAGGTTATGTCAGCATGCCAAGGGGAGAAGCCAAAACACAGGCTTATACACACCATTACCTATTCCAACTAGGCCTTGGGATTCTGTGAGTATGGATTTCATTTTGGGTTTACCAAAAACTCAGAAGGGAAATGATTCTATTTTCGTAGTGGTGGATAGATTTACTAAGATGGCACATTTCATTCCATGTTATAAGACAAGTGATGCCTTACACATTGCTAAATTGTTTTTCAATGAATTTGTGAAGCTACATGGTCTACCTAAGAGCATTGAATCTGACAAAGACGTAAAGTTCACAAGCCATTTCTGGAGGACCTTGTGGAAAAAGTTAGGGAACCAAGTTGAAATTCAGTTCAACATATCATCCACAGTCTGATGGACAAACATAGGTGGTAAATAGGAGTTTGGGTAACATGTTGAGAAGTCTGATTGGAGAAAATCCAAAGCAATGGGACAAAGTGCTAGCTCAAGCAGAGTTTGCATATAATGATTCCCTAAACTGAAGTACAGGGATGAGCCCATTCCAAATTCTGTATGGGATGCACCCAAGAGGAGTGTGTGAACTTCGTGATTTGGGTCAAATGGAGAAGAGAAGTGCTGATGGCGAGGAGTTTGCAACAAGGATTAGTGAACTACAAGAGAAAGTTAAAGCAAGGTTGTAGCAAAGTAACAATAGTTACAAAACAAGAGCAGATTCCAGGAGAAGAGAGAAAAACTATGAGGTAGGAGATTTGGTTTTAGCACACCTAAGGAAAGAGAGATTCCCAAAAGGAGAGTATAACAAGTTGAAAATGAAAAATATTGGACCCTACAGAATACTCATAAGGTTTTCAGCAAATTCCTATGAGCTGATGATGCCAATAGGGATTGGAATCTCACCTATTTTTAATGTTGCGGACCTGTATACTTATGTGAATGATGATACAAGACAAATGACAGAAGACGGGAATCCTATGGAAGATATTCAGTGGTTGAAGAAAATGCCTATGGCCCAGCCATCAGAAGCTAAGTCTATCTTGGATACTAGAGTGGCAAAGAGTACCGACAAATAGACTACTTGGAGTATTTGATCAAATGGAAAGGACATCCTGTAGAAGATTCTACATGGATGAATGTCAAAGAATTGGAGACAAAGGATTTCTCAATAACTGATCTACTAAATAGGGGTTCAAAATTTTAACCTTGGGAGTCTGATGCAGGAGCATCGATGCTAAGCCAATAATGTGATTGCATGCTCACATGTTGTGGCTAGCAGAAGGACGAGTTGCCATGAAGGAAATTCATTTTTGTTAAGTAATTTGGAATATTTGCAAGTGTGTAACCAACTAGTATGCTGTTAGTTTTTGGAGAAAGTAGGACATAGTTGAAATTTTATGCTCCCTGCGTGGAGGTCAAGCCAGTTAGCTAGTCTATTGTCATTTGATAGTGACTCCTTCATTGATGGAGAAAATTTTGTTAGTTAGTTTGTTTTCTGTTGAGCCATTCGGTTTGGAGAGTTTTGAATGGATGCAAAAGGGGGAGTTTAGGAGTCAGATAAAGAGGCCGGTCAATGCAAAAGAGAGCCCTGCGTAAGAAAGAGTCAATGGGTTACTTTCCCACACACCAGAGGAAAATACGACTGTGTCGATGTTTGGCTATCACTTAATGAAATTAGAAATTTCTATGTGCCAATGGTGTTATAGTATATTTGAATGGAGATAAGCCTAGATTCTATCAGGTAGAGTTGTGTGCGAGTGTTAGCCTGATATCTGTGTGAATGAATCTTTGTCTTTATGTTTGGATGAACAGTTAAGATCACCCAAGTCCTTTGTAAACAGACCATTAATGCGTAGCAGAGATAGGTTCTTGTCATCTTTAGTTTCTTGTCTGACCCGGATGAAGACTAAGCTGGATTGATCGATTCTCTGATCAATCCACAAGAAAATCGAAGAGTCACCGTCGATTCAAACAATAGAGGTTAGACGGCTCAGATCCAAGCCAAAAGGAAGATCAACGGCGAGGAAAGCATCGATCAAGAGAACGTATACCAGATTTAGCGTCTCCGCAAGCCAATGCGAAGTGTTCTGCACTACTCAAAGATCAACGGACGAGATCGAACTCGCAAAAGATCGACGATCGATATCGCATTCCATAGAAGAGCTTGGGAGTTAGCATCAAGAGTTGCAGGAACCACGTTGTGGAAGCGTCTTTGCAGAAAACTCTCCCAAGGAAGCACAGAAGGTGCACTCGCAATCCGCAATCCAAAAATTGTAGAAGGGAGTGTTGTGAAAGGACCGTTGCGGGAAGGCGATTGCGGAGAGAGAATTGCGGAAGAACGTCAAAATTGCAGAGGGAAGGTGTTTCCATAAGGATGTTGCGGAAGGTCAATTTCGACTGTTAGAACATTGCAGAAATCCCATTTCGAAGGGGAGGGCCCAAATTGAGAAGAACCTAGCTGGTAGTTAGCTAAGGTTGGTGGTAGGATTTCAAAGGATCACAATAATTCCTGGGAAGCGGGTTGGTTTGGCTTTTGGTCATTCCCACTTACACTAGAAAACCTAGCAAAAAGGTGAGGACTATGTCATGCTCTTTTATTTTCATATATAAAATACATATGTAAAGAAAGGTGAACTCACTATGGAGTTCCCATTGACACTTTAGCCTACATGGATGCTATAGGGTCTTCTTCATCCTTTGCGCTATTCATAATATGCCACTCACTTGTTTTGCTCAACTATGGAACAATAATTAGTACAACAAGAATGGAACCATTCCTTTCCTAGTGCCTCGGTATTTAACATGTCTTAATAGTCATCTAGGATTAGGGTTAGATTTTTTGCATGCCTCAACTCCCAATTAGAATTATGGTTTCAAACACTCTAGAATCTTCTTACAAGTCCATATCTTATTTGTTCCACTCATGTGAATAGTGGAAACTAATGTGGCATCCACTTAGTATCATGGTGGTCAACAACATAAGATAACTTGTGAGAGGCCTAACTTCCTCATACTAACTTTAATTGAGGTGATTTGTGTGTCAATGGAAATCGCCCAATGGGTAGAAAAATGTTGAGAGGATAAGGACTATGTCCACAAATTTTTATGCAAAAACCATTGTTTGATGCCCCCAAATGGGCTCTAAAAATTTAAGGACCCCAAATCACCAAAATAGGACCTAGCCCTAAAATGGGCCCTACATGTCAATATCTCCAATCTTTCCATCCAAAATACCAAAATAGATTACAAATTATGTAGTGACCTATTTTTAGTCATACCTCCCCATTTTGGGAGGCTTTTGGTTTGCAACATCTTCTACTAAATGAGGTGAGGAAAATTTTCCTTTGCAATCTCTCATAGTACCATTTGACCTTACCTAGAATTTTTCTTTCAACCTAACCTTCTAGAGTTTATGGTACCCCCGCCTATTTGTACATGACTTCTATAAAATTGCATCATCTATGAACTCTACCTAATCTTTTGTTGTTAAGTCCTTTATGGTAAGTAAGACTTGATAATTATTTTCCTGGTCTAACAAGGAAAGCTCATAGAGTTTCATATTTTTGACATTTACCACTGATTAAATGTACACAGATGGAGGTAGACTTAGTCTATAGGAATTTTCACCTACTTGCTCTACCATTCAAAAGTATCATACCTCGTACCATTCAAAAGGACCATACCTCAAAGCCTTGATCTTCTTACCAAGACCTTGTAGCCTTTCTTTGTTTAGATGCAATTAGACTCAATATCCTACCTCTCAATTTTTTGTGGTAAAAAAAGGTTGTGTACACATCAAAGTGGAATAAGTTGAGATGAGGCCATGAAAGTTGATATTGGCCAACAAATTTTCCATGGGATCAATGACAAAAAACGGTGTGGCATGCATTGCATGCACTATAAAGAAATTAATATATTTTAACTATGTGGGGTAAAAATAGTGTTTCATTGTGAAAAGTAGCATCAAAACCAAATCAATGATTTGCTTCCATAATAGTGCACACAATGATTTCAAAGACATAAGTTAGGGCTTGGTTTGGCATAGTACAATGTTAGAAATAGGGGATAAAGGTCCCATCACATATCAAATATCATCATATAAAATCATAACACCAAATCTATAGTGGAGGAAACCCTCTTGGGAAGTACAAGTACACACCATAGCCTTCTCACTAGGCTAGTTAAAAATTCCAACCATCCAAAAATACCTAACTAAGGGAAATCATCAAATCCTAGCTCAAGCAAGAAGATCCAAGTGCAAGAATCCCTCCAACAATATCTCCAAGGCAAGATGTCCTCCTCTTCCTCTTCTTCTTCTTCACAAATTCACCCTAGGTTTTTCTCTCAAAACCCTAATATCTAATCGCCAAGGGTAAAACCCTAACACTAGTGTTAGAAATTTAGCTCAGGAGGTCCTCCTTATTTTTTTTTATGTTTTGACATGGGGGTAACTATGTTATGTTCCCTAGATGACTTTTTTAATGTAAGTGATGTTATTTTATTAAAGCGAGTTTATACTTTATGATTTTAAGTTGTGGGATCCAATGTATTTAATGTGCATTAAAAGTGAACCCTTGATCATGAGATCAAATCCTAACCATTGAAAAAGTTAGGAAGTTAGGGTGGGTTTGGGAAGAAATGAAGTATAAAGGTGATCCTAGGAAAAAGAAAAAAACATCAAGGGAGAGAAATATTAGAGAGAATAAACCTGAGTTTGATTTTTGAGTGAAGAAAGAGCATTTTCCAAGGCAAATCAATGGCACTATTTCCAAGAGAACTTACAGCAGAGGAAGAAATCATACAACCATTAATACACTATCCATACTGTAGTTTATTGGCATAGATTACAAGGCAGCAAGTAAGTGCACAAACTTTGAGGTGACAACAACATTCCATACAGATTGTATAATGTCCAAAATTGGCACAGATTTCAAGGAGAATACAGTTAGCAACTCTCAAAGTATGTACAATATATTTTTACACATGTGGGATGAGTTATATGTTGGCACGTGTGGGTTTATTCTCCAATTATTTGTTGGTTTCAAAGATAAATTATGTGTTCATTGCATTTATAATTTGTATAGTGGAAAAGAGAAATTCCTGAGTTGGCTGAAATTTATGTGTATTGCTCTTTATTTATAAAAGACATATTTCCCTATGTTTTCCCCTATTGGGGTTTTTCCCTGGGCGTTGCCCTAAAACTGGTTCATTTTTCTAATAGTGGATGAGTATTTGTTTTGCTTTGGTGTTATCATTTAAGTTAAAAATCAGAGTTTGATCAGTTAACTTAGAAGAATGATAAACCCTAGTTAAGCTAAATGTTTGATTAAATGTGTCAATGAAGAATTTGCTATTTTAGTAAACAAAAAATCATGGTATCAAAACCTAACACTGGAAGAGTGTGAACATATTGCAAGAGACAGTTGCACAGTTAAGTTTTAGGGTTTGTTGATACAAGTGACTTGTAAGTATTGCTTGTAGCAAAAGATAGCTCTAAAAACAAGTTGCATAGTACTAGGATGACTTTACTTAGGAATGAGGAGGAGGTTACCTCCTTTAATTCAAGTTGTGGTAGTACCAGTTACCAGGATGCTAGGACTTGGTCAATTGATAGTAGAGAATCTAGACATATGACAAGAACATGGCATATGTTCCTTGATATTTCAGAAACAGGTCCAGGACATCATGTACAGACTGGAGTAGGATCAGTGCATGAGGTAAGAGGAGTTGGGAGAGTTTGCTTCCAGCTTGCACTTGGAGAATTTATGATGGTTGATGATGTATTTTTTGTTCTAGGGATGACAGATAACTTACTCTCAATATCATCCCTGGAGGAAGATGTATACTTGTTTAGACGTGGACACGTGTTCATATACTCAGTGAGAATGGGTCCGGTTGCAACATTATTGTTGGGTTATCAGAGAGATAGTGAATACATACTGTGTGGTTGGCCTATGTATGGGATATCTATATGTATTTCATGTTCTAGATCAGTTTCAGAGGAAGAGGGAGAGCAGGATGCCCCAGAGACTATTTCAGTTCCAAGCATGCAATCTATGATATGGGGAAGCGGGCGAGAGGGTACTTCTTCCAGTACTGGCAGGAGGCTCAACCCGTATAATGTTGATAAGCAGGTACAGGACACGAGAACAGAGTATCCTCATAGTCTAGATTTTAGAGTGGTTTACAAGCACTCATCTCCAGGTCAGATTCTAGAGCAGGAGGGAGCAGCTGCAGGGAACAGTGACCCAGGCGAAGGAGATGCAGATGGTGCCAAAAGAACCTCCCTCGGTAAGAGGGAGTGTTATAAATTTAACTCAGGAGGTCCTCCTTATGTTTTTTGATGTTTTAACATGGGGGGACTATGTTATGTTCCCTAGGTGACATTTTTAATGTAAGTGATGTTGTGTTATTAAAGTGAGTTTATACTTTATGATTTTAAGTTGTGGGACCCAATGTATTTAATGTGCATTTAATTATTAAATTTATTTATTAATGTGCATTAAAAGTGAACCCTTGATCATGAGATCAAATCCTAACCATTGAAAAATTTAGGAAGTTAGGGTTAGTTTGGGAAGAAATGAAGTATAAAGGTGAACCTAGGGCAAAGAAAAAAACATCAAGGGAGAGAAAGATCAGAGAGCATAACTCTAAGTTTGATTTCTGAGTGAAGAAAGAGCATTTTCCAAGGAAAATCAGTGGCACAATTTCCAAGAGAACTTGTAGCAAAGGAAGAAATCATATAACCAATAATACACTGTCCATACATTAGTTTATTGGCACAAATTTCAAGGCAGCAAGTAAGTGCACAGATTTTGCGGTGACAACAACATTCCATACAGATTGTATACTGTCCAAAACTGACACATATTTCAAGGAGAATACAGTCAACAACTCTCAGAGTCTGTACAGTATAGTTTTTCAAATGTGGGCTAAGTTATATGTTGGCACGTGTGGGTTTATTCTCCAAGTATTTATTGGTTTCAGAGATAAGTTTTGCGTTCATTGCATTTATAATTTGTATAGTGGAAAAGAGAAATTTCTAAGTTGTATGAAATTTATGAGTATTGCTCTTTATTTATAAAAGACATTTTTCTCTGGGTTTTCCCTTGTTGGGGTTTTGCCTGGGCATTTCCCTAAAAATGAAGTGTTCATATTTCTAATAGTGGTTGACTATTTGTTTTGCTTTGGTGTTATTATTTAAGTTAAAAATTAGAGTTTGATTAGGTTAACTTAGAAGAATGATAAACCCTAGTTAAGCTAAATGTTTGATTAAATGTGTCAATGAGAATTTTTCTATTTTAATAAAAAAAATCACCTAGAACTCCAAGATGCACAAGAAGATCAAGAAACCTTAGCACCTTAAGACAGAGAGAGATAATCAAGTACAAGTGAAGATCCAAGAGAGAGAGAAATACAATATCATCACCAATTTCTTATCCTCAAGGGAAATCTCCATCCAAGACATAAAAATTCCCTTCCATTCACTTCTCCTATGGTTCATGAGGAAACTGCAACAACTCCCTCTTAGATTCAAGTACAAAGAGAAGTGTCCAAAATGATGACATGTATAAAAGTACTCTTTCCTTCCTATATTTATATGAGAGTTAAGGGATTCCAACAATACTATGTAGGCCTAATCCCTTACAAGGAACTTACATGAGCCCTTGTAGGCCACACAAGTGATACATCCACTCAAGAGTACAACTGTCATGATCCAATGGCGATGCCATGAATAATAATGACTCCAAAATGATGTAGATATGCAAGGAAATTCCACACCACTCCATCATGAGCCTCCATGGACTCCATATGTCCTCTAAAGAAAAGTACTCCATTGGTTCAGGTACCCCCTACAAGAACACTATCAAATCCTCAAGCGACCTTAAGTTATCTCCAATACTCTAAATGGGAAACTAGGATACCACATGCCAACTAGAACTTTAATCCCTCCTCCGTGATAAAAAACACTCCACTTCACCTAAAGGGCACTCTCCAAGTAAGTGGATCCTCTATGAATCCTCAATGAATGGCATCTACCAAACTACAACAAGACCTCCAATGCCTAAGGGAAGAAATCTAAGCCAACACCATCCTAAGGTCAAGCATCCACTAGGAAAGCTATCTCAACTATGCATCCATCATAGAATATATGTCATGATACACTCCATATTGTACCATTTTAGGTATATCCATACATCATACACCATATAACATACATCATATACCCCAAATATCATGGAGAATGCCAAAACATGGTGTAAACTCTTTCGAAGTAACCCAAAATTGTAACTTTTTTTGGGTTGATATTTGTGCTTAGAAGAAAAAGTTGTTGATTTGATTATTTCACATGAGAAGAACCCATCAAGTTCTCTCTTGGTTGAAATAAATAAAAGATACAATTCTTATGTATAATTTCTCAAGTATATTAAAAGAAAATATGGCACTCCACCCTTAGCCCAACTTGAAGATGAATTCCAGCCTTCTTCTCCATCCCTTGCATTACCTTCTCATGACGTTTCAAACCTTAATGAAGTGTAAGGGTTCTCTCTTTTATATGTGAAGTAATTTTTTTGTGTTTCTATTTGTTGTTGATGTATGCTAGGAATCTCTTGTAAAAAACATGCTTGAGAGGCCATGAAGGGGTGTATCTACCACGTTGGAAGGGTTTAATGCGAGGAGTTCACATCTTATTCCCTTTGTTGTTCTATTAATGGATGTGTTAGCTTGATTTTATAAAAAAATTGTTGCTATTCTAATGTTTCAATGTAGGACACACTCATAACATAGTTTGAGAGTGGCACTATTAGGGTCCTCCAAGATTTATTTATGCGTTATTTAACAACAAGTTAAGATTGATTGTGGTGTGTATACCAAATCTAATTACCTTAACCACTTATAAACCAACTTTTTAGATTGATGCCTCTTTACTCCATTTGGACCAATATTGGATAGGAACTAATCTTGTTCCTCCATCATCTAATTTTATTTTTCTACAATGTATTGTTTTCCTGAAGCTAACTCTTCATATCCACCTTGATCCTTTTTTCATAGCTTCAATAATCCCAAGTTAGGGAACCCCAATTATGGTGGAGGAGAGATAGCCTATAGACTAAAGTGAGGGGAAGAGTTTCTATGGTGACAGTGGGAAACCTTCCTACGATTTCCTTGGGATGCACTTTTTGTTTTAGGACATTACCTCTTTGATTGCAGGTTTGGGAAGAACGTTTTTCAACTTGGTAGCCATAGCTTAAAGATGGATTGTTGGAATTTGTAAGGGGATCATATCTGTGATACCAATGATGATCATTCTAGTTATGAAAATGCTGATTTTTTAGCCCTTGAACAACCTAACATTTTGGAGGAAAGTACATTTTTTCCTTTTGGACATCCCAGCTTAATGAATTTATGTTTTGGAGATTTTATGATTTGAATTTCCAACTGTTTTTCCCATGAGAACATGGAGCATGTTTCTAATGATAAAAGTATACATGTTTTTCAACCACCAACATCTTCATATTTTGTCCTTTCAACATTAGATATAAAGTCATAAAGATCAAGATGTAATTTTGATGAAACTAGTAAGAGTGGGACATTATCACCTCACCATCCCTCTTTTGCACATAAGGCCAACTCTTCTCTGGCTCAAGAGGGGCTTCCCTATATAAGATTGTTGGAAATTAGACTATGAAATGCAAGGTGAAAAGAAGAGTATTCCCAACAAAATAGGTTTATTTATGTACAAGAAATGAAGTGGATGGAAGGACAAGGGACTAGTGTTTTTTCTATTGAGCAATGTGGTCTTAATAGGGATTTAAGGGAGTTGAGTCCTTAGATGATATTACCTTGGCATATCACATTATGTGGATTATCTCCTTGTCATTAGAACCAATTTGGTGCATTCCCTTTCTTGTGGCATTAATGAGGACATGACATCATTTATTGGTTCCACACTTTTTATTAAGATATAAGTGTTGGCCCCTTTAAGAGAAAACCAAGAGGAACCATGACCATCAAATCACAACTAGAGGATTGAGTCACCTAGAACTAAGGAAATCCAACAACCAAATGCAAACACCATCTCCATACCAAGCCAAATCTCATAAATCTATCATTATGCAAATCCCTACACTATGTCATGCAAATCACATGTATAACCCTCATGTAATATGAGAGGTAATAGGTATATTTGTACATGAACTTTCAACTAGAAAGTGTGTTATTATGGTTGGAAATTGCATGAGACCACAATTTTTTCAATTTGAGATGTATTGAAAGAATTTCCATCCATGTTTTGCAAATTTGTGTAGTCACCTAAACCCTCGTTGCTTGAGGGTAGGACATATTTTACATTAGAGGATTATATCAACCCTATCCAAAAATGGAAATATAAATCTTGCGGTGTTGCATGCCATTATTGGCATGATTTTGATGATATTTGTCTCCGTGGGCCTATTTCAGATTCCAACATTTTTATCATGGAATTTTGAGCATACATTTATGTGATTTTTTATGTAGCCTTGTTCTAAACACAAGGGAAGATTTTTCAACCTTGAGAATATGCTAGCATGGTTATATTGGTTGAATTATTTTGGTTAGCATCTTATTTATTCCTATTTTAGAGGAGTGTAAGATTAATAAGCTCAATATTCATGAGCACTAGGTTTACTTTCATGTTATTGCCATTATTTTTTTTTTGTAAAGTCAAAATTTAACTATTGCTAACGTAATGGACTATATGTACATGTTGTGGTGTATGTGGTGTTTAGAGATGTGAAAGTGGATCCATCCTACCACATGTTTCCTTTTTCCTTCTTGGTATTCCTATTAATAGGTACAACAAATATCCTAGAGTTCTCATGCACTCTGTTCTAGAGAACATGCCCCTAGTTGGAGCCAATTGTTTCCTCTCATATTGTATAAGGTCACACTTGTAATTTTCATCACAGTGGAGGGGGTTTGTTGGTACCTAAGGATTTTTTTTTTAATGTAGTTGGGGTGCACACCTTCATGGAGTTTCTTTCTTTGCTTACATCATATGCTTGGAGATGGTACTACCATTTGATTGAGTTGGTGTTTTGGTGTAGGAGACTCAATTTTCTTCTTGGGATAGTCATATATGATGGTTCATCTAGTGGGATTGTTCATATTGCATGTCTTTTCTTGATGGATCGACTAATTAGATGATGTTTGATGAAGTAATTGCATATTGCAGCACATGACCTATCTTGGTGCTTAGCACATTTGTAAGGTGATCTAACTGTTATTTTGGAGACATGACTCTTGTTTGGGAGATCATCCTAGTCATTTTTTATGGATTGGTAGTGACATGGCATTTTTCTATTGGATGATGATGTGTTGGGGTGGAGCACCACTCATATATGTTCTTTTGTATGCCTACTTGGCCTCCTTAATGGATATCTTTTGGGATGATTTAACATGGTTTGAAGCTAGTAGATGTGTCCCTACAACTTTGGGGGTTCATTTCACATGAGGATTACATCTAGGCATGATAGGTATTACACTCTTGGAGAGTGCCTGGCTTATTAGTCCCTTTTCACATGGGTTTAGCCTTCAAAATGGATTTATTTGGCTTGATTTGGGGTGGTTTGAGGATATTGGTGTGAACATCCTTGTTTATGTGGGTTGCATTCACATTTGGATGGTTTGTTATGGTGATACACATGATTCTAGGTGGAGCGCTTCACCTTGTTAGCACATAAATTAATACACTTCATGTTTTTATCATTATTGTATTTGTAGATGATGGGGTGATCCCCTCCTCTAGGGAGTTAGTTGTGCATAATTATGACCTGGCGTGAATGATTATATACTATTTGTTGACTCCCTCTTCCTTACACACATTTGGAAAGTTGTGATACATTGTAAACCATGCTATCAAGGTAGTTTAGGACCACTCTGGCATTTATGAGTCATCACTTTATGGTGGTTATCTTGTGGACCTTTGCACCTTGCAGGGTGAGTTAGTTATGCCTTGACAAGAATTCCCTTGGGTATCTTGCTATTATGGGCTTGCTTGGAGTCCACACATGTTATTTGTGGAGGTTGTTGAAAGGGACATCCATTTTGGAGTCCACACATGCCATTGAAGGACGGTTTGCTTGGTTCATTTCACACCTCACACATTATTGATGGGAGGTGGGAACCCTTCTTGCACCCTATTCATGCCATTTGATGGGATATCTCACTTGAGGAGATATTACTTATTCAATCACTTGATTGATGGGATGTTTGGCTTGATGGAACATTAATTGCACACATGTTTATGCTTGATTATCCACACATCTACCTTAGAATCGATTTGGGAGGTTTGAAACCCTAGATCTAGGAGACTACTTGTTATTTTGGGAGATTTTAGTTGGTCCACCTTATTGAGGGTCCATGCATGCTATTTTGAGGTGGTTGTTACACATCTAATAAATTTTTTAGTGGAGTGACCTCTCTTGGAGAGGATTGAGGACGCGTTGGAGCTTATTTACATGGCCAGCCCTTTTGGAGAATACAAATGGCATAAACCACTCTCATTATTTCAATATTGTTCAAGACTTGTCTCATGGAGTTGGTTATGAGCATTATCATATTGTTTTCCTTGCAGAAATTAGTAGATCTAGAAAACAAATAATTTTTTATTGTAAGGATATTGAGATCAACTCTATTTAAATAGTAGCTCTCTCCATTTGTATCTATGGTTAGATTTGTGGGTCTCTCCTATAGGAGATTCATTGTATCTCTCACTAGAATGTTTAATGGAAAGTTAAAGGTGTTATTTTTATCATATGTGAGGATTAAAGTTTTCATTATTGATTTGTTGTTGGTTAGTTATACAAATTCCTTGTAAAGTATTTGTTTTGAATGCCTTGTAATGGAACATTTTCTTTTTGGATGGGTGTAATGTGAGGAGGTTCTCCCTCTTATACTTCTCATTGTTGTATTTTTTAATAGGAATCAATATTTCATTGTAGGACAATGCCTTTATAACCTTTTTTAATAGTGGCACCAATAGAGCTCTCCAATGTTACATTTGTGTAGTATTTTTCAGCATTATTAAGGCCAATCATGATGTGATGTTAGCAACTCTTTCTTCCTTGAGCATTCACAAAATTTCCCTCTTTATATTGATGCCTTTTGGCTCCATTTTTCCCAAGATTTGATAGGGATTGGTCCTAATCCTCCATCATCTCACTTTCTCATTTCATTTACTACATGTTACAACCATTATTTTGTTGTGGTCAATTCTTCATATCCCCTTTAGCCTCCACTTCTTAACCTTATCAATTCTAACTGAGGGAAGCCCCCCTTGTCCTAGAGGAGAAACAACTTAAACTAAAGGAAGATATGCTCTGGTGATAGTGGACATCATTCTTGAGTTCCCCTAAAGTTGCACTTTGTGGTTGGGCATTTTTATAATTAGTGTAGGTTCTAGAGATAACAAGGTCCTTGAACATCTTTACTCCTATGGACTTTCTTGTACCTCATTGTATCTCTTAGAGATAATTTTTTCCTTTGTTTTCTTTCTTTCCATTTCCTTCCTTCAAGATGATTTTAGCAAATCTTGTTGTTCACTCTTTTATTTTTTTTAGTTTTTTGGGGAGATTGTTTTAGCACTCCCAATGTTCACTTATATCATTATACTTTTTGTAGTCACATTGGTCGATTTTGGCCACTAGCAAAAATTAATATATACACTTAAATTTAAATGTTGTTTCAATCAAAGTCATGTCATAGAAGATATGATAGAATCCTATGCTTAAGATGATTGAGAATGTTGTATATCTATCCCTTGAGATTTAAGAGAATGTACATATGAGGATATGCCTAACAAGTACAAAAAGACCAGCTATTTGCTCCCTAGTTTGCCGAAAAAAAAAGAGTTACTCAAATATTCTATCAAGGAAATGTTTAAATAAAAACAGTTCAAAGTCAATAATTGCTATTTTACAAAGATCCCTTACATATAAAATCCAATAAATTAATCAACTAACATAATTCCAAATAATTTAATCATACTCTAGCACTAATGAAAGAAACACTTGCTCAATTTCAAGGATCTTCCTTATTTTACCATAAAATAGCATGTAGAATCCAATAAATTAATCATAATTCAGTGCCACCCCAATGAAAGAAACAATCGCTAAAGCTCAATTGCTCTTTAGATACAATTGTAATACTATCTCCATACAAGGAACTACTGTCTCACTTTCTTCTAAGTTTTAAACTCTAAAAGATGCACATTGAAAATAGAGTAGTTCTAGGATGCCCCGTGACGAGTGCAAAACTCAAGTAGGCTTGCTAGTGACTTGCTATTGTGTTTCTGCATGACTCTACATTTTGCTAGATCAATAGGATTTGAATCTAACCTCAAACCCTTCCTAATTAGTTAATTGTTTATCAGAACAGAATAAAAATATGCTTAGTTATTGCCCACATACTTGGCAAACAGATTTCAGATGATTACAAATTCTAATCATAGTAGCATAATTCGGCCGTATTGGCATTTCACGTACGGAAATTCGGAACAAATTCGAATTCGCCAAATATTCGCTGTAAGTGTAATACGAATACGAATTCTTAGTAATGGAAAATTAAAGTTTGAAAACCAATTTTCAAAAAAAACTTCAATACTATAAAACATAAATACCATTCAATTTATACTTTCTAATTAAAATAATTATTAATAACTAGTTGCTGTCACTCACACTTGCCATATGGCAGGTTGTTGAAATTATATTTTTTTGTTTTTTAAATATATTTGATTTTATTATATAAATGTCTATGTACATTTATCGTATATTTTTGAAAACTCTATTAAAAAATACTATATATATAAGCAGCCTACTTCCGTATTTTATTCGTACTAGATTTTTTCATTAAGTATTTTTTCCATATTGAATCGTATTCGTATCCATATTTGTACTCGAATTATGCTACTATGATTCTAATACAACTCCAAATCAATTTGCACTTACAACACAATTTCACGATGGCATGGAGTACAGAAGGAAGCCACCTCAACAGCTTTCATTGCTTAGCTCATTTTGTAGAAAGGGACTCCATAATTGGATTGGATTCCTCGCCAATGCAAATTTCCATCATATTATGCAGGGAAATTAAAAAATTGAATAAGTACTTTGACAATTAGATAACTTCTATTTTACATGGTTGTGAGGTTTGGTGCTATTGTATATTTTAGGGAAAGTTGAGGAAACTCAAGAAAAATAAAAAACATGTTCTAATAAATAACCTCAAAAGTGTAATACACATTTTCCAATCCTCCTTTCAAAAGTTGGGTTTCCACACAATGAGAGGCTTCTTATCATTGCTTCAAACATTAGTTAGAGCCACTCAAGGCCCAAAAGAGGTCAGACTAGATATGCAGTTTCTTGGTTAAATCATTGGAAGATAGTGGAGGACGTCCTCCAAGATATCAACATTATTAAAAGCAGCTAAGTTTAAACTTTGAAGAGAGTGATAAGGGGATTTATAATAAGAAAAATTGAATTACTATAAGGAAATCATTAACCCAAGTTAGAAGAACAAAACTATTTTTTATTGTGGACAGCACAAAAAGGAAAATAAATATTGCAAAGACAAACAAATTCCAAGCTTCATAACAAAAAATTGGGCATTTGGACAAGATCTAAAACACTTTGGCAAAAAAGATCCTGTAAAATCTACGAGATGAATAAAGTAGAGGATGAAAAATACTTTCTTTTGGAGTGCCCAACCTTTGAAGACAATAGATCTAATTTTCAAAACTTTTGTAATAAATAGATCTAATTTTCAAAACTTTTGTAATAAAACCAGACTCCATAACTTATTAACCCATACAAATCAAACAAAACTTGAAAATTTAATTTCCAATTTATTCACTCTTGAAAAAAACATGATAAATAAAAGTAATTAAGTTAATTTTATAGGTCCAATAGATCAAAGTTGGTCTTAGGAGACAGTAATCATCATCATTGTCAAAATAATGTACTCTACATTTCATCACATTGCCTCTCTCAACAAAAGTAGGTTCACTATAAATTTTCACTGTGCTGTCATGGAAAATTTCCTACATCTAAATCAGTGGTTTTACCTCTCATTTTTATTTCCTGTTGAACAGCTTCCCTTTTTACATTAGAATCCCTCTATGCCCCCATAGCTCCACTTTTATTCTTTGCAAATTCAACTCTCCGGTGTTTTCTTCTTCTGGCTTATCTCAAGCTAACATTTAGACAACTGATCATTACGACGTACCAATACATTAGTACTCAGGACTGTTCATATAAAATTATTATTAGCTCCCCTTTTATTCTCTGCAAATTCAACTCTACAGTGTTTTCTTCTTATGGCTTATCTAAAGTTAACTTTTAGACACAATTGATCATTAGGAAGTACCAATGCATTAGTACTCGGGACTTTTCATATAAAATTATTATTCTGACGCCATTCGGGTCTTGCTCATCCTCTCTTGGAATTGCAAACCATTCAAACTTAACATTCTGTCCACTCTTCCAGTAAAGTGCCCAAACTTTCCTAAATGATATACCTCATTTTATGTGTGAGACTGTTTTTCATCAGCCACAAAGACATCATACCAGTTTTAAGTAAGATCCCTCCATTCATTCGCATTTAAAACCAGTCCCAGAGATAGCCAAAATAGGATAAGGAGTGCGAGGATATGTCATATGACTATAATTTATCTCCATTGTAACCTAAATGAAAGATTCAGCTATAATCTGTAAATGCAGGCTTAGTCTCATGTGAAAGTCATAAAAGTGCGATTTCATCAAAAGGGTAAATCAATATGCAAATTTTAAAAGAGACATTATTCCTTAACCACCTCTTCAATTAATAAAAAAATCCAGAAAATCTAATGCATGGTAATAATCCAATAACTTTGACTGAATCCTTTAGGCTATTCTCTATAAGTCTCAGTGTTCCGCGGGGAAAGCCATAAGTCTGATATTTATTCACTTCATTACATGTTTAAAGGAAAGAATAACAAGGGCAATACCACGAGCATGCTCATTCAACTTGTAATACCTAGACAATCTAATTTTTGATACAGAACCTGAGGTCATATTTTAAGTTGCAATATGCCAAATGAAGTTAAATACATTTCAATCACCAAAACTATATATGAATGATCAGAAACTTGAAGCATTTCTGAACAGTTAGCCCTGCCAAGCCCCTGAGAAAGGAGTATCATTGGTCACCCTGTTTTCCTGCCTGGCTTGGGTGATTTCCAGTTTTCCAATTGTACTTTTAAATTATGGTTTGGTACCTCAAATGCGGCAAATACAAATAAATTAGACCTTATATCTATTTACTGTAGTCAAGAAATTCCACATAGTGACCGGAGACTCACAACAATGGAATTGATCTGATCAACTGAGTAATTAGTACCAGCTAATGGTAAGTGTTTTGGTGCCTCAGCACGGTCAAAGTAAAAGGAACCCGACTGAAGTTTATCCTTCGGCTGTAAAGCTAACCAGACTACAGTATCTGCACCCTCCTCAGATGTGCGAAGCTTTCCTGCAAGGCTGCAGGAGTTTAGGAAGATATTAGATTACAAAGAATAATGAGCCACATTCCCAAAAGCATCAATGAAACCCATACAAGAGGAAATGGTTAAATTCAAACATTTCAGTCACTTACGCATTTGAAAATTGTGGTAAACTCTTGGCAACACCAGGTGTGGCTGCCCAGCCTGGGTGCATTGAGTAAAAACCAATGCCCTTATCCCCATAAAGCTCAGACCACTTTTCTGTCAATGCCACCTGGATCAAGATATAACAAGCTTTTAAGGAGAGCATCAAGGCAGTCTCAACTGAAAAGGATAACTAAATGCAAGTATTAAGGCTTGCTACTATACACATAAATGCATGATTTAAATTTTCAATCCAAAAACTGTCAAAGAGAAATCTGCGATGTATATTCCCCAAGAAATAGATCAAACCATACTTGTATTTCCGCTTATAAAGATTACCAACCTCAGTCGAGCCAAGTACATTAGCTCCTATGCATATAGACTAGACGGTAGCTTTAGTAGCATGCCCCCAAACTATGAATTTCAAAATCTCATGCAGTTGCACAAGGAGCAATCTAAAAGTGTTTCCAGGAAAATATCATCCAATCCAGTAACCAAAAAAGAGCTCACATTGTGAATATGATCAAGGAAAGTAATTTTGCTAAATTGATAGCACTCGTCTACAAGTCATTTTTCTAACGAGTCTGTTGATGCATGTAATATTAATCCTTATGAATTTGATGATATTTTGTGGATGACAACTAAACAGCCAGTTACTTTCTAGCTCGACCTCCTCTAAAAGTTATTCTCAGCAGAGGTAGAATTGTAAACTACATATGCAAATTAAATTCTCATTAGAGGATTATAGTGCTTTTCAATTGTGTGGGGTATCGTTAAAAGCTCTTGTTTACATTGCGATTCATAAGATTTCATTAGTATTCTTAGTACATAAATGTTTCCATGGTGAAAATCTTTTCCCGCAACTCTTATATGACTTGTAGTGCCATTTTGCCTTAATTTTTTGTTCATGGATAGTCATTCCCCATATTGTAATTTGCAAGTAGAAAACCCGAGACCAAGGTTTCCACAAGTCATACACCTTTCTGAAAATTCACTGAACGAAATTTTTTTAGAAAATTTTCAATGTATGGCCAGTGGATTGACCTTAAATACAGAGTTGAGTAAGGATTAAATTGCACCCGGGGACAAGGGATAGAGGATGAAGAGTTAGATAGAGAAAAATCATAGCCTCATCAAATAGGCACAGGCTTCCCCCAAAATACAAATGTTATTATTGGAATAATTCCATGAACAGAATAATGAATTACTGGTAACATTAGCGATCATTGCATCGATGACAAATAATGTATGTTTCCTTGGAATAAATTTATCAAGGATTGTAATTTTGCAATGGCTGCTATTCCAGGAGGATATGAAGGATATTTGTTAGCAGATTCATAAATCAGTCCATATAGCTAATTATCTATGTTGCACCAAATTTTGGGGACAGGGGGAAGAAGACAATTATATATATAAGGAATTAAATATGTAAAAAAGATTGAATTCAAATCATTTAATATTTAATTTAATTCAGATATTAATGTCTACTAGTGGCCCAACACCGCCCATGGGACTCTAAAAAGTAAAAACTACAAATAAAAGATGAAGTGAGCAATAGGAGTGGTAAAGCATCTCTGAAAGCAAAACTGTAAAAGGAAAACCGAACATATTGAGAGTGCCAGAGCAACTCTCAGCATTAAGAGTAATAGAATGAAAAGAAAAAACAATAAAGAGATAAGAACAAGCACTAAGAAGTAAGAAGCCGCAAGTACAAGATGTGACGACTACAGGGAAGCCCTAAACCAAGAACATTGCCATTTTGGAGCTCGCCTAACACCCAAGGCCAAGAAAATGTTGGTGATGAGATTCCTACCATCAACCGGTTAGGTGCTATGGAGTCCATGTTGCCTGATTAACCTTGTGAAAGAGATTTTCTCTCAAGATCTCTTTTGACTATAACCATCTGGAGGCTGAAAGTATGATGTTATGATCCTGGAACTAACAATATGGGAAGATTTGTCACTGAGAGTAATCTGCACTAAATGGAGCATCTCACAAAAGATGAATGCTAGACATGTTTGGTCCTCATACTATTCAAAAGAGCCCAAGTATTTGTGGCTTGGATCTCATAATAGATAGGGAGTCTAAAAATGAAATGTTGCTCCAACTCAAGTTCATGTAGACATAGTTGGCCAATAAAATGCTCCTTTGAAAAATGATGGGAAAAAAGACAAAACTAACCACTGTTTGGGAACAAACTTATTCATCCTATCTACCCTAAACTAGCCAATCAAACAAGTACTAAGTAAAATCATAAATCCAATGCAACCACTTATCGAATAAATCAATAACTCTTCCTTGCTGTTTTTTAAAAGAACAAGTCATGGATACATTGGAGGTTGAGAAAATTAAAGTTAAGGTCATCCTTGTTGCATAAAATTCGAGAAAAGATCAGAATGGTGCAAGATGAAATTATTAGAAAGTTACAACAAGGAAGGTCTTCCTGCATGCATGTGTTCTTGCATCCAGAAAACTTAAATTGAAGAAGCCAATAAAATGTATTTAATTTATTTTTCCCAAGTTTACTTTGGAAAATAAATTAAAGTGATCTAATTATTGATTGACTTAATGAAACCTTTCTTTTATAAAGTGTAAGTGAAAATAATTAAAGTGGTGGCCAGATCTAATCTTAGCCATCTAATCTCACCGGAGGATCTCATCCTTAGATCTATAGTGAGATTAGGGTTTTTGCTTAGCATTGAGTTATTAAAGAAAAAGATCAATTGGTGGAGAGGACACAATTGCATTCCGACAGAGACGGAGGAAGAGAAGTGTGAGAGAGAGAGTTTTGGCAAAGAAGACA
This sequence comes from Larix kaempferi, assembly GCA_027924585.1. Classification (NCBI taxonomy): domain Eukaryota; kingdom Viridiplantae; phylum Streptophyta; class Pinopsida; order Pinales; family Pinaceae; genus Larix; species Larix kaempferi. The sequence goes on from BSBM01000115.1 coordinate 4,837,731, forward strand.
GAGGAGCAGCCATTCGGAGAAGGCAGCACAAAATTCGCAGAGGAGAGAGACAGGAGGACTCGGCAGAGGTACCGTACAGCCTGCAGGTCGTACAACCGTATAGCAGCCCGTACGTACGCTCCGTACAGACCATACGGATTTCGTACAGCAGCAACAGTACTGCTGCGTTGGGATCCGTGCCCATTCATAGTTTTTTCTCAGTGATTTTTGTGTGATACGATTTTGTCAATTGGGCAGAATCGGGATTCTGAATTGTACCGCTCTATATTTTCTTAATAAAATAAAATCTCATACTGCTGCATTGGTTTTCCCATCTTGGGTTTTGTCCGGGGGTTTATACCCAAAAAGGCTGAGTTGTCTCTATTGATGTTATTGCTACTATATTTATTTCAGTATTTATTTTCCGATGCATAGTAAAGAAATCCATGTGTGGTTATTTGTTAGAAATTAATTTGGCATGCATTTAGCCCTAGTTGCATTTTAAGGAAATTTACATGGTATCAGAGCTCTTCTAAGCAGACTGAGAGAAAGCAACAGGTTGGCTGGATAGATCACTACATATCTATCCAAGGGTTTACAGGTACTATTTACTATAGCCGTACAGTTGAGAGCTGAGGATAGACTCCAGGGGGCACAAAACTTTCCTACTTGGAAAGAAAGGATCCCCAGGATCCTAGATGTCAGTGATGCTGAAGAGCACATTGATGATCAGAAGTTTGCTCCCACAAATCCGACAGAATTGGCTAAGTGGAAGAAGATAGATTCCAGAGCTATGTTGATCATCTTAGATGGGGTGAAGGACCACATAGTCCCTTGCCTGTCTGGGAAGAAGACCACATTAGAGATGTGGAAGGATTTGGAAAGTCTTTACCAGAGCAAGAATGAAAACCTAAAGATGGTGTTACAGGAGAGATTGCGCAGTACCAGGATGGCCAATGGTGAAGGAGTGGTGCCTTATCTTACAAGGCTCACACAGATTAGGGATGAGCTTGGAGCAGTGGGCTCTAAGACTGGGGATGAGGAGGTAGTTCGTATAGCTCTCAATGGCTTCTCTAAGCCATGGGATGTCTTTTTCAAAGGCGTGGTGGCTAGGGAGAAGTTCCCTGACTAACAGAGATTGTGGGATGACTTCGCATAGGAAGAGACCCGGATGGGTCAAGGTTCAACTTCATCCAGCGGTGCTACACAGATCGTGGATGAAGAAGCTCTATCCCTAACAAGCAAAGGTAAGGGGAAGGAAAAGAAGAAGAAGGGTGCCAACAAGAACTTGAACATGGCAAAAGTCAAGTGCTTCATATGCCACAAGCAAGGACACTTTGCTTCCCAGTGCCTAGAGAGGAAGAAGAACAACAACAACACTCATATGGCAGGTTCTGCAGAGGTTGATGATTTCAACAAGAGTTTTGATGATGACTTTTGCTTGATAGCTTGCATGGCAAGTTCCGTAGATGGCAGTATCTAGTATGTGGACAGTGGTGCATCTTGTCACATGACAGGACATAGGTCTTTCTTCAAGAGCTTGAAGGAGGGTGGAGTAAATCTCCATATTGAGTTAGGAAATGATGCGTGGTATCAGGCGCAGGGTGTTGGCACTGTTTCGTTTCAGAGGGAGTCTAGAAAACCTATCAGCTTTGTTGATGTGCTATATGTCCTAGGGATGACCAAGAATATCATATCAGTTTCCACACTAGAAGACAAGGGTTTTCTAGTGACTTTCCGGGACAAGAAAGTATGTATCAGGCCACATGGGTTAGATCAGAGATTGGCTAGGATGATTGGGGTTCGGAGCGGGAAGGTTTACAGACCACAGTTTGAGCCTACAAAGGCTCTGGGCAGTAGCAGCAGCAGTGATTGTGAGTTGTAGCATAGGAGGATGGCACACTTACACCATGGTGCACTGATGCATCTGAGATAGGCAGTCATTGGAGTTCCTTCAGTACAAGAGGACAAGCACAACCACTGCAAGGGTTGTGCGTTGGGGAAGAACATCAGGAAACCTTTCCCACATAGTGAGCACAAGTTTGAGGAGGCCTTAGACTTGGTGCATTCGGCTGTATGCAGACCGATGAGCGTCTATTCTTTCAGTGGTTACAGTTACTGCGTCATATTCATTGATGACTATTCCAGGAAAACCTGGATCTATTTTCTGAAGGCCAAGTCAAAGGTCTTTGATCAGTTCCGAGAGTTCAAAACTCTCGTGGAGAACCTGTTGTCCGCCAGATTGCACACCAGCAACGGAAATCTTTCGAAAGCTGTCTCTTCACTACAAATGAGAGAGGTGTGGCCTTGGGGGCAAGCAATGAGCCAGGTACTGTCACCTGAATCCCAGCTCCTCCGTTTAGGCAAACTCCTAATGAAGCCAAGGGAGGTAGTCCCTAAGAAAGAGTTTCACTAAGGCTCTAGTATTTATAGTGTTTTTGTATGGGGTGATGTGGATGAGTGTTGTTTTAGGAGTTTTTGTGGTGAGACCAAAAATATGAACAATAGATAATAAGCAATCCATGTTGCGAGATAAGATAACAAGATGGCAATATGATTCAAGACTTGATTAATTACTAGAGCATTCACAATACGAAATAAACACAAGGACAAATGGTCCTGATCAATATATACTTTTAAACAACCAATGCCTTATGGAGTCAAAGAAAATTAAAGATTGTGATGCTGAAAGTGTGGGTCTTGAAGAAATGCCGTTTGTGAGATCGTTGTGCAGATTATCTTTGTAAATTGAAGATTTTAATGGTCTTGATTATTAGGATAAAACCAAGGATATTCAAGAGAAAGTCCAGAAACATGGTATCAAGTGCCTCCGTTCAAGGACATGTTGGGCCACCCAGTGCTCTAGCCAGGTCGCGCAATGCTAACCAGCAAACTAGAGGCTGAACATGGAATCCCGACGCCCCCACTAAGAGATTATCCACTGATTTATCTTATCGCTCAACTCCGGATTGGTTGGTTATGGGGATGAAAAATTTTATTAGTTATCACTTATGAATTTAACAAGTCTTCCACCTTTCTGAGTACTAGCCCAACCGTTTCCGGTTGGCAGAGCATACGGGTGTTGGACGATCAACCAAAAGTAAATTTATTAGGGAGAAAATGTGGGTTGAAATATTTTATTATTTTGAGCACTTGTTCAACTCTCCGACAGAGAGCGCTCTTGACTTGATCTTATGACCACAGTTCAAGAGACTTCCTACTTTAACATGCCTAATGCAGGGAAAGATGCAAGTTTAACAATGTTCTCCGATAGAGAGTGCTCTTGACTTGGATTTGGCTAAGTTCAAGAGACTTTGTTCGTTTTAAGAAACAAGTAGCAGTTGTAATAACAAGATACTTCAACATTGTAATGCTTAAATCATGTGATAGATCAAAAAGATGTGAAATACTGCTAACATGCTACTTGCCAAATACAATGAAAAATCTGAAAGATCTAGTGTTCTACCAAGCAGTTTTACACTAAGGTGGGATTAACCTCCGAACAAGGTCAACCACTAGAACCATCAGTCTTGGAAACCTTCCAGCTAGCTGGATGTCCACAAGAAGCTGATGGGGGAACGAGAAGCTACCACAAGACTATGTGGCCTTTGGGATACGATCCCAAAGTCAGCTTACTCTGGTCAAAACTTGAGAGAGAAGCGACAAGATAAAATAAACTACATTAAAACAAGAACTGAAAAGATCTAAGCTAAGCAAACCCAACACTCTTCCCCAAACGGGGAAGAAACCCAAAAGTGGAGGACTCCTCCACTAGAAACTTTTATTAACTTTTACAAGTGCCTTAAGGAAAATTCCTTGAAAGGTCTTAGATCTGACTTGAGATAAACTTTTAAAGAGAGATTCTTAGAGCCCTTAATGGCTAGTTACAAAGGATAATAGTTTTGGTTCTTTTGCTTGGTTTAAGCTCCTTTCTTGAATGTGACTTTGGTCACTTTTATGCCTTGCTCACATAAGCACTTCTCTTCCCTTTTTAAAGATCTACACAAGTTCAACAAATCCTCAACAAGCACCCATTAAGTGTTAACGAACAAATTAAATCAAATAAACTTGAACTAGATACAAATAACTAAGATCTAATGCATGTGCAAAGTGCTCTTTTAAAATGTAACTTTTGGGATTTACGAAATGAAGTCTATTTTGTCAAAAGCATGAGATTTTGGAATTAAATTACAATTTTAACCAAACGGACCAGCAAGCTAAAATGCCCCAAAAAACGATGGGAATGAGAATGCAACCACAAGATTTCACACTACTTCATATGCCGATTTATCTACTTTTGGAATGAAACTATAAAACTTTAAGAAAGAGACTAAATGCAACCCTAAATGACCTTTTGATATGCCTAAAATAACCCCTCAATGCATGAAATTTGATTTACAAAAGAAATCTAACTACTAACCTTCCAAAGAAATGCAACTAGCTAATCTCTAACTTAACAAGTTTTTGCTTTAATGTTTTGTTGTGAGTCTTTGAAGGTGGACGAATGGGAAGGAGGGAGGACAAGAGGAGCAGCTTGTAGGTGGAAGAGGAGGGACGAATGAGAGAAGGAGAGGCAAACAATAAAGGAGGAGCGAATGGGAGAGAAGAGGAAACTTGGAATGGAGATGGGATTCAAGTGGAACACTTGAGGGCTTGAAACACTGCTATGGAAATTCTCCGGTTAACCGGTGATACGCCAAAAACAAGTGTTGAAGAGAGCACAAGGGAACAAATCCCAAGTTATTCCCCAAGGTTGAAGGAGCTTCAACCTTATGGCAAATCCTAAGCTAGGCTTAACAAAAAGAAATAAAAAGAGAAGGGGATAAGAGATAAATGGGTGGAAAAAGATAAGAGGAATGGACTAGAAGAGGGAAGTTTTAGAACCAAGTAACCATTTGAAAATATGATTTTGAAGATGGATTTCAAACTCAACACTTATTTACCAAAATTCCAATGCTTAAGATTGACTTTGGGAGATCCTGAAATGCACACAAATGTTAGGAAAAAGGTCTTTGAAGAGATGAGAGATGCACCCAAGCTCAAGCCTCTCTTCAACCTATGAGATCTGCACAAGAAATTACTCACAAACACACCTTGATCAAATATTGTATGTAAAGCAAAATGAGATTAGAAGAGTATAAATATTTCCAGCTACAGTCTACTCCTTCCAAATCCCATAGAACCCCAACATCAATGGACAAGTTGAACCCAAATGCCCACCCTATGGGCTTAAGAAAGCCTTCTAAGCTAAATAATTGATCAAAGTAATGAAATATGAGCAATAAACAAATACAATATCACTTTAGAATAGATGAAGCATTTCCATAACAGGCATCAACACCATGTGGACCTCCAAAGTCGCTTTTATTTCCAAATAGCAATAGCTAGAACACGATTACAAATTGGTAGAGTAAGTTTACCCAAAAGATCCATCAAGAGAAAGCCCAAATGGCCTCTCTTATATAACAAAACTCAATGCTAAAACCCTAATTTGAATTGGTGATGAAGAGAGCCAAAAACTCCATCAAAAACCAATCAAATCCATGTCAACACCAACCAAATCGAGCTTGGAGTCTTAACTCATCTTTAAACTTGAGTTTGGAGCCCATAATTTGAGGAAGGAGCCCCACATGCATTGATTTCAAAATCCAACAACCCATTAATCAATTGCCAAATCACAAAAACGAATTTGCATGAAGGTGGGCGAATTTCTCAACTGTAGATCACTCCCAGTGCTCCGAAACTGATCTGAATTAGGTGGGTGAAGATTCCAATCATCATAAATGCTTTTTGCCATGTCATTTTGACTTTTACTTTATTCAATTTGGCCTTTTTTGGAGAGATTTAAATTATCTCCAATTTATTATTTTTTGAATATTCTAATTAATATTTCTCATTTTTTTATTTTTTTGAGAAAATATTAATTATGAGGCCAAATAATTGTCTGAAACTTAAGTTTAGTTGGTCCGGGGATCATGAATGATTTTTGGCTCAAGTCTGGAGCCTTCAATCACTGAAATCGGATCCCGGATGACTGACATATTACAAATTGAAATTTCTCTATTTAAACTATAGAGAAATTTATTAAAATTTAAAAAATAATTAAAAAACCCAAACTCGACGGACCCGGTAAAAATTTTTCGAAATTTTTTCTGGGGGTTCTAGAGACTTAGGACATGACCAAAATCTATTCTAATAGTGTCTAGTAGGTTAATACATATTAGTTGGACTCTAATAACCCCCCACGACTCAAATTTTCAAAATCGGGCATTCCAGCTTTCGAGGAAGCGGGAGAAAACCTCATCGATTATACATTGCCTTAAGCAAAGTATAATTGACAAGGGAAAAAACTCCCTGGAATACCTTAGTTGCTTAATCAAGTCATGGGGAACCGAGCCACTCAAACCCTACTAGCACACTTTGTTACACAGCCCCATGGGGCCAAGGTCACGTCGACTCAAAAACAAAACTGGCTAGACCCAAATATCTGAAACCCAGATACTCTGGAAGTGAACACTGATGTGTTCCAACACTGGTGGCTCAATAAGGTTTCAACTATTGTACAAATATAGTTGATAACAGAACCAAACAAGGAGAAAGATCTGGATATTGAGGACAAACAACAGTGGTGAGTACACCGGCAGAGAGCTCATGGAGAACTGTGCATCAGAGGGGATCAAGAAGGAACACACTGTTCCTCATACCCCGCAGTAGAATGGGGTGGCGGAGAGGAAGAACAGGACACTGGTGAGTGCAGCTAAGGCCGATCAGGGATTACCACTATTCCTATGGGTCGAGGCATTTCAAATTGCAATATATGTCCAGAACAGGAGTCTCCACACAACACTGGGGAGGAAGACACCTTAGGAGGTATTCACAGGTACTAGACTAGATGTGAGTCATCTGCACATATTTGGGAGTATCTGCTATTGTCACATTCATGCTGACACTAGGAAGAAGCTGGATCCTTCTGGAGAGAAGGGGATTCTAGTTGGGTATAGTGAGACTTCCAAGGCTTATAGAGTATATGTCCCAGCTCGCAAGAGGATCATTGTGAGCAAGGATGTCCAATTTGACAAGGACAGAACCTTAAGAAGATCTATGGACTTACCAGCACAGGAGAAGCCAGTTGAGGACTCAGGAGGAGTCAAGTTGGAGGAGTCACGAGTACAGGTTCAGACATAGGGCATAGGCTCTAGTAGTCAGAGGGAGTCAGGTGGACAAGATCCTCCTATCTTTGATGGGGAGGATGAGCAGCAGCAGCAGCAGGACATCCAGCAGCTGTAGCAGGAAGACACTAGGCCACGGCCTAAGTGGTATAGGTCCACAGTTCAGGATTCCAGACAGGTGAGTCTTCCACAGAGATCTTTTAGACGGATCATACCACCAGATAGAATGAGTTATATGGCACTGATGACAGAGTTGATTGACTCTGAGCCTTCTAGTTTTGAGGAGGCTACACAACATGATGTGTGGCAAGAGGCCATGGTTGAGGAGTATGACTCAATCATGAAGAATCAGGTATGGGAGGTTGTTTAGAGGGCACAGGGTAAGAAGGTGGCGGGATCTAGATGGATCTACAAGGTAAAGCATGCAGCAGATAGAAGTGTGGAGAAGTACAAAGCACGCTTCGTGGCGAAGGGGTATTCGCAGAAGGAAGGTATTGACTATGAGGAAACCTTCGCCCCTGTCGCTAGGTATTCTTCTATTCGGTTATCCTATCATTGGCAACAGAAATGTGTTGGCGCGTTCATCAGATGGACATGAAGACAACCTTCCTCAATGGAGTTATTGAGGAAGAGGTTTATATTGAGCAACCATAGGGGTTTGAGGTGGAGAGTAGGGAGTCGCATGTATGCAAACTACAGAGAGCTCTTTATGGGCTCAAGCAGGCACCTCGAGCATGGTACTCAAGGATTGACAACTATCTATGAGAGATGGGTTTCCAGCGGAGTGAGGCAGACCATAACATGTACTTCTTGGCAGGTGAGGTACCTCTCATACTGGTTCTATATGTGGATGATCTCTTTCTTACAGTAGATGAGAGGCTGATGAGGGACTGCAAGTCCAATATTGCAGCGGAGTTTGATATGAAAGACCTTGGGTTGATGCATTACTTCCTAGGTCTGGAGGTTTTGCAAAGAGATGGGTGCTTCTTCATTGGACAGGGGAACTATGCAGTAGAGATATTGAAGAGATTCAGGATGGAGGACTGTAGACCTATGGCCATACCTCTAGTTTCCAACTGGAGGAAGATTGATGTATTAGGATCAGAGGAGTTTGAACCTACACTGTATAGGCAGCTTATCAAGTCACTTATGTATCTGGTCAACACTCGACTAGACATTAGCTTTGCAGTCAACTCTTTGAGTCAGTTCATGGTGAACCCTTGAAGAGTACATTGGACAATTGCGGAGCACATACTTCGCTACATCAGAGGCACAGTGGAGTTTGGTTTGGTTTATGAGCGCAGTGGGAGTATACAGTTGGCAGGGTTTACAGATGTTGACTGGGCAAGATGTGTAGAGGATCGGAAGAGTACTTCAGGTTGCTGCTTCAGCATTGGATCAGGGGTTGTCTCTTGGTTCAGCAGGAAGAGAAGTCAATTGCATTGAGTTCAGCAGAGGCTCAATACATGGCAGCTAGCATGGCTACATGTGAGAGGATGTGGCTGACGAAGTTGCTCTCAGGATTGTTCGAGAGTGAGATAAAGACTACTATAGTTCATTGTGATAATCAGAGTGGTATCAACCTTTCTGAGAATCCAATGTTCCATGACAGGAGTAAACAAATTGACATCCAATATCACTTCCTCAAAGATTGTGTTCAGAGAGGAACCATTCGGTTGGAGTACATTCAGACAAATGAGTAGGTGGTAGACATATTCACCAAGGCACTTTGCAAACTCAAGTTTGTGAAGTTCAGAAACAAGTTGGGGTTGTTACTGAATCCCTTCCTCGTTGAGAGGGAGTGTTAAAAAGTTACAACAAGGAAGGTCTTCCTGCATGCATGTGTCCTTGCATGCAGAAGACTTAAATTGAAGAAGCCAATAAAATGTATTTAATTTATTTTTCCTAAGTTTACTTTGGAAAATAAATTAAAGTGATCTAATTATTGATTGACTTAATGAAACCTTTCTTTTATAAAGCGTAAGTGAAAATAATTAAAGTGATGGCCAGATCTAATCTTAGCCATCCAATCTCACCAGAGGATCTCATCCTTAGATCTATAGTGAGATTAGGGTTTTCGCTTAGCATTGAGTTATAAAAGAAAAAGATCAATTGGTGGAGAGGACACAATTGCATTCCGACAGAGACAGAGAAAGAGAAGCGTGAGAGAGAGAGTTTTGGCGAAGAAGACGGAGGAGCAACCATTTGGAGAAGGCAGCACAGAATTCGCAAAGGAGAGAGACGGGAGGACTCGACAGAGGTGATCGTACAGTAGGCAGGACGTACAGCCGTACAACATCCCGTTCGTACAGAGCATATGGATTCTGTACAATAGGTCGTACAGATCCGTATAGCAACAACAGTACTGCTGCATTGGGATCTGTGCCCATTCACAGGTTTTTCTCAGTGATTTTTGTGTGGTACAATTTTGTCAATTGGGTAGAATCGAAATTTTGAATTGTACCGCTCTATATTTTCTTAATAAAATAAAATCTCATACTGTTGCACTGGTTTTCCCATCTTGAGTTTTGTCCGGGGATTTATATCCAAAAAGACTGAGTTGTCTCCATTGATGTGATTACTGCTATATTTCTTTCAGTATTTATTTTCCACTGCATAATGAAGAAATCCATGTGTGGTTATTTGTTAGAAATTAATTTGGCATGCATTTAGCCCTAGTTGGATTTTAAGGAAATTTACAGAAATCATGTCAGGGATGAGACTGATCTTTGCAAATTTCACTGATCCAAACGCCAATAGGATCATAAAAATGATGTGGTTTATCTTTTAAAAATTATGGAAGAAAAGGATGAGACACTTGATTCAACACTTCTTAGCTACCATTGTTATATTCATCTACCCGACTAGCAAAATCAATTATGTTCACTTTAGGATTAATGATAGAACAAACCAGGGATAAATTAGGAACCAATAAACTGAAAATCAATATTAACCCCACTTGTTGCTTAAAAATTGAGAAAAGATGAAATTGATCTTTATATACCTTTTCCAACCACTAGTTAATGGGATCTGTTATGCCTCAGAGTATTTGTTGCATTCCCTACAAGTCTCCCAGCAGAAGGGGTTAAAAAAAATTGATGTAAAGGCCAAGTTGAAGCATAGAGTATTGATTTGGGGCTAAATACCCCTAATGATGTCATGGATGGTCCTCTTGATTTCCTCCTCCAATAGGTGCTCACCCTATAGGGGTTGGTGCCCTTGGGGGGTGTTGTCCGCCAGATTGCACACCAGCAGCGGAAATCTTTCGACAGCTGTCTCTTCACTACAAGTGAGAGAGGTGTGGCCTTGGGGGCAAGCAATGAGGCAGGTACTGTCACCTGAATCCCAGCTCCTCCGTTTAGGCTAACTCCTAACGAATCCAAGGGGGGTAGTCCCTACAAAGAGTTGTCTATGGCTCAATGTTTTAAGTGTTAAAAATGTATGGTGATGCGGATGGGTGTTGTTTAGGAGTTTTTAGTGATGAAAGACACACGACTTACTTTTAAATAAAACACAAGATAAGATGCAATCCACGTTGTGAAATAGTATATAAAGACTTGAGATAATTAAGAAGCATCCACAGATAAAAATTAAATGATAAAAGGACCAGTGCCTTATCCAATGGGTAACGGAGTCAAAATAATTGAATTGTAGTGCTGGGAGATGCTGAAAAATAAGTCTTGATAGTAACTGTTCGTGAGATCGTTGTGCAAATTATCTTTGTAAATTTCAAGGTTTTAATGGTCTTGATTATTAGGATAAAACCAAGGATATTCAAGAGAAAGTCCAGAAAAGACAGTATCAAGTGCCTCCGTTCAAGGACATGTCGGGCCACCCAGTGCTCTAGCCAGGTCGCACAATGCTAACCAGTAAACTAGAGGCTGAACATGGAATCCCGGCGCCCCCACTAGGAGATTACCCACTGAACTTATCTTATCGCTCAACTCTGGATTGGTTGGTTATAGGGGTGAAAGTTTTATTAGTTATCACTTATGAATTTAACAAGTCTTCCACCTTTCTGAGTACTAGCCCAACCGTTTCCGATTGGCAGAGCATACGGGTGTTGGACGATCAACCAAAAGCAAATTTATTAGGGGGAAAATGTGGGTTAAAATATTTTATTATTTAGAGCACTTGTTCAACTCTCCGACAGAGAGCGCTCTTGACTTGATCTTATGACCACAGTTCAAGAGACTTCCTAATTTAAAAATGCCTAATGCAGGGGGAACATGCAAATCTATATGCTCTCCGATAGAGAGTGCTCTTGACTTGGATTTGGCCAAGTTCAAGAGACTTTGATCGTTTTAAGAAACAAGTAGCAGTTGTGATAACAATCAACTTTGTAATACATAAATCATGTGAAAGCTCAAATAGATGTGAAATATTGCTAACATGCTACTTGCAAAATAAAATGAAACTTTACTTAGTGTTCTACCAAACAAATTTATTCTAAAGGTGGGATCAACCTCCGAACAAGGTCAACCACTAGAACCGTCAGTCTTGGAAACCTTCCAGCTAGCTGGATGTCCACAAGAAGCTGATGGGAGAACTAGAAGCTACCACAAAGTTATGTGGCCTTTGGGATACAATCCCAAAGTTAGCTTACTCTAGTCAAGACTTGGAAGAGAAATTAATCTAAGTACGAAAATGAAGACTAATCTATGAACTTGAAAAAGATGAGATCTAAACTAAGCATGCACAATACTCTTCCCCAAATGGGGAAGAAAACCAAAAAAGTGGAGGCCTCCTCCACTTGAACGATTATTAACTTGATTACAAATGCCTTGGGTTTGAAACCCTTGAAGGACTTTTGAGAGATAGATAATAATTGGAAAAAATAAAGAAGAAACAAGTCTTTGCTTGCTTTTACAAAGGATAAGTACGTCAAGTTTTGATCATTCTCATGGTTTCTTCACTTTGTTTCTTTTGCTTAGATCTTACTTCTTCAAAGCTCTTTCAAGTTTCCTCCTTTCAAAACATCTACACAAGTCTTAGAAATTCTCAACCAAGGCACCCATTAATCATTAGAACAAGACAAAATATTGAAGCTATTTAAATTAGAGTTTACAAAAGACTTCAAAAAATTAGTTTATGAGATTTTTTATTTCAAAAATGCATAAAAGAAAAATCGGACCACCGAACAACATATGCTTAAAAAATAATGAGAAAGAGATCTAGAATGTAAAATTTTTGAAGTATTTTTGTAGGGAAAAATCTATCTTTTAAATGGAAACAAAAAATCTAACAAGTATGAGCTATACTAATGCCAAACAATAAGATCTAATTATCGAAAGAAAGACTAAACTTTAACAACTATTACACTTAAGCAATTCGTTTTTTTGTGTCTTATGTGTTTTTAGGGCTTTTTGGGAAGGTGGACGAGAGGAGTCTTGGAGGAAAAACGAATGGAGGGATGATTGGACAAAGATGAGGATGGAAAAAATGAATGGGTGAAGAGTAGGGTAAAACGAATGGATGAGGAAATAAGGAATGATTGGGAAGATGAAAAGATCAAGTGGAACACTTGATGGCTTAAGAACGATATCCAAGAAACCCTTCCAGCTAGCTGGATGATACGCCTGCAATAGTGTTGAAGAGAGCACAGAACAAATCCCAAGTTATTCCTCAAGGTTGAAGGAGCTTCAACCTTATGGCAAATCCTAAGCTAGGCTTAACAAAAGAAATAAAAAGAGAAGGAGATAAGAGATAAATGGGTGGAAAAAGGTAAGGGGAATGGACTAGAAGAGGGAAGTTTTAGAACCAAGTAACTAATTGAAAATATGCTTTTCAAGATGGATTTCAAACTCAACACTTCTTTACCAAAATGCTTAAGATCGACTTTGGGAGATCCTGAAATGCACACAAATGTTAGGAAAAAGGTCTTTGAAGAGATGAAAGATGCACCCAAGCTCAAACCTCTCTTCAACCTATTAGATCTGCACAAGAAATTACTCACAAACACACCTTGATCAAATATTGTATGTAAAGCAAAATGAGATTAAAAGAGTACAAGTATTTCCAACTACAGTCTACTCCTTTCAAATCACATAGAACCCCAACATCAATGGACAAGTTGAACCCAAATGCCCACCCTATGGGCTTAAGAAAGCCTTCTAAGCTAAATAATTGATCAAAGTGATGAAATATGAGCAATAGACATATACAATATCACCTTAGAATAGATGAAGCATTTCCATAACAAGCATCAACACCATGTGGACCTCCAAAGTCGCTTTTATTTCCAAATAGCAATAGCTAGAACACGATTACAAATTGACAGAGTAAGTTTGCCCAAAAGATCCATCAAGAGAAAGCCCGAATGGCCTCTCTTATATAACAAAACTCAATTCTAAAACCCTAATTCGAATTGGTGATGAAGAGAGCCAAAAACTCCATCAAAAACCAATCAAATCCATGTCAACACCAACCAAATCGAGCTTGGAGTCTTAACTCATCTTTAAACTTGAGTTTGGAGCCCATAATTTGAGGAAAGAGCCTCACATGCATTGATTTCATAATCCAACAACCCATTAATCAATTGCCAAATCACAAAAACGAATTTGCATGAAGGTGGGCGAATTTCTCAACTGTAGATCACTCCCCGTGCTCCGAAACTGATCTGAATCAGGTGGGTGAAGATTCCAATCATCATAAATGCTTTTTGCCATGTCATTTTGACTTTTACTTTATTCAATTTGGACTTTTTTGGAGAGATTTAAATTATCTCCAATTTATTATTTTTTGAATATTTTAATTAATATTTCTCATTTTTTTTATTTTTTGAGAAAATATTAATTATGAGGCCAAATAATTGTCTGAAATTTAGGGTTAGCTGGTCCATAGGTCGTGTGATTTTTGGCTTATGAAACAAACCATCAACCACTGAATTCGGACCTCAGACGACTGACATATTACAAATTATTATTTCTCTATTTAAACTATAAAGAAATTTATTAAATTTAAAAAATAATTAAAAAACTCAAACTCGACGGACTCGGTAAAATTTTTTCGAAATTTTTTCTGATGGTCCTAGAGACTTGGGACAAGACCAAAACCTATTCTAATAGTGTCTAATAGGCTTATATACATTAGTTGGACTCTAATAACCCCCCATGGCCAAAATTTTCAAAATCGGGCATTCCAGCTTTGGAGGAGCGGGAGAAAACCTCATCGATTATAGCTCGGCTATAAGCAAAGTATAATTGACAAGGGAGAAAACTCTCTGGAATACCTTAGTTGCTTAATCAAGTCATAGGGAACCGAGACACTCAGATCCTACTAGCACACTTTATTACAAACCCCCATGGGGCCATGGTCATGTCGACTCAAAAATAAAACTGGCTAGCCAAAACTGGCTAACTGCTGCATTCTGAAACCCAGATACTCTGGAAGTGAACACTGATGTGTTCCAACACTGGCGGCTCAATAAGGTTTCAACTATTTGTACAAAATAGGTGATAACATCTGGCTCCAACTGCGGGACGTGTGCTCGATCTGGAATTCATGCAAGGAGAGAATACGAGAACACCAAAATCTCTGGTTTATATATATAGCCTGTAAAAACATCTCAACTTGACAGAAAACCTTCAGTAGCACATGTGTTATGATAAAACCAAAATGAAATACCAACTATATTTTATTGTTTGAAAATGAATTCTAAGAAATCTAAAATGCAGAAGGTAAATTAAATCTTTTCCTATTCTAATATAATACAAAAAGGAAAATGTTAAGTATAATCAGAAATCCAATGTAACCATTTAAGCATGTGATTAATGAAAAACAAACTTTTACCTTGTCTTTGGTTACCAGCCAAGACAAGGGCATGCTTATCAGAAAGTGCAAACCTGCTTGGATCTTCTGAAAGGGAGGGCTAGATGGGGAATCATGAGTATGTAATAAATATTTGAAATGCTCCCCAATATAGTAAGAAATATTTCTGCAGGCACACTCTATCCAGAACAGGATAGGGTGATGAAATTCAGGATGATAAGGCAATTCTGGTACCTGATCATATTCCTCCAAGAGGCTCTTCTGAAAATAATTTTCCATGAAAGTGCATGCCTCAAACTGCTCTAATATACAAGGGGGTTCCGATGGGCAAGATATATGCTCAACTGACTTCTCATATGAAATAATTTCCTTCTCTTCCTCTATGCTCAACTATTCAGAATCCATACTCCTACCGAAAATGGGGGAGTCTTCATGGATTTTACCACATTCCTGGCCACATTCATCCTCATGCTCATAAGTGGGATTGTTAACAAAATTTCCAAGGGGATTTTGTTCATCATTAACTTCTTCAGACATGGCATAGATAGGGTTCTCAAAAAGGGTCCCTTCATCATTTCCAATATCTATGTCATCCATGATGGGCTCATCATCACTTATGTCATCCTTTAAGCTATGCCTATCCTCCTCAACTTCATAATAATCTTCCTCAAACAGATGTGTTTCAAAAATATCACAAGGGACCAAAATTTCCGAATATTCACTGCCATGTGGAGAACAAATGGGAGTGTTGTCACACATACTACAACTTTCATGGATTTCTTTATGAATGTTGATATCTGTAATGGTTTCTTCTAGAGATGGGTCAGGAGTACATAAATGTTCATCATCACTGAAGTAGTTTTGAAAAACTTCCCACTCAAAAGTGTCTTTTGTTTCGATGGCATGAGGAGGGTCTTCAACAATATTCGGTATTTGATAAATCTCTACGACAGGATCATCACAAATCTGATGGGAAAATGTTATATTTTCTGTAATAGGCTGATCCGACTGATTCCAACTCTCTTCAGGAATATCATAAGTATCACCTACATAGTTTATGCACTCAAGCTCACTTGATGAAGACTGACCAACAAACCCTTCAGGAAACCCATGCTTTTGGATATAGCATGCAAGGTGACAAGTGTTTTCTTCATGGAATTCCTAGCATGTCCTACAGAATGGTGTGTAAGGTTCAACCCTGGGAATGCCACAGACGTCTCCCACATTATTAATGAATTCAGGCTTGCTTGTTGATGCACTAGGACCACAACCTTCAGGAAAACCGTGTTCTTGAATATAGCATGCATGGTTGCAACCAAATTCCTCGTGGAAATCTCTGCATGCCCTACAAAATGGCTTGTATGATTCAACCATATTAGCAGCCTCTAATTGATTTGGAGGCCTCTGTTCATGGTTGGGAGGTTTTCTCTGCCAATTCTGCTTTGTAGCAAAAACCCTAGGTTGAGGTTGAGGTTGAGGTTGAGTCCTTTCGACATTTATAACCCGACTTTGAATTTCCTTTAGTTGAGCAAGGTGTTTTGCCTCACCTTCTTCCATGTTTTCCTTCATTTCCCTTCTTATTTCCAATATCTGTTTTTCATGAGTCTCTTTCATAATTGATAAAGGATCTTTATCTTTTGGTTCATTACTTTTCAAAGGTATTGAAGATCTTGAGTAACCCTGAATGTTTGATTCTCCTGAAGATTGCATGTTCTTCTCAATTTTTACAGCCAAATTTTGAGCTTGAAGCAATGTGGTGGGTTCCTTGTCTCTTATCTGATACTGTATTTTGCCACTCAATGCTTCAATGTAAAAATCCAATAAAGAAGCTGCAGGAGGTGCATAAGTAACAGGGATGGAATTTAACAATTATGTGAACTTATCATTGAATTCATCGATGGTTTCAGTATCTAACTTCTTCATGTTGGTCAAAGATGCCACTAGATGTCTAGGTTCCTTTTTGTTGCCAAATTTGTCGAGGAAAGCAGTCCTGAAAGTTGCTATGGTGGCAAAAGAGTTGTTTGGCAAATTGTCGTACCAGTTTCCAGCTTTACCATCCAGAGATAGAGCAAAAAGGGTCATGTATACATCTTCACGTTTGTCAGTGCCCCTGATATAGGAACCACAATGTCTGGAAAAGTTTCTGATGTGTTGCTCAGCAGAGGTAGAGGCATCAATGCCATTGAAAGTCATAAGTTTATCAATAGCTTTTTCAGGAACGTCATGGGGTTGACCTGCTATCTGAGTAAAATTGAGTTGAGCAAAGAACTCACCCATCATGGAAAGGAAACAATTATTGTTTTCAGACTTTACTTGATTTTCTTGATTTTCTTAAAACAAAGAATGGATGTCTAAAATAGACTCAGATCTAAGATTTTCAAGGTTTTTACGAGAAGCAAGTTTGTTTAGTCTTCTCCTATAAACCTTTTCAGACTCAGGGATAAAACTAAGCAAGCCTTCAGAGTTTCTTCTAGTTGAATACCTTGAGGTGGTAACTGACAGTGGAGTCGCCAGGTGGATCCAAGTCTAATTTCAGAGAGTGATTAAACTAAAAATCTACCAAAAGTAAAACTAAAAGGGGCAGTGGAGTCGCCAAATAGATATGAAATCTATCAAAAAAGGTAAAGCAAACTAGAAAAAACTAAGGTCATCCAGGAACAAAAAGATTTGTCCCCAGCAACGGCACCAAAGATGTTGTCCGCCAGATTGCACACCAGCAGCGGAAATCTTTCGAAAGCTGTCTCTTCACTACAAGTGAGAGAGATGTGGCCTTGGGGGCAAGCAATGAGCCAGGTACTGTCACCTGAATCCCAGCTCCTCCGTTTAGGCTAACTCCTAACGAAGCCAAGGGGGGTAGTCCCTACAAAGAGTTGTCTATGGCTCAATGTTTTAAGTGTTAAAAATGTATGGTGATGCGGATGGGTGTTGTTTAGGAGTTTTTAGTGATGAAAGACACATGACTTACTTTTAAATAAAACACAAGATAAGATGCAATCCACATTGTGAAACAGTATATAAAGACTTGAGATAATTAATAAGCATCCACAGATAAAAATTAAATGATAAAAGGACCAGTGCCTTATCCAATGGGTAACATAGTCAAAATAATTGAATTGTAGTGCTGGGAGATGCTGAAAAATAAGTCTTGATAGTAACTGTTCATGAGATCGTTGTGCAAATTATCTTGGTAAATTTCAAGGTTTTAATGGTCTTGATTATTAGGATAAAACCAAGGATATTCAAGAGAAAGTCCGGAAAAGACAGTATCAAGTGCCTCCGTTCAAGGACATGTCGGGCCACCCAGTGCTCTAGCCAGGTCGCGCAATGCTAACCAGCAAACTAGATGCTGAACATGGAATCCCGGCGCCCCCACTAGGAGATTACCCACTGAACTTATCTTATCGCTCAACTCCGGATTGGCTGGTTATAGGGGTGAAAGTCTTATTAGTTATCACTTATGAATTTAACAAGTCTTCCACCTTTCTGAGTACTAGCCCAACCGTTTCCAGTTGGCAGAGCATACGGGTGTTGGACGATCAACCAAAAGTAAATTTATTAGGGAGAAAATGTGGGTTAAAATATTTTATTATTTAGAGCACTTGTTCAACTCTCCGACAGAAAGCGCTCTTGACTTGATCTTATGACCACAGTTCAAGAGACTTCCTAATTTAAAAATGCCTAATGCAAGGGGAACATGCAAGTCTATATGCTCTCCGACATAGAGTGCTCTTGACTTGGATTTGGCCAAGTTCAAGAGATTTTGTTCGTTTTAAGAAACAAATAGCAGTTGTGATAACAATCAACTTTGTAATACATAAATCATGTGAAAGCTCAAATAGACGTGAAATATTGCTAACATGCTACTTGCAGAATAAAATGAAACTTTACTTAGTGTTCTACCAAACAAATTTATTCTAAAGGTGGGATCAACCTCCGAACAAGGTCAACCACTAGAACCGTCAGTCTTGGAAACCTTCCAGCTAGCTGGATGTCCACAAGAAGCTGATGGGGGAACGAGAAACTACCACAAAGTTATGTGGCCTTTGGGATACAATCCCAAAGTTAGCTTACTCTAGTCAAGACTTGGAAGAGAAATTAATCTAAGTACGAAAATGAAGACTAATTTATGAACTTGAAAAAGATGAGATCTAAATTAAGCATGCACAACACTCTTCCCCAAATGGGGAAGAAAACCAAAAAAGTGGAGGCCTCCTCCACTTGAACTATTATTAACTTGATTACAAATGCCTTGGGTTTGAAACCCTTGAAGGACTTTTGAGAGATAGATAATACTTGGAAAAAATAAAGAAGAAACAAGTCTTTGCTTGCTTTTACAAAGGATAAGTACGTCAAGTTTTGATCATTCTCATGGTTTCTTCACTTTGTTTCTTTTGCTTAAATCTTACTTCTTCAAATCTCTTTCAAGTTTCCTCCTTTCAAAACATCTACACAAGTCTTAGAAATTCTCAACCAAGGCACCCATTAATCATTAGAACAAGACAAAATCTTGAAGCTATTTAAACTAGAGTTTACAAAAGACTTCAAAAAATTAGTTTATGAGACTTTTTATTTCAAAAATGCATAAAAGAAAAAACAGACCAGCGAACAACATATGCTTAAAAATGATGAGAAAGAGATCTAGAATGTAAAATTGTTGAAGTATTTTTGTAGGGAAAAATCTATCTTTTAAATGGAAACAAAAAATCTAACAAGTATGAGCTATACTAATGCCAAACAATGAGATCTAATTATCAAAAGAAAGACTAAACTTTAACAACTACTACACTTCAGCAATTCGTTTTTTTGTGTCTTATGTGTTTTTAGGGCTTTTTGGGAAGGTGGACAAGAGGAGTCTTGGAGGAAAAACGAATGGAGGGATGATTGGACAAAGATGAGGATGGAAAAAACGAATGGATGAGGAAACAAGGAATGAGTGGGAAGATGAAAAGATCAAGTGGAACACTTGATGGCTTAAGAACGCTATCCAAGAAACCCTTCCAGCTAGCTGGATGATACGCCTGCAATAGTGTTGAAGAGAGCACAAGGGAACAAATCCCAAGTTATTCCCCAAGGTTGAAGGAGCTTCAACCTTATGGCAAATCCTAAGCTAGGCTTAACAAAAGAAATAAAAAGAGAAGGGGATAAGAGATAAATGGGTGGAAAAAGGTAAGGGGAATGGACTAGAAGAGGGAAGTTTTAGAACCAAGTAACCAATTGAAAATATGATTTTGAAGATGGATTTCAAACTCAACACTTCTTTACCAAAATGCTTAAGATCGACTTTGGGAGATCCTGAAATGCACACAAATGTTAGGAAAAAGGTCTTTGAAGAGATGAAAGATGCACCCAAGCTCAAACCTCTCTTCAACCTATTAGATCTGCACAAGAAATTACTCACAAACACACCTTGATCAAATATTGTATGTAAAGCAAAATGAGATTAGAAGAGTATAAATATTTCCAACTACAGTCTACTCCTTTCAAATCACATAGAACCCCAACATCAATGGACAAGTTGAACCCAAATGCCCACCCTATGGGCTTAAGAAAGCCTTCTAAGCTAAATAATTGATCAAAGTGATGAAATATGAGCAATAGACAAATACAATATCACCTTAGAATAGATGAAGCATTTCCATAACAAGCATCAACACCATGTGGACCTCCAAAGTCGCTTTTATTTCCAAATAGCAATAGCTAGAACACGATTACAAATTGGTAGAGTAAGTTTGCCCAAAAGATCCATCAAGAGAAAGCCCAAATGGCCTCTCTTATATAACAAAACTCAATTCTAAAACCCTAATTCGAATTGGTGATGAAGAGAGCCAAAAACTCCATCAAAAACCAATCAAATCCATGTCAACACCAACCAAATCGAGCTTGGAGTCTTAACCCATCTTTAAACTTGAGTTTGGAGCCCATAATTTGAGGAAGGAGCCTCACATGCATTGATTTCATAATCCAACAACCCATTAATCAATTGCCAAATCACAAAAACGAATTTGCATGAAGGTGGGCGAATTTCTCAACTGTAGATCACTCCCAGTGCTCCGAAACTGATCTGAATCAGGTGGGTGAAGATTCCAATCATCATAAATGTTTTTCGCCATGTCATTTTGACTTTTACTTTATTCAATTTGGCCTTTTTTGGAGAGATTTAAATTATCTCCAATTTATTATTTTTTGAATATTTTAATTAATATTTCTCATTTTTTGATTTTTTGAGAAAATATTAATTATGAGGCCAAATAATTGTCTGAAATTTAGGGTTAGCTGGTCCATAGGTCATGTGTGATTTTTGGCTTATGAAACAAGCCATCAACCACTGAATTCGGACCTCGGACGACTGACATATTACAAATTATTATTTCTCTATTTAAACTATAGAGAAATTTATTAAATTTAAAAAATAATTAAAAAAACTCAAACTCGACGGACCCAGTAAAATTTTTTCGAAATTTTTTCTGATGGTCCTAGAGACTTGGGACAAGACCAAAACCTATTCTAATAGTGTCTAGTAGGCTTATATACATTAGTTGGACTCTAATAACCCCCCATGGCCAAAATTTTCAAAATCGGGTATTCCAGCTTTGGAGGAGCGGGAGAAAACCTCATCAATTATAGCTTGGCTAAAAGCAAAGTATAATTGACAAGGGAAAAAACTCCCTGGAATACCTTAGTTGCTTAATCAAGTCATGGGGAACCGAGACACTCAGATCCTACTAGCACACTTTATTACAAACCCCCATGGGGCCATGGTCATGTCGACTCAAAAATAAAACTGACTAGCCAAAACTGGCTAACTGCTGCATTCTGAAACCCAGATACTCTGGAAGTGAACACTGATGTGTTCCAACACTGGCGGCTCAATAAGGTTTCAACTATTTGTACAAAATAGGTGATAACAGGGGGTTAATCACTTGGATGCATGACCACACTCATTTATTTTCCATGTAAAAGGTGATAGCATTTGTTCAACACACCTTATTTGCTCACTTGGACCTATTTTTGGTTATAAAACCCCTCCTATGGGCTCTGTTATCCACAAATTGTACTTCCTTATTGAAGAATCCTACAAGGATAATGGAGGACATTGAGGGAACACACCTATTGGGGTTAGTTGGGGCATAACGTCCTTCTTTTGGCACACATAGCACTTGCTGTAGCCTAATTGCACTTTATTTACTACTTTTATGTCTTTTAGAGTGGTTTCGCCCCCAAAGTTGTGGGTGAGCAAGCAAAAATTTATTCTTTTACATTATCTTGTAGGCTAATAACTTAAAATTAGGTGAGGCTCGTATTATATAAATAGAGCCTCACTCTCATTGTAAAAACACAACAAGATATGGGTTCATTATGAGATCTTTTCTCTTTCTTCTATTTTATTGGAGCTCTTGATGCAATGTGCAACTTTCTTGGAATGATCTTCTTTTCTTGAAGGTTGATTGAAGTGACATCTAGGGTTTCTATTGCACATGCTATTGGTTGATGCTAGAATGGTTGTACTAACTCAAACACAAAGGTGACCTAGGATGAAAGTCTACTCGTCTTTGTTAAAGAATCAGTAAGGTATACTTTGACCTTCTTTAATGATACTTTATGGTGCATTACTGTTATGTGTTATGGTTTCTTGTTGATATTTCGTTAACCTAGCATTGTACTGGTCCTTGGATTCCTTCTCTTGCCCTAATTATGCTCTTCTACCTAACCCTTGAGGTTGCTAATTGATGCCCTAATTGCAAGTATTGAAAGCCATTTCAAGAGAGGGACATTAGTATCGATCTCTCAATGCCCTAGGGATTGGGACAAGAATCATATACCTTGTCTTTTCAACAAAACCTATCTTTCTTTTACCAATTTATTTGTCTTTTATTTTACATGCATTTCTATAATGAAAAAACCCTAAAAATATAATATTGCTGGAAAAACCCTAAAAATTTAGGTAAATTCATAAAAACATAAATATTTGCAATTTGATAATTTGGTCCACCCACAAAGTTTGTCCTAGTGGATTTATCCACGAATCTTTGAAGGCGTCCTTATTTGCCTTGGTGCATTGGGAAATGTGAATTTGCCCAAAATAGGATTTCTACAAGGTTTTTGGCAATTCTAACTGGATCATCAAGTGCACTCTAGTTCACTTGATATCCTCCCCTTCAATGAGGACTAATCTGAGGTAGTGCCTTGGGAAGTGTGAAACCCTACCTTGGGAATTGTGAAGTGCATTAAAAGTTGTGATATTGATTGATGTTGACTGGTAGATTGAACTAACTCCTTTATATGTTTTATGTGTCTTTATTATTCATTGTTGATACCATATAAGGCACTCATCTTGGCTATAAGGCTAGTAAGAGGGTGATTGCAGATACTCATTCCTCCATTAGGGACTCTCCCCTGGGTTCAGGAGTTACCAGAAGAAGTTAAGGAAGTAGACTAAGGTGACATTGGGTTTTACCTCGCCCACGCATCATAGAACAGACGGTGAATTGATGTACTGTTAAGGCAATCCTTGTGTAAGGTCATCGCTTTGAAACTCTGTGGGTAAGATCCTTACAGAAAAAAGACATTGGGTCTTGTTGCTGCTGTTAAGATTATATATGCTACCAGAGACTAGATTGCAAATTCATTAGCATTCAATACATTATTCACAATAGCAACATAATCATGATCTCTGAAAGAAACACAATCACAAAGCACAAAACAATATACCCTGGGAAACCCTCTAGGGGAAGAAAACCCAGCAAGAACTTCCTCAATATAGATGATCAAGTACAATGCCCCCAAATATGTCTCACAAATAAGAGAGAAAAAGACCAAAATATGGACTCCAGCTACTCCTCCTTCTCCTTCGCAGATCTCTCTCTCTCTACTAATGTGAATTGCACAAGTGAGTGAATGAATAAATGAAGGAGTCACTCCTATTTATACATTACTTTTGACCTAATCTTTAACTCAGTTATTTCGGCCCCAGTAATCCTAACTGGGTCGACTTCTCTAGAGAGACTCAATTACGACTTATATTACAATTACTTGGGTGCTAACGACCCAACTTACAATGGAGGTTTAACCTTATGACCTTTACATGACCAAATGTAATAAAGACATCCCCGACGGAGTTACAATAATGAAGTACAAGTAGAATATACTTTGAAGTTACATTAATTTAACACTCCCCCTTAACAAGAAGGGTATTCTACTGTCAACAACATCTGCATGTGTAACTCTACATAACATCGTCGGAGGAAGGAGGGCATCATCATCAACATTGATACATCTATAAATCATTGGAATTTCTTCAACATCATCATCTTCAATACTAGAGCATCCTCATCTTCAAAATTGGAACATCAACATCTTTAATACTAGAGCATCCTCATCTTCACCATTGGAACAACACCTGCAGCACTGGAGCATCGTCATCTTCAGCACTGGAACATCACCCGCAGCACTGGAGCATCCTCATCTTCAGTACTGGAACATCATCATCTGCAGCACTGGAGCATCCTGGCATCTCATCATCAGCATACTAGAGCATCCTCATCTACAGTACTGGAACATCATCAAGAGCATCACCTTCAGTACACATATGATTCTTCCTTTCGGAACTAGGGATCATGGACAATCCTTCCTTTCAGAACCAGGGATTAAGTCCAACACAAGATAAACATTTAAGACTATCCTTCCTTTCAAAACTCGGGATCTCTGTCTAGGGATGATCAATCCCACCACAATCATTTAAGACACCTTAGTCTAGGGATGATCGGATCCAACACAATCATTTAAGACACCTCTGTCTAGGGATGATCAGACCCAACACAATCATTTAAGACACCTCTATCTAGGGATGATCGGACCCAACACAATCATTTAAGACACCTTTGTCTAGGGATGATCGGACCCAACGCAATTATTTAAGACACTTCTATCTAGGGATGATCGAACCCAACACAATTATTTAAGACACCTCTATCTAGGGATGATCGAACCCAACACAATTATTTAAGACACCTCTGTCTAGGGAGAATCGAACCCAACACAATTATTTAAGACATCTCTGTCTAGGGTCAATGGAACCCAACACAATTATTTAAGACATCTCTGTCTAGGGATAATCGAACCCAACACAATTATTTAAGACATCCTTGTCCAGGGATAATCGAACCCAACACAATTATTTAAGACATCCCTATCTAGGGATAATTGAACCCACTACAACTCAGGATCAACATTTAAGACAATCTCTATCTAGGGATGATCAATCCCACTACACCATAGTATCATCAGCACTACTCCCCCTTTCGAGGGAAGTCCTTACGGACTACACCAAGCTTGTCACGGAAGTGCTCAAACTTCACTCGAGACAGAGGCTTAGTCAACACATCTGCAACCTACTCATCTGTGTTCATGTACTGGAGCTTAATAGCTCCCCTCTGCACCATATCACGGATGTAGAAATACCGTATTTCTATGTGTTTTGACCTCTCATGGAACACAGGTTTCTCTGTCATTTTTATACAACTCTGGTTATCACATAGAATCACTGTGGTATCCAACTCCAGATCAAACAGATCTGATAACAAGTTACAACTTCCGAAACCATATGGCTTCACAACTCGCAGAACAAGCTGCAATATACTCTGCCTCTGTAGTGCTGAGAGCCACACTAGACTACTTCCTGCTTAGCCATGAGATCATGGCTGACCCCAGACTGTAACATCCATCTGAAGTGCTCTTCCTGTCTGAGACACTTCCAGCCCAATCAAAATCTGTATAACCATACAGTCTGAACTCATGATCTCTAGAATAATAGAGACCATAATCTATTGTACCTTTTAGCTACCTCATCACATACTTTGCAGCTATAATGTGCACCTGTCTGGGCTTAACCAGATACTAACTCAAGATGTTTACAGCAAAGCATATATCTGGCTTCGTATTCGTTAGATACATCAACGACCCAATAATCTACCTGTAGAGAGTCACATCCACTAATTCTGATGAAGTATCAAATAATAACTTCAAGTTGGTATCCATGGGTGTGGCCATGGCTTTGCACTCCAACATATCAAATCTTTTCAAGATTTCCACTACATACTTCCCTTGATTAAGGAAGATTCCCTTTGGGCTCTGCTATACCTCGAGACCTAGAAAATAATGCATTAAGCCAAGGCCTTTCATCTCGAATTCTGCAACGAGCTTCTCTTTGCACTCTAAGATTCTCTTCTCATTACCTGTCAGGAACAAGTCATCCACATATAGCAATAATATGACTGGTTCATCATCTATAACCTTGAAGTAAAAGTTAGGATCATCTTTACTCTTAGTAAAGCCCAAGCTCATTAGAAAACTGTCAATCCTTCCATACCAAGCTCTTGGTGTTGTGCTATGTACACTTCTTCCTCAATAACACCATTCAGGAAAGTTGTTTTCACATCCATCTGGTGTAACTTCCACTTCATCGTGGCTGCCAGTGCCATGATGGTTCTGATAAAAGTGTACCTTGTTAAAGGAGCAAATGTTTCCTCATAATCGATTCCTTCCTTTTGAAAGAATCCACAAGCCACAAATCTCACTTTGTATTTCTCAATATTTCCATCTGCAGCATGTTTTATCTTGTATATCCATTTGGAAGATACCACACTTTTACCTTCTGGTTTGGGAACTATGTCCCACACATCATTCTTCATTATTGACTCGTATTCTTCTGTCATAGCTTCTACCCATTCTTTCTTTTGAATGGCCTCTTCGCAGCAAGTAGGTTCTTTGTCTACAAGATCACAAATCAAAGCCACATAACTGGAAAATGGCTTTGGCCTCTTTCTTTTTCTTGTGGAGCCTTCTAGAGCTCCATACTTCTCAGCATCCTAAATAATTTCTCGAGCCCAAGCTGGTTTTCTCTTGCGAGATATAGCCATGGATAAAGGTTCTTGGGATTCCAACATATCATGATCTTTTGAAGCCTCATCATCGGGAGAGGGTACAACCTTTGCAACTCTAGGAGGTACATCTTCTTCATATACTTCTTCATGCTAGCACTTTCTGGATCTCTTGAGAGCTGCATCCTCATCAAATGTCACATCCCTACCAATCTCCATGTGATGATAGCCTCGTATATAGATCCTGAAGGCCTTGGAGACCTCACAGTATCCAACAAATATTCCTTTCTTTCTGGAAGGATCTAATTTGGTTCTTTTCTCTTTTGGAATATGCACAAACACTAGACAACCAAATATCTTGAACTTTGTTGCAAGTTCTCTCTTGCACCCATTCATCTTCAACCTTGTAGAAAAGGTTGAAGTCTCATCACTCTAGGTGATCCTTGATCTCATAATTCTATCCCGTAGAAAGTCTTCTTTAATCTACACACATGTGGTTCTCTAAGTCTTGGAGGTTGCTCGATATCTTGATCACACCATGAGTTTGGCTACTAGAGCAACATCTCGTCATAGTTGACTTCCTCTATAAGTCTTGTTTATAACTAAACCATTGTCACTTGTTCTATGGAACAAGTCTCATCATTCTTCATTTGTAGGTGATTGTGTACGATACTTCCTACAAGTCAAATTCAATATCATGGTTAGAAACATTTCATAGTTTCCAAATATATGCATAAAACATAAGTCACACTATTTTAGCCAATGCTACAACATTCATCCATATCCCACATTCATATGGTAACTTTCTAGATGCCTTCCATCTCTACCATAACATTATTAAGAGTGTGCACCATAGTGGAAAACATCGACATCGGCAAAAAATCGGCGAGGGTCCCGAATACAACTTCTCGGCAACATCGGCGAAAAAATCGGCAAACCGCGGCAAACATTAAAAAACACAAAATATATTCATTTTTTCATAATTTTAAACATATAAAGCAACATCAACATCACATAAATACATTGGCACATAAATATGGAGAAAACACTAATATATATCATGTAGTCATGCCAAATATAAAATGGTACATCAAAGTCGATAGTGAAAGTTTGAATCCTGATAGTGAAAGCTGCCCAATAGTTACATAGTACTCAAAAGTGGACAACCAATGGTCCAATACAAAACAACGTCACAAAAATCACAAGTGACAAAACTAGCAGCTAGCTATCTGTCTCTGATATCAATGTCCTCTTCCCCTTTTACGGGAAAAGATCATGGGTTGCTTGCCAGGCCTGCCCCTAGCAGTAGAAGGTCCTGGCCCTGCACTAGATGTCGGAGGGTGAGTAATGGCCATGGGTGTCAATGAGGGACTAGATGCATCAACCACTATAGAAGGTGGTGCTGATGAACCACCCTCCATGAAGTCCTCAGGGTCAAACTGGTTGTCCTACTCCACCTCCTGCTCCTCCTCCCCGTCCTACTCCTTTTCCTCCTGCCCCTGTCGCTGCTGCTCCTCCTCTAACCATGCAGGTGCCTCCATGATAGGCAACTCAATCTCCACCCTCCACTTGGACAATACATCAATATTGTCCAAGGAAACGACACCCACCTTGGGTGTTCTCTCTACCTGCTTCATCCACAGTCGAAGATTGTAATGGACATACACCAAGTCATTCAGGCGTGGGAAATCCAACCTGTAAGAGGGCGATACAAAAAATTTAATGAGTATTGACTCTTGAGGCCCAAGGGAAACAATATGATAGAGGATAATAAATTACAATGAATTTAATTGCTTTGTTCAAGTTCTTACCTGGTGCATTTCTTTGAGTGTATTTTATCAAATACACTCCAATTACGCTCACATCCAAAAGAGCTACAGGTTTGGCTGAGGACTCAGATGGCTAATTTTTTTTTATATGGTGCCCTTCCACCATATGTTCTCCACCAAACAGCTACAACAAATAAGAAAGAAAGAGAATTTGATTACATAATTCAAATTTCAAATTTCAAATGAAATGATAAAGCACAAATAAAATTTAAAAATTTAAATTTCTAAATAAATTCTAATTTCTAATCATTTACTTGGATTCAAAATGTTCCTTGCATGGATAGCATCGGCAAAGCCAAATAGCCCAATAGCATCCCGATACATCTCCATCTCGTGGTTAATATTCATGTGCGTCTCAACATCAAGTACCATCCTGTTAATACATTCGATGAGCCCTTCCATCACCTCGCTGTCAAAATCAAATTTACTATGGTAGGAAAAGGCGGGATTGAGGTAAAGTGCAGCTGCATGAATAGGTCGATGGAGCATCCCGGTCCAATGGGTATCAATCAAATCCCATAGCATCATGTGTCTATTGAATCCAGGGGTACCCTTCCCCACATAATAAGACCAAATAGCCTCTTTGGCCCTATCCATGGCCTCATACAAATAGCCCATAATGGGCTTATCACTGTCAACTAATCTCAGAACCTTTACCAAAGGTTCACTAACTGAGCACACTTCCTCCACTCCTTCCCAAAAGGAGTCGGTGTACACCAATATGGCAATGGCCTTCCCATCCTCTCTCCTGCTATATCTGCAATCACACCACTCATCACAAACAAACATTTGCTTCAGCTCAAACTGAACTCGAAGCAAAGACTAAATTGAAATGAAGTTGGTGGCAAACCGTGTGATTCCAGGACACAGCAACTCCCTGTCTCTTGTGTATCTCCTCATGAGGCTAAGAACAAAAACATGGTTATATATGAATTTGGTGATACTCCTAACCTGATCAATGACCTCCTTGACGAAGGTAATTTTCTCCACATCCTCCAACATCAAATCAATACAATGTGCTGCGCATGGAGTCCAAAATAGTGAGGGATGCCTCTCCATAAGCAATCTACCAGTAGCCACATAATTAGATGCATTATCTGTTATGATCTGCACCACATTGTGCACACCGATCTCCTGGAGGACCCCTTCCAACAATTCACATAACAATGCTACTTCTTTTATCTGTGCCGATGCATCAACAGATTTGATAAACATGGTACCTTTAGGGCAATGTACCAAGAAATTGATAAGGGTCCTACCCTTCTTATCTGTCCAACCATCGGACATCAATGTGCATCCTGAGATCTCCCATGACTCTTTGAATTCCTCCAATCTAGTGTTGATGTCCTTCTTCTTCGCTTGAAGAATAGGCCCCCGAATCTCCTCATATGTAGGGCACTTGTACCCTGGGCCAACAATAGCAATGGCATCACACATTGGCTGAAAAAAGGGATTGTTTCTTGTGATGGTAAGAGGCAAGTCGCTCCAGAAAAGCATCCTCCCCATAAGCCTATCTGCTTCTTCCTTCTCCTTTTTTTAATCACAGACTTGATGGAAGTTTGAGCACCACTTCCGGTCCATGGAACAAAGAAAGATGAGGCAACCCTCATGCTAGGTGAATCCATGGCAGTGGAGCCCCTACCACTAGCCTCCGTGTGATGATCATGTGTCCCTGAACTCCTAGCCACTCCACCAGCTGCAAGTTCAGCTCTATTTGCAGCTGACTCTTCCCTTTTTCTATCCTTTGCGTGAATTGAATCATGGGCACTTCTCATAATCTCAGGGGTAACTGCACTACAAAGCCCCACATCATTGCCTGGGAGTTTTGCCAAATGGTACTTCAACCTGCTAATGCCTCCCCTCATAAATTGCCCACACAATTTGCAATTCAGTCACTGCCGGTTTGTTCCATCTTGAGCCTCCCCATATTGCCAAAATGGGTCCAATGCCTTTGGCATTTTTGCAATGGAAATTGACAGGCTCACAAATCAAACCTGAGGCAAAAAAAAATACATTAGGAAAAGAATAACAACATTCTGGTTTAAACTTAAAATTTTTAAAACTTTAAAAGTTAAAATTTTTAAAAATCAGTCCTACTTAGCTCTCATTTAAGTTCTAATTTTTTTAAAATTTAAACAATTCAGTATTTTCTTAAATTTTAAACTTAAATTTTCTTTAAGTTTTTAAGTTTTTATTATTTAAAATTTTAACACAGTCCCAAAACTAGGGTTGTGTCCCACTGTCCACTGTCAAATTGTCAAATATTAAAATTTAAAACCCTAAGTTCTAAGTTCTAACAGTAAAAAAATAAACTAACACTAAAATCATTAAAAAATAAAAATTAAAAAATTAAACACTAACCTGGAATTGTCACTCGTGGAACTGCCCCTCTTTGCCAAATCCGCGACCTCCTTGAGTCTTTGCTGTCGGCCCTGTATGCCCAGTTCGGACCACGATTTTCGTGGATGAAGCGTCTTTGTTGTCAGCCCTCGATGCCCAGTTCGAGGTCTTTGGACCACGATTTTCGTGGATGAAGGGTGAGCATGCTGCGTGAGTTGTGACAATGGTCACGTGGATCAGGACGGTGGTGTGCTGCGCGCCCTAAAATCCGCAGATTTCAACCTAAAATCTGCCCAAGTGCAATGCAATGAAACGAAATCGTGCCCGCTGCTCGTTCTCCAAGTGAAATCGTGCCCTCTTTGCTCGTTCTCCAAGTGAAAAATGAACCGAAAAAAACCCCATTTTGCCTTTAACAGACCCGACAGGCACCTCGGCAATTCTTTCAATCGTGGCGCGATTTTTTCCAAATTTCGCGCTGTGCGATTTTTTCAAAAACCCGCGAAATTTTCGCCGGAAAAAATCGCCAGCCCGAAAATCTCGCGATTTTTCGGAACATTGGCGAAAAATCGGCGATTCTTTCTTCTATGGCGTGCACTACTCCCAATATGTCAGCAAAGAGGTTTCACTTTAGATAAGTAGCAATGGAATGTTGTATAGCACCATAGGCTACTTACCCATCACATGCACATCACTGCAAACATCCTAACTCATATCCTAAATAAATGTGTATACAACTGGATACTATCATTTAAACAAAAAATGACAATTCAAATACTTATCTTTGTTTGTTTGGTAGGTGTTACCGAACAATCCACTCGACCGGAGGCGAGCCGGATCTTCCTAGCTCAATGCGAGTCTAGAACAAATAGAACAGACTACAAACACATTTCCTAGATCTACTTAAGGATCAAGTACGAGATGTCTTACCTCTTGATTCGCTATCCTTTCTCCCGAATGTTGCTCTATGTCCCGAGGTCGTTAGATCCAAGCTGCAAGACCTGTTCAGACACAGAAAAGAGAAACGAGTAAAGAGCATCTATACAATAAGAGATCTATGTAAACAGTTAAGCAGGTAAACAACACATCTTCACACATCAAGAACGATATTGGTGGAAAGCATTTGTATTACTGCAAATAGAGGAGTACATGATAGAGATATAGAACCACAACCAATGACTTAACGTAGCAACCCTTCTCCACACAAGCCAATTGCCAAGCCCTTCCAAGGAAGCATGAATTCTCCAAGAGGTGAGTGAAGGTGTCCTAAGAGAGATTTCACCAACATGTAGATACCATAGTCTTCCTCCCTTTGGTATGGGAATGAGCCTTGTATATATAGGACTAAGTGGATGAGGTTATGGATAGGATAGGGTGAGAGATGGTAGGAGAAAGATAGGGGATCTTCCCAACAGGCTAGGGGTCGAGTACCAACTCTCCAAGAGATCAGGGATAGGCCCCCAAATGGGGAAGCTTCGAGAAAGATCTCGAAATGGCTATTTTTGCCCATTAACAGACCTTGTCGCACCCTGCTATGAAGCAACTTGCGACGTCGCATGTTGCTAGTGTGCAACCTGCGACGACCTCTCAAATGGGTGTGCAAACTGAGTACAAATCCTCTAAATGAGCACTTGGTCCAGATGACTTCAAGGATGTATACACTAAATCATGATGATGGGTAGATTTTAGGTGTAATAGAATGCCCCCCAAAGCATGAAGCTGTTAAGGATGTACAGGTGAAGTGCTTTGATAGAAATAATGGCAAAAGACTTGTCGGATGAAAGATGCTGCTGCAGTACAGCTGACTCTGAACTGACAATCTCATATGTAGTATAACATGGCTGCCGACCAATACATTGCAGATCTATGGGAGTAATGACCGACTGAACACAATCATGGCTACTAGACACAAGCGTAGATCCATGATGAGACGATAACACAGCCACGACCAATACAAAAGTGGATCCGTGTAATATGACTCAATACAAACTCCATCGCAACCTGGGTAAAAACATGACTCTCCAGGGTCTTCAAGCTGAACTCGCAATGATACGAATCTATCCATGTGATTATAAATGTCTTGACGTCGAACATGGTAGAAACCACTTGATTACCGGTCATTGATGTAAACCGTTAACAAGTGCGAGGGAGATCACCATTAATGTCAATGATTTCCAAGGTATCACAATACATATCATCAAGCATGAATAAATGAGTTGACGTCGAACGCAAGATGAAATATTTCAATCAAGAGTCAATGATGTAAACTCATGATGAAAGCAAGGTGACCTGCCATTGAGGAATGCAGGACCAAGGTACTTGACTGGTTTCTAGATTCAATCCTTGGATGATGAGTTGAAGTCGACAAGGATGAATCTGTTGAAGGAGGGCCATAATGAATCCCCCATCAATCGACACGAAACACGGCAAAAGATGTGTAGAGTGGATCGGATGGTACAATAACATGTGAGACTGACTCAAAGTAACAACGGCATGACAACGTGTGTACTGACTAAAAACAATGAGTGATAAACGTGTTCTTGAACATGGGCATGGCATGACTTGGTAATATTGACATGAGAATGACGCAGAATTCTAATGCAACTGATAGTGGAAGCTTTCTTCGAATGACTCAGAGGAGTAATAGGACTCAGAAAGTAAGCGGAGAGTCATAGACAAACAGATGTCCCAAGTATCGGTATGCAAATGCAGATGAGTGCCATGTTCAAGAACGACTATATACTGCCACTAAGGTATGTAATACAAACACTTTCCTTTTTCCCCATCATGAACGATGAGTGCCTCATGTGTTTTTTAACAAGTTTGATGAGGGTAACCAGATGCTCGGTATAGCTCATCTCATAGATGAGTCCAATCCCAAATATTTTCCGAACCTAGGATAGGAGGGGTTCGTCCCATGGCGGGCCCTTCAGTGTGAAAATTTAACGAGTCCATAGAAGGTAAACTCGGTCGTCATTTCATATTTAGAGAGTCTGAAAAGAACTAAAGAAGACTCCAACGGTCCTGTTATCACATATATAGTAGCCGGGCTACCATACATTTTTTGTCAGATTCCAGTACACTATCCAGCCAGTTCTCTTACATTGAGATGCTGAGATGTGCATCTATATTGGATCACTATCAGATTTTGGATAGTATATCTATTCCCCAGTGCCATGACTGAGTCTCAGGACACTCAGAGAGATGACTGATATAGCCATTATACCATTTGTACAGAGTAGTCAGTAGTGCCTAGAGTTACAGCAGCAGTTTCAGAGGACAGATGATGGTTGAGGTGATGAGCATTCAGGTATATGACTCAGCAGGTATATCATTGTGTTATGGTTATATTGCTTTTATACCTATTCTTATAGTGTGTCTTAGCACTTAATGTCATGATCTGGCGATCATATAGATATGTGGACCCGGTTGATCTTATTATATATATTTTATTGTCCCTACTCAGACTTAGAAGTTCACTATTCATACTCAATGGTTTTACCCTCCTTAGGGAGAATAGAGGTGACCATTCCACCATACCTTGGCTTGCTAGTGTTGGCTCCATTATTCATTGTCTTCATCCATCCATTGCCAACCTTTTAGTTTATCACCATGACTTACTACTTGACTAGTGACATGGAGGATCTTTTCCCCACTATGGCCTCTGTATTGGATGAGCTTCCCTATTTATTGTGTCTCAGCTCTGAGTTGGTGACAAAACTTACCTTTGGTGAGTTGGATTGTAGGCCTAAATCATTCTGGTCGGTTGTCTCGATGTTTGGCATTGGCTCGAACTCCCCCTAGTCACTTGAGATGTTGTTGGCTAAAACTAAAAGTTCATGTACTATTTATGGAAACTGATAAATTCGCCCATGGAAACTAAAAAGGGCAAGAGCGATGAACTGCTGAAAAATACTCCTCGAAGAGTATAAGAAAGGTCCAAAAAGCAATGATTCTTAAAAGCTATATCTAAACAATTGCTGACCTTATACATGTATAAAAAACATGCCCTGGATGCAAGCTGCAACTAGTTGTGCTTATCAGCACACCTGAGATCCAAAGGTTTCTGTAGGCCAAAAAGGCCATGAAATGAAATTGAATGATCCTAATGAACCTGGATCAACTTGATGTAGACATGATGCCTAAGTTGAATAAGCACTCTCTAAACAACTTATCCATTTGTGAGACACCATCATTCCCTGTGTTGTTCCTCATTCAGTATATACTATGATGTGTATTCCCTTTCCCTTTGCCGAAGTGTCACAAAGTTAAGTCAGTCAAGTCATCCTTTAGCCTAGCCAGTTATTTTAGCCTTCACCCTTCACTAGCAAATTGATCACAGCTATGAAGTGAGTATGATCTTGAAAGTCTAGTCTGAGTAATAATAATAATTAATGACATTATATATTTCGATTTAGATCGCCAGTAATGATTACTTTGTGTTATAATTGTTATTTGAATAAATTGTAGAGCATGCATTAACCTTTGACACTTTGCAGCAACTTCCGATGATGGTTTGAGTTATATTTGGTCATGTTGACTTGGTCAAACCTAGTTTGACCAAGGTCAACCATAGGACATGAGATGGTTGGACCTTGTGATGATATGGATAGATGATATATGGTCTATGTACATATATATGATGATTCTAGGCAGCAGCTACAGGATTATGATGATGATTCATGGTTTACAGCAGTATTTGATCATTTACAGATTATTATTATTTGACCTGTTCCGGTATATTGGATATATATTTTGATCATGCAGAGACTCATATGGTGTATGAGTACACATCTTGGATGGATATGGACCTTCTGAGTCCAATGAGACAGTTTTTTTTTCAGTTCCGGGCACTTACAGTGATGATTGAGCCTCAGTAGGCTATCCCAGTGCAGTTTTGGTTTATCGGAGACCTTGTCAGAGCAGATGTGATTTTAATCCGGTTGACCTAGGGCGCTATGCTTGGAGGGGGTGGTCCAGCCACTAGTTATTCCCATATTACCCCCCTCCCGGACACACTGGTGCCCTCACCTTGACAGCACAGGCACTCCAGGAGGCAGTTTGGGGCAGTTTCACGCTTCCGAGGCATTTCAGGATTCGTAGAAATGGCTATTGAGGAATTCGATTTGGGCTACTGAGGCAGTGTTTTGGCATGGGATGATCGGTGATGATGGATTGATATCTTCCACACCTCCTCCAGCAGTTTCAGCTTCATTGGGGCCCGCATCCATCACTTATGGCACTTTCTAATGATTTTTGAGGTCTTTGGAGGCCAACGATTTGACCATAGAGGCACGATTTGGTATATTGATGACTATTTTATTATTATTGTGCTATGGGGATTGACCAAGGGTGGCTAAAATTACCCCTTGGACCCACCATAAGCTTCCTATTATATTTTGTCATCATGATTTGGTGGGATTCCCCTCTTCTAGGGCGATTTTGTCCACTTATATTATATTTTATTAGTGATCCATGTATTTTATTGTTGAGCTCATCTCAACCATTGATTAGACATTTGTATCTTTTAATCTTAGCCACTCATTCAAAAAGTGGTTAGGATTTTGATGCCTCTCCTTCCTATTTAAAGGAGAGAGCTTCTCATTGTAAGGGGTCTTTGGCTCTTGGATTATTGGTATAGAAAAACTTTCTTGTGGAAATTCTTGTGGTCTCCTTTGCATCTGATATTTTTAGATGGTGATTGGAAAGTCTATTGCAACCTAGCATTTGGAATTTGTGGTAAGATCTATCTATTTTGGAAATCATTGTCTTGTCTACAGGAGGGCGACTTCAACAAGGGTGATTTTGCAAGGCTTCTTCAAATCGACTTTCTTGGCATTCGCTTGTATCGGGGGGTTATCATTAGTATCATTGTGATCTATGCTATCTTTCTGTTACTTCTCTTGTGGCATTAGTCTTATCTCTTGATTACATCAAATCTGATATTGTTGACGTTTGTTGTGCAGGAGGGAGGGCGCATTGGCTTCTTGGACTAAATCGATTACATAGAAAACTACCTCAAAGCTTCTCAAATTGATCGAGTTTGCATAGATCATGATCATCAAGGCATCTACAAGGTTACCCAGGTAAGATCCACAGGTTTGTTTCTCTTATCTTGATCCAATCCATTGACATAACTCATAAATTGATAAAACCCTTATTTCTTCAAACCCTCATTTTTACATTTTTTCAGATCTACTAAGATCTAGTGGTTTCTTGGGTAAGATATTTAAAACCCACCTTTATAGTATCCACGGCATCCCGGATCTATAGTTTGGTGAGGATTGGCTTCCATTTGACCCTCTTCCCAAGGCATTTAGCCTCTCCAAGCAAGGACTCACTTCCTAGTTTGGTGGGTTGACCTATATCTAGTACATGGGTAGTTGAGATCCCGCTTGTTTCATGATCTACAAACCCAATAACGTACCCCCAGATTGTCACTTTTCTGATTTCTACCTTGTGGGCCCTATTCCACATTTTAAGGGATTTAATCCCCATTTTGGACCACTTGGTATCTTTAAACTCAGATCTAGTAAGATCTAGCCATCGGATTACCTTGAAATTGTAGATCCATACTCTCACTTGCTTAAACTACTTGAATCTAAAGTTTGGATGCCATTGGACTTGTCTTGACCCATTTATCCCACTTTTTAACCTCCTTGGGTAAAGTCGCACCACCTTGGAGAAGTGAGTTGGCCCACTTCTAGGACGTGGGTACTTGAGATTTTTGTGGATCTGGAATGGGCATAATTCAAAACCTAGGTCTAGTGTGTCACTTCATCAAATCTTGCCTTGGGGATAGCATTCCTTGTTTTAAGGGATTGTGGTCCACTTAGGTCAAACCTAGATCTAGACCTATTCATCCATCAAGACTTTAATTTCCCACTTGTCTCATGCAATAGGAGTCCTTAACCACAAGTTAACCTCTTTGACTCCATTATCCCAATTCCCAAGGCACTGGTTTCTCTCCAAGTCAATTCGACTTTCCTAGACTGTTGGATTAACTTGTGGTTTGACCTTTGTGTGAACTAAACCCTTTGATGTCATCATGTATCATGATCAAGCTTGTCACTTGTACTAGTTAGCCCCAATTCAACTCCTAAACTACCCTGCATTGGACACGGTTCCCAAGGCAGTGGATTTTCTCACATTGAACTAGTACTTTAATCCTGGATCCTATTTCACAAATCATAAGTCACTTTCACATCAATAATGAACCAAATCTATACTCATTGAACCCCTCACTTGTCTTGTGACTTCATCCTAAGGTCTAGGATAAGCCATACACCTTACTTCACTTAGAATCAACTTGATTTGGTGTCTTGGTTTTGGTCTCTCCTGTCGGGAGTAGATCGGGTCTCCCCCTTTGTTGTCTGGGCTAGATGACATAAAGCGAAGGTTGCCTCGACTGGCGTGACAACCATATATTGGAGGTCGTGGTGATCGTGGTTGCACCTTTGAGTTGCCCTTCCATATTGCCATCCATGAGTGGATACATCCATAGGGGTAACTACAGTTTAGGTGATAACAAGTCACTTTGGAACCATAATGCTTGTGGTCAAGTTATCAATCATCCTTCGTGGCTAGAAAAGGTGTTTAAAGATCAATTCCATCTTTTCTCCATTTTTGAGCATCAAGTGGGTCTGATTTTGATTTTCCATCTTTTAAGCCTTAATTTATCCCCACTTGATTTTTATTTAATCATTAGTCCTAGGGAGAAACGAATTGAATATGCAAGAGAAGTGAGTGAAGAAAGTAGTTTATTAAATCAAATGCCACGCATTTTCCCTCCATCAATTTCAAACAATCATTTGCATAAATTTTATGATCCTATTAGTTCTTTGATGGAGGATGTTTTCATCAATCATTCTTCTCCTTGGCATGATTTCTTGTTGCACCATTCAAGCCTTTTTGCAATTTTTGAACAAACCAGGAAGATTGTCCTATCAAATTCTTTAATCTTTAACCCAATCCTGGCTTGTTTTATAAACAACAATTGACGAAAAGTCGTTAGCTTGTTTGATGAATGGTTGCACTGGATCTATGATTTTACCTATCATTTGTGCTAACTGGTTAGGTTAGAGTAGGTAGGAACTGAATAAGCCTACTTGGGCAGTAGTTAGTCTTTTTCATCCATTGAGTCTGGCGCCTTTTATTTGTCTTTTTCTAAGTTCCTCTTGAAGCTCTTAGTTTAACTAAGTACCTGTCATTTTTCTTTTCTTGCATAATAAAATTTCAAACTTTGCAAGTTATGTTAGTAAATTAGTTTTCTTTTACGCGTTTTAAATTTTTGTTATAAAATAGATTTTATTTCATTTTGATTTTATATATTTCCCATACATGCTCCATGAGGTATTCTAGTGTTTCTGAACGCAGATACAGGTGCAAAATAAGAAAAAACAGAAAGCAAAAAGGTAGAGTGTTGGATTGAAGATTCGGGTAGCAGAGTGCGAGGACCAAAGATTTTGAGGTTCTCAAGCGCTCTTTTTAGCTGAGCACTTGTCTCAGCTGGAGCCAGATGTTATCACATATATAGTAGACAGGCTACCATACATTTTTTGTTAGATTCTAGTACACTATTCAGCCAGTTCCCTTGAATTGAGATGCTGAGATGAGCATCTACTATGGATCACTATCAGATTATGGACAACAGTTTTATTCCCCATGCCATGACTGAGTCTCAGGACACTCAGAGAGATGACCAATGTAACTATTTAGCCATTTGTATAGAGTAGTCTGTAGTGCCCAGAGTTACAACAGCAGTTTCAGAGGACAGATGATGAGCATTCAGGTATATGACTCAGCAGGTATATTATGGTGTTGTGGTTATATTGCTTTTATTTTCATTCTTTTAGTATGTCTTAGCATTTAGTATCATGATCTGGCGATCATATAGATATGTGGACCTGGTTGTACTTTTATATATATCATATTTGTCCCTACTCAGACTTAGAAGTTCTTGATCTATACTCATTGGTTTTACCCTCCTTAGGGATATTAGAGGTGATCATTCCCACCATATTTTGGCTTGCTAGTGTCGGTTTCATTATCCACTATCTTCATCCATCCATTACCTACCCAGTTTGTTATTTACTCTGACTTACTACTTGACTAGTGGCATGGAGGACCTTTCCACGCTGTAGCCTCTATATTGGATGAGCTTCCTTGTTTTTGTGTCTCGGCTCTGAGTTGGTGACAAAACTTACCTTTGGGGAGTTGGATTTCCTCATGAAGTCCCCCTAGTCACTAAAGATGTTGTTGGCTAAACCTGAAACTTTTAGTGCTACCATGAATGCAAAGTATGGAAATAAAATATTGTATCTTGTATGAAAGCCCATTCATGCAATGTGTTTCTCAACACACATGAATGAAAGGCAAGCCAAATGAAAATGGCTATGAAATATCAAATTTTATATCTATTGTGAAATGTAAATACCTAGGTAAACAAGTTGTCTAAAGACACACATAGAAGTGCTCAGGTAAACAAGTGCCTTAAAAACACACCTACAGCAAGAAGCCTAATAAAATGTAAATCTATGCAATGTGTTTATAAACACACATAGATCAAAGGCTATGGAAACTATAGGCCCAAAAAGCAATGGAACTTAAACTCTATATCAAAAAGATTGTTGGCCTCATCTGTATTATGGATTGTGTGCATCTGTCAAGGTGAATAAACACTCTTTGAACAACTTACCCATTTGTGAGACACCGCCATTCCCTGTGTTATTGCTCATTCAATATATGCTATGGTGTGTATTCCCTCTCCCTATCCAAAGTGTCACAGTGTTAAGTCAGTAAGTCATTTCCTATAACCTAGCCTTTGCAATACAAAGCCTTCACCCTACACTAGCAAAATGGTCACAACTATGAAGTGAGTATAGTCTTGGAAGTCTAGTCTGAGTAATAATAGTAATTAATGACTTTATATATTTGGATTTAGATCGCCAGTAATGATTACTTTTTGCTATAATTGCTATTTGAATGAATTGTAGAGCATGCATTAACCTCCAACACTTGCAGCACTTCTGATGATATTCTGAGTTATATTTTGGTCATGTTGACTTGGCCAAGCCCAGTTAGACCAAGGTCA
Organism: Larix kaempferi; assembly: GCA_027924585.1. Classification (NCBI taxonomy): domain Eukaryota; kingdom Viridiplantae; phylum Streptophyta; class Pinopsida; order Pinales; family Pinaceae; genus Larix; species Larix kaempferi. The sequence goes on from BSBM01000115.1 coordinate 4,878,784, forward strand.
ACCACAGGACATGAGATGGTTAGACCTTATGATGATGCAGATAGATGGTATATGGTATATGTACAGGTACATGATGGTTCTATGCAGCAGACACAGGTTTATGATGATGATTTGTGGCTTTCAACACTATTTGATCATTTACAGATTAATATTATTTCATCTGTCTGGGCATAATGGATATATTTTATGATCATGCAAGATCCATATGGTGTATGAGTACACATCTTAGATGGATTTGAGCTCTCTGAGTCCAATGAGACAATTTGTTTTCAGTTCCGGGCAGTTACAGTGATGATTTAGCCTCAGTTGGCTATCCTAATGCAGTTTTGGCTTGACAGAGGCCCTGTCAGCGCATTGATGAGATTTGATTGGTTCACCTAGGGTGTTGTGCATGAAGGGGGTGGTCCAGCCACTTGTTATTACCATATTACCCCCTTCCCAGACACATTGGTGAGCTTACCTTGACAGCGCAGGCACTCCAAGAGGCAGTTTGGGAAGTTTCACACTTCCTGAGGTAGTCCAAAAATGGTAAAAATGGCTACAGAGGAATTCGATTTGGGCTACTGAGGCAAGGTTATGGCATGGGATGATGTTTGATGATGAGTGGGATGTCTTCCACATCTTCTCCAGCAGTTTCAGCTTCCAGTGGGACCCACATCCATCACTTTTGGCACTTTATGATGATTTCTGAAGCCTCCTGAGGCTCACGACTTTCCCAGAGAGGCACAATTTGGTGCTTAGATAATTATTTTGATGACATTTTGCTATGGGGATTGACCAAGGGTGTTAGAAATTACCCTTTGGACCCACCATAAGTATTTCTTATGTTTCATCATTGACATTTGGTGGGACCCCTTATTATGGGTGATTTGTCCATTATTATATTGTATTATTGAATTGATCCATGTATTGTATTGTTGAGCTCATCTCAACCATTGATTAGATCATTTGATCTTTTAATCTTAGCCACTCATTCAAAAAGTGGTTAGGGTTATGACCTCTCTCCATCCTATTTAAAGGAGAGAGCTTCTCATTGTAAAGCGTCTTTGGCTCGTGGAATCTTGATATAGAAAAACTTTTCTGTGCAAATTCTTGTGGTCTCCTATGAATCTGGTGTTCTTCGATGGTGATTGTAAAGTCTATTGCATCCTAGTATTTGGGTATTTATGGTAAGATCTATTTTCTTTGGAAACTTTTGTCTTGTCTACAGAAGGGCGACTTCACTTGGGCGTTTTTGCAAGGCTTCTTCAACTTGCTCCACTTGGCATTCGCTTGTATCAGGGGGTTATCATTAGTATCATTGTGATCTATGCTATCTTTCTATTATATCTCTTGTGGCATTAGTCTTATCTCTTGTTCGTAGTAAATCTGATATTGTTGACGTTTATTGTGCAAGAGAGAGGGCGCATTGGCTTCCTTGGGCAAATTGATTTCATAGAAAACTACCTCAAATTGCTCCAAATTGATCGGGTTTCATAGATCATCATCATCAAGGAATCTACAAGGTTATCCAAGTAAGATCCACAGGTTTGTTCTTCTTGTCTTGGTTCCAATCCATTGGCATAGCTACTTCATTGATAAAACCCTGATATTTCAAACCCTCATTTTACAATTTTTCAGATCTAGCAAGATCTACTTGGCTTTTGGGTATAAAATTTAAAACCCACCTTTATAGCATCCACAACGATTCGGATCTACAATTTGGTGAGGATTGGCCTTCATTATACCCATTTTCCAAGGCAAATTAGCCTCTTCAAGGGAGGTCGCACTTCCTAGTTGGGTGAGTTTGCTAAGATCTAGCACCTAGGTAGGCGAGATCCCACTTGATCCATAATCTCCATATTTGATAACCTACCCCTAGTGTCTCACTTCAGTGATTTTCACCTTGTGGGCCCCATTCCTCATTTTGAAAATTGAGCCCCACTTGGGTCACTTGGTGATACATTTCAATCTCAGATCTACTGAGATCTAGCCATTGCATGATCCTAGTTTTCAAGATCCACCTAGTTTAACACCTCAACATCCCTGATCTACAATTTGGTGGACATCCGACTCCATTTGGCCCATTTCCCAAGGCACTGATCTTCTCCAAACCAATTCGACTTTCTTGGATTGTTGAATTAGCTTGTGGTTTGATCTTGTCTTGCATGCTTGAACACCTAAACACTATCATATCCATTCATCAAGCTCATCTTTGGTACTGGTTAGCCCCAATTTGATCCTTAACTACCCTGCATTGGACATGGTTCCCACGGTAGTGGATTTCCTCATCTTTGACTAGTACCCTGATCCTGGATCTTGTTGCAAACCTCCTAAGTCACTCACACAAACATGTTGGACCAAATCTACATTATTTAAACCTCTTGATCCAACCTATTTCTTATCTTGTGACTTCATCCATAGATCTAGGGTTTACCATACACCTTACGTACTTATCCATACTTGATTTGATTTGGTGTCCTGGTCTGTCTCTCCTATCGAGGGTAGATCCGGGTCTCCCCCTTTGCTGTCTTGGGCTAGATAACATAAAGTGAAGATTGCCTCGATTAGCGTGACAACCATCCATTGGGAGTCAAGGCTATTGTTATCACACTATCTCTAGTTGTTTGTGGTGGATATCCCAATAGGGATGGTAGAGGATGCAACTAGGAGGGTGTAACCGACAATAGCCAGGTCTTTCGCTCAAATGAGCGAAAGTCACGTCGGATAAGGCTACTGTCACTTTAGACGAGGCACTTGGCCAAGTCAAGGGGGAGACCTTGCTCAACCAGTGATGGTTGAGACTCGACAATCAGACACCCAAACCCAAAAGATAAACAAAGTGAGACACAGAATGGATGGCTAAGTGTGAGTTGTCTTCCAGCCTTGGTGGAATCGGGACTTTGGATGGAAAGATGTACTAGATGAGACACATTCAAATCTGATTACACATGCAAATGATAAAATCAATGAATGAATAGAAGGCTGGAAATTAAATCAGCGAACAAAAATTTACTGGAAGAGTGATTGGAAGCACTACCTATGGGGAATGAGGCTCTTGATGATTTATTCATACATGGCAGTGATAGATAAACAAATTAGACACATTTTCCAGCTATTATATAGATGATTAACTTGTTGATTTAAGACAGGGAAAACAGGCCAGCAATAAGTGAAATTTACAGCCCTAGGGGAATGAGTTAAATAGTAAAAAAAGGACCTAGGGCAGCCAAAAAAACACGTAAAAAATCACTTCCAGCCAATGAAACTTGCTATCCTAAGGTAAAAAGACGTTCTGAAGCAGATTAGCAAGTACCAATAACCCCAAATTGACCCAATCACCCAGAAAATCAAAAATGCCCAGGGAGGGCGAAATTATCAAAGTGGCCAGTGCTGGTTCAGAGGGTAAATGGAGTCGGAATGCAATGAAACTTTAGATATGGCTACTTAAGTATAAATCATTACTGGGTTTTTAATAAAAAAGAAATCCTACGGTTAAAACTAATATTTTGTATTTTTTAGGGTTTTTAAGTGAGTTTTCTTCTCAATACACACATATAATGGAATTTAAATGCAAGAGACCAGCAAGAGAGACCTACTTGAGAATGAATCGATGGACAAGATTGCCGAAGAATAGCCCTCCAAACTCAATTGTTGAACAGCAGCGTTTTTCCTCTGCGTTTTGAGCTCCAAATGACCAAGTGCGCCCTAGGTATCTGCCACAAACAGGAACAAGTCAATGATGCAGCAAATAACAAGAGAAACCAGCAAGTAAAAATTACTAAAATGAAGGAAATTGAGAGGCAAAATGCAATAACAACTCCCTTTGTTGATATTCTGAAGAAGATGAGCAAGTGTGGGGTTCCCACTCCAAAACCAGCGCCCTCCTCCAGCTGTGCTCTTCACCTGCAAGTCGAATGGCCAAAGACAATAGTGGAAACAATACACTAGTAGCTCAACAAGGCAAAGGAAGTCTAGATATCAGTCAAGCAATACATATCCATCCATAAACTCTCAAGAAGTGAAGAAGAATGGCTCTATATCATCAAAAACTCAAGTGTACAAATGTGCCAAGAGGATTACAAAATGGGGGAGTGCTCTCTCTTATAAACGAACGCAGCTCTCAATACCTATTTCCCCCCAAAATGGAGGGTTGAGATCAATCCCCAACCATCTAAAACGAATGGAGGAGATCACTCTCAAGAGGGGGGGCAAGTTACCCTCAAAAACGCCCAAGTGGAGAGTGGGGCCCATAAAATCAATACAATAGTGGTTGGGGGGTGCCTATGGGCTGTTTTAGCCCCCCATACCAATACACTATGGTCCAAGTACAATAAAACACCAAAATTATGAGTTTTGCTAAGTGGAAAAACGCCCCCTATGGGCAAATTCGCCCCTCATGGTGAGCTGGGCAAACGAGGGCCCCACAACATGTAAATACACATCAAACATTACCAAAAATACCTTAGTAATTACCTTTACCATTGCCAACCTTTAATTTTTTCATTTGCCTATAGTTGCCTTAGTCAAAATTCTGATTTCCATGTATTTTCTGCTGGTTTATATGGCTGAAGATGAAAATTGGGCTTTTGACCCACTTTTATTTCCCGAATTGCTGAACCGTCTACTGCAATGCGATCGTGGACTCCAAAAGTAGTAGGGATGACCACTTGAACGACCCCGATCCATCACTTTGGCATTATTTTCCCCAAATCCATGATTTTTAATTAAAACAGGTCAAAGTTGATCAATAATAATTAAAAATCTCTCAAACGGTTCAATGTTTTGCAATTTCGTCAGTTGCATGCTCATATGGGACCCCTGTAGATAATAAATGATCGAAATCGAAATTCCGATCACAACATTTTTTCGGGCCCATTTTTGGCCTAGTCAACCCAGTTTGACTAAGTCAAATCTGGTCAATTATAGTGCTAGCTGAAACCTGTATGCAAGCATGAAGTGATAAGGCTCAATTAAATAAGTTAGTACATTACTAAGCAATAAATGATATCATGGTGATCAAAAATACATTAAATCCCGAAATAGTACAAGGCCCTGGTGAAGTGGGCTCACCACCTCCAAAAGACTAGGATGCCATACAGCTCCATAGAATTGACCACCTTGCTGACTCTAGGTGATGTGGACAACATGGTAAAAGATATGGGAAGACGAGGATAAGGATCATGTGACCACTAAGACAACTCGGGAAAGCGGGGTCCACTGAGGTAAGTATGCCATGACAAAACACGGGGAAGGGCGGTGCCTCACAAATGGGTATAGTGCAAGGAAACCACCACTAGTCATCTAACAAGTATCCCACAACTCACATCCATATCCGAAGACTCTGTGAGGTTCTTTTCTAGAGCCGCCAAACTGGGTGTCCGGCAAACCGTAACTTGAGACTCTAGGGAGCAATCTTGAGCTTGTCCCTTGCTCCTTCTCACCTCCTTGTCCCGCAGGACTAGATGAGGAATAACCACTACAAATGCTGACATGTATAGCTGACCAGAATCCATGTGTTTTTACAAACACATTGCATGGATTTTACAATGAGTTTCATACTTAGCCCTTTTTTGGCTAGATTTTACAATTTACAATACAATGGCCTTTTAGCCTAATTTACATTTCATTTCTTCATTTCTTCATTTCTTCATGGCCCTCTTGGGCTACATACATATCTCAAAAGATATAAACATGGCGCTCATACTGCAAAGGTAATGGGGGTGGGTAATACAAGCTTTGATGACCAATGGGGAACACCCGGTGAGGCTACACAATCCTAACTGCATTGCAACATCGGGGGTAACCGACAGGAGCAAATCCCAGGTCTAACCGTGTATCTCACACACTAAAGAGCCGAGGCACAATAAACATGGAGTCATGGCAAACTCAAAGATTAGTGGGGAAAGGGGGTCCTCGTGATCACAAATCAGAATCCAAGTCGGGGAACGAGTGTCATGAATGAGTCGGATGGGTGGAGAAGGTGATAATGGTGCTAAAGTCATCTATCGAGGGGCTAAGTGATCAAGTCTAAGCCAAGTATACAGGACATGACTTAGAGTGCATACACATAAGTCTAACCGGAGGGGTGGACTGACATCACCATAGGCCCAAACACATCATATCATAAACAGATCACCAAATATATCATCCAATGCAAAGTTATTGTACTAACAAGTATAAAAGAGTCTAATCTACAACATGAGCAATAATCAATATATGCAATACCTGCTGCACCATATACCTGCTGCTGCTGAAGCTGTATCTGAGCTGGATCTCTGCTGAATCCGGGCACATAATAAACCAACACTGTACTGTGATAATCTTGATCAAAACAAGACTAGGCAACTGTCTCAAATGGGCTTGTGTCAAAGCCTGGCAAGGAAAGGTAACCCTGTGGTAGATGGTAAGTCCAACTGCCTGTCCCCTCCGATATGTCTGCTAGGGGCAATCTGAACAAAAATGCCTTCTCTGAACGCAGCTGATCTCTGATCTGGAAAAAAAAGTACTGTGTAGTCCTCGGCGGCACAGTCTGCAGTGTGGAAGCTGCTCCCGACATAAAATGTGATAACAGCTATCTTAGTTGCACCTCTTTGGTTGCCTATCACCTCTGCTATCCATCTTGGATCCATCTCTAGGGGCAACTACAAGTTAGGTGATAACAAGAGCCATCCCTTTTTCATGTTGGATGTAAGCCTAGCCCTCATGTAGGTCTTCATCATCTCTGCAAGCAAGCCATCAAGTAGGTACAGCCCAGGACTAGTCATTACATTGCCACTGCAAACACGTGTGTCTCCTACTGTCGCCTCCTCGTCTTCAGATCATCTCATCGTCACACAGAGCAAAGCCCAGATGCACATCACATGTCCCACAACAGTCAACCCGCGTCTACCAACATGGGAGGACAAACCTACCACCATGCGAGATCCTGCCTAGGCGCACACACAGTGTCTTATTACCGGTGGACGTCTCCAGTATGGAAGGCACAAACCTACCACCATACGAGACCCTCGTCTACCAACATGGAAGGCACAAACCTACCACCATACGAGACCCTCGTCTACCAACATGGAAGGCACAAACCTACCACCATGTGAGACCCTCGTTTAACAACATTAGAGGCACAAACCTACCACCATGCGAGACCCATCCCTTACATCTACCAACTGTTGAAATATTGTAACTTCTAAGAATATTATATTTGTACTTTATTATTCCGGAGATGTTTCATTCCTCCGTGAAGACCTTATTGTATATCCGGAGATGTTTATTCCTCTGTCAGAATGTGGTAACTTGGGTTATTAGACTTCCCTAATGGGGTCGGCCCAGAGTCAGTTGTAATGGGGTGTTTAACCCACTGGTTAAAGTTGGGGCCGACCTAGTTAGTGTAAAAGTCAAGTCGGAGTTGTGTATAAATACAGGAGGTGTGTTCCTCATTTAACACACATTCACTCACTTGTGATTGGCGCAAAGGTGAGAGAGAGATTTGCTATGCAGGAGAAGGAGCTCATGGTTGTGGGTTACATCTTTGTATTTGTTGGTCATCTATATTGAGGAAGCTTTGCTGGGTTTTCTATCCCATGAGGGTTTCCCAGGACAAATCTATGTCTCTTGTGTTTATGCTGTGCTTGTTGTTCTTTCAGTGATCCTATATATGCTATTGTTGTGAAATGGAATGTAATGCTGATATTTTCTGTCTTAGCATATTGAATCTTAACATGGTAGCAGAGCTAGCATGAAGGAAGGCAATGTACGGCACTTACGACACTTGCTTTACTTGCGACAATTTGAAGGTTAGGGTTTTATATAGCAAAAACCAGTCATCGTGGCACTTTCGCTATAAATCCATTTTGGTGAAGTTTTAGGATCTGAAACCTTTACAGGTCGTAGATACCGTCCCCCTGTACCTTGTGTCCAAAGGACAGCCTCTAATTCGTTGTACTTTGTGATTTATGATCACTACAAGTTAGGGTTTCTGCCTCTTCCAGATCTCAGTCATAAACAGGTGACCTAGGCAAAAGGGTCACAACTTGGGCTAGGAAACTCCAAATGAAATTTCGTAAGGCGTGACAGGTAGGGCACGAACTGTACTTTCACAGGTACGATTTTTAGAGGCCGAAGTTGAACCAGTGACACATGGCACGCCATACAAGTTCACTCTCCTGTTTTATCCCATTAACAGGTCATGTTGCGACACTTGGCATAACTCTCTCTCAGAAAATCCAATTGAGATCAGACCTGTGGGGTTGGAAAGCTGACAGGTCAGGCTACCACAGGCCAAGGTTTCAGACCCTGTGAATTCGTACTTTCAGAGATGCACTAGAAACAATCAAGTGCATATTTCTGTCAAAACAGAATTGTTTTCTAAGCACCTTCATTCTTGGCTTATCATTGCTGCGGGAATTTAGGTCTTCGGAGAAAGTTGGAATTTTTGGAATCGGAGTCCACGGCTGAATGCTCCTCATCAAAATCGAACTTTAGAGACCAAGATCGAATTTTTTGGTTGGGCAGAAGGCCAGGCTTGATCAAACCCTAGTTCGGGATTTTGATCGGAAAGGTGGAAAATTAGGGCTTCTGCAAAAGTTGGAATTTTTAAAGTCTGTGACCACAGCTGGAAGCTCCTCAGATAAATCAAAGTTTAGAGATTTGCAGCGAACCTTTTGATTGGGCATAAGGGTGGGCTTTATCAAACCCTAGTTCGGGGTCCTGTCTAGTGAATCCAGAAGTTTCAAAGGCAATTTTGAGGGGTCAAATTTTGCAGTTTTCAAAATTGAAGTATACCAGCTTGATCAGCTCAGCAAGGCACATCTTTCCATCCATTCAGAAGTTTGAAATTCAAAGTTTGAATTTTTAGGGTTTCTCTGACAAACCCTAATCTAGCTCCAGATCCAGTTTCAACAAATCAAAGTGGATTGGGTTAATCCTAGAAGAGATTGAATTGGACACCTGCATAAGTGAAGAAGTTCCAGTTCCAGAGGGAAATGAGGCTAAGGCCTTACATAAAAAGACTACAAGAAATCTTGACAGGTATGACTTAAGGAGATACAGGTATGTGTTGAAATCTGTTCATGATTAAGTTTATGATATGTTTGTCTTCATATTATTGAGGTTAGTACAATCCTCCTAATTAATCTTAGAAGTATGAATGCATGTGAATGATAGAAGACATTCATTGATTAGGGTTATATGATTGTACTAATGCACCTGTGGTGTTGTATGAGGATGATGTTGTCTGCTAACAAGATACAGGTACATCAAGAAAGACAAATCAAGATGACATGAAGACAAAAGACTCATCCATAATCTTTGATCACATAGAAGCTCTACTTACGAGGTATGTATGGCCTTGTTCTACTATGCTTAACCTATGAGATATGCAGGTTCTAGCACAAGGTCTCTAAATCATTGAAGAGAATAAAGAAGATATTGTTTGGGTATGTTAAGACATAACCAAGCTTGATAATCCAGGTATGTTTTCCTATATCAAGTTAGAATCCTACTTTGTTAGGATCTTAGGTAAGTATACCTGTGTATGAAATGATCATGACCATACATACTTAAGATTATTTAGGATTATAATGTTTTGATAGTATTGAGATTATACTAATGAATGTATGTTTGTGTATGAGATCATGAGGATGACACTAGTGCACTCTTAAGCATGCATACTGGTACAAAATGAATAGAAGTTCAAAAGACGTATAGAGATCAAGCGAGAGGCAACCACACAAACATAAAAGATAAGTATTTGAGTTGTTATTTGAATCTCTGAAATAGTAAATGATATTGCTTGTAATAGTTGTATGCGTATTTGTATTCCTAGGATATATCATGCATAGTGTAAGCATTCATATAGCATTGAACAGTATACTACTAATATGCATATGATGGGTAAGTTGGACAAACATTCCATTGTTTGTCTAGAATGAAACCTCTTGGCTAACATGCTGAGAGTTGTGCACGCTCTTGATAGAATGTTCTGGTAGAGATGGAAGGCATCTAGATAACTAGTATATACATACAGAATACGGAAAAGTGTTGTTCCAAAGTATTGGTCAAGATAGTTGCATAACTATGTGAATCATATCTGTATGCATAATAGATTATCATGTCAACATGATTTGATGATTATGAAGTATTACTAATCATGTAATTAACTTTGATTTGTAGGAAAGATCATGAAGAATGATAAACATCGAACAAGTGATGGATGTTCAACAAGAAGATTTACAAATCAAACATACTATAGAAGGCTCGTGGCTAGAAGATTCTCTTAGAAAGAGGAAGAGGATCATGACGAGATGTTTGCTCCAAGTAGCTAGATAATACCATTTTCTTAATGGTATAATTAAAGAAGAAGTGCAAATCGAGAAAACTCCTAGGATTCAATTAAAGAAAGCTCTGTATGGGTACCTAGGATCGATAGTCATTTGATGAGCTTAATGATCACCATGGGTGATGTGGATTTCAACCTTTGATACAAGGTTGAAGATGGTGTATATATTCAGATGACATTCTTCTCTTAGATAAATGCAAGAAAGAACTCACCACAGAGTTCGAATGATCTTGAGGCTCATATCAAAAGACCCATCTGACGGGAGATGGAACAGATAGATATGCAGAAGATCACTCAATGCAGAGTGTGAATGATGTTCAGTCACAGAGGGAGAATTGACAGTTTCTTGACAAGCTTGGGCTTTACCAAAAGTAAAGTTGATCCTAACCTTTACCTTAAGGTTATGGATGATGAACTTGTCATACTATTACTGTATGTGGATGATCTCTTTCTGACGAGGAATGAAAAACATATCATGGAAAGCAAGAAGAAGCTAGCTATAGAATTTGAGATGAAAGATCTCGGATTAATGCATTACTTCCTAGGTCTGGAAGTATGGCAAGGCTCAGAAGGAATCTTTCTCAACCAGGGAAAGTATGCTGTGGAAATCTTGAGAAGATTTGATATGTTGGACTGTAAAACCATGGCCACTCTCATGGGGTTCTGACTTGAAGCTGTTAGCTGATGACTCATCAGAGTTAGTGCATGTGACTCTGTGTAGACAGATTATTGGGTCATTGATGTATCTAACGAATACAAGGCCAGATATATGCTTTGCTATGAACACCTTGAGTCAGTATCTAGTGGAACCTAGGCATGTTCACCTGATAGCTGCAAAGCATGTGATGAGGTACCTAAAGGGTATTGTTATCACACAACTTGTAGTTGTCCCTAGTGATATCCCATCCGGGATGGTAGAGGAGATGGACAACTAAAGAGGTGACCCAAGAGATGCCACGGTTCCCAATAAAAGGTGGGAGTCACGTCAACCGAGGCACTCTTCACTTTAGATCTAGATAAATCAAGACCTAGGGGGAGACCCTACTACCAATCAAAGATGATTGTTATCACACAACTTGTAGTTGTCCCTAGTGATATCCCATCCGGGATGGTAGAGGAGATGGACAACTAAAGAGGTGACCCAAGAGATGCCACGGTTCCCAATAAAAGTGGGAGTCACGTCAACCGAGGCACTCTTCACTTTAGATCTAGATAAATCAAGACCTAGGGGGAGACCCTACTACCAATCAAAGATGATTGGACCCAAACAAAGGTTCCTAAGGATGAGTTAATGGTAAGTTACGGAAACCAATGCAAGGTAAAGTGGACCTAGAAATCAAAGTATGGTTGAAGGTGGTTTGAGAGATGATTAGTGTTTCAACCAATCTATGATTTAGGCCACATGATGAGCTAAAAAGACAAGATCTAGTACCATGTGTTACACAAGTGGGACCCACTTCCTTGGGATATGTGAATGGCTCAAATGGGACTCACAAGGTGAAGTTTAAGGGATGAAATTGGTACTAAGGGGTATGTAGTGAATAGATCTATGGATCTAAGTTAAAATTAGGAATACCCACATATGGGATCTAAGGTTTGACACAATTCCCAAGGAGTGCGAATTGCCTAAGGAGGCCTAGTGCCTTGTTGGATGGGTTAATGGAGTCAAAGAAGTGGACCACAATCCCTTAAAAAAAGGAATGCTACCCCCAAGGCAGATCGTCACAAAATGATACTCTAGACGTAGGTTGCAAGACATGCCCGTTCCAAATCCACAAAAATCTCAACTACCCACGTCCTTAAAGTGGGCAAACTCAATCACCCAAGGAAGTGTGACCTTGCTCAAGGAGAGTTAAAAGGTGGGAAAAGTGTGTCAAAACAAGTCCAATGGCCACCAAATTGTAGATCCAAGTAGTTTAGGCAATGATCTATGTGGATCTTGAAAATCAAGGGGATCCAATGGCTAGATCTCCATAGATCTGAGATTGAAAGTGGGTCACCAAATTGATCTAAGTGGGCATAACCCCCAAAATGAGGAATGATACTTGTTATCACACAACTTGTAGTTATCCCTAGTGGTATCCCATCCGGGACAATAGAGGAGATGGACAACTAAAGAGGTGACCCAAGAGATGCCACGGTTCCCAATGCAAGGTGGGAGTCACGTCAACCGAGGCACTCTTCACTTTAAGTCAAGATAAATCAAGACCTAGGGGGAGACCCTACTACCAATCAAAGATGATTGGACCCAAACAAAGGTTCCTAGGGATGAGTTAATGGTAAGTTACGGAAACCAATGCAAGGTAAAATGGACCCTGAAATTAAAGTATGGTTGAAGGTGGTTTGAGAGATGATTAGTGTTTCAACCAATGTATGATTTAGGCCACATGATGAGATACAGTGACAAAATCTAGTACCATGTGTTACACAAGTGGGACCCACTTTCTTGGGATATGTGAATGGTTCAAATGGGACCCACAAGGTGGACTTTAAGGGATGAAATTGGTTCTAAGGGGTATGTAGTGAGTAGATCTATGGATCTAAGTTGAAATTAGGAATACCCACATACGGGATCTAAGGTTTGACAGAATTCCCAAGGAGTGCGACTTGCATAAGGAAGACTAGTGCCTTGTTAGATGGGTTAATGGAGTCAAAAGATATGTCAAAGTGTAGATCGGGACACCAAGTAGGCAAATCAAGTGGGCTAATTGAGATGCAATGGTTGGATCTTTCTAGATCTAATGTTTCCTGATATGACCCTAAGTGGACCACAATCCCTTGAAACAAGGAATGCTACCCCCAAGGCAGATCGTCACAAAATGATACTCTAGACATAGGTTTCAAATTATGCTCTTTCCAAATCCACTGAAATTTCAACTACCCAGGTCCTCAAAGTGGGCAAACTCAGTCACCCAAGGAAGTGCAACCTTACTCAAGGAGGGCTAAAAGGTGGGAAAGATGTATCAAAACAAATCCAATGGCCACCAAACTGTAGATCCAAGTAGTTTACGCAATGATCTATGTGGATCTAGAAAATCAAGGAAATCCAAGGGTTAGATCTTACTAGATCTGAGTTTTAAGATGCCAAGTAGTCCAAAATGGGGTTTTAATCCCTTGAAATGTGGAATGATGCCCACAAGGTAGAAATCACCAAAGTAAGAGTCTGGGGTTAGGTTATTAAATATGTAGATTGCAAATCAAGTGGGATCTCACCTACCCATATGCTAGATCTAACCAAACAAGCCTCTCCCAAGGAAGTGCGATTTGCCTCAAGAGGGCTATATTGCCTTGAAAAGTGTATCAATTTTAACCCAATCACCACCAAACTATAGATCCAACTAGGGGTGGATGCTATAGAGGTGGGTTTTTAATATCTCTTCAAAAGCAAGGCTAGATCTAAGTAGATCTAAGAAAAACCAAAATGAGGGTTTTGATTAATTAGGGTTTTTATGATTTAGAAATTATGGATGAGTCAAAAAAGAAGATCATACCTTTGGAGCATGCATGGATGAAGAGATGAATGCTAGTTGAGATGAGGATTACTTTTGCCAAAGATCAAATGGAGAATTTTTGAAGCCTGTTACCAACTTTTTGTACCATATTTGGATTTTCTAGAGAGCCGCCATTTGACAAACATGATGAATGTTTGATTCCAGTGTATCAGATGATCCAGCATTTTGTAGCTAGCCAGTTGTGGCTAACTTGTTTTGTTTTTTGAGTCGACATGACCATAGCCCCATGGGGGTTTGTAATAAAGTGTGCTAGTAGGATCTGAGTGCCTCGGCTTCTCATGACTAGATTAAGCAACTAAGGTATTCCAAGGAGTTTTTTCCCTTGTCAATTATACTTTGCTTAAGGCGAGGTATAATCGATGAGGTTTTCTCCCGCTCCTCCAAAGCTGGAATGCCCGATTTTGAAAATTTGGCCATGGGGGGTTATTAGAGGCCAACTAATGTATATAAGCCTACTAGACACTGTTAGAATAGGTGTTGGTCATGTCCTAGGTCCATAAAACCCTCAGAAAAAATTTCGAAAAAATTTTACCGGATCCTTCGAAATTTGGGTTTTAATTATTTTTTAAATTTAATAAATTTCTCTATAGTTTAAATAGAGAAATAATTATTTGTAATATGTCAGTCATCCGGGGTCCGAATTCAGTGATTGATGGCTCGTTTGATAAGCCAAAAATCACACATGACCTATGGAGTAGTTAAGCCCAACTTTCGGATGTCCATTCAGCCCCGTAATTAATATTTTCTCTGAAAAGTCATTTACAGAGAAATTATTAATTAAAATAATAAAATTGATTATTTTTGAGATAATCCAAATCTCTCCAAAATTAATAAATTTGATTAAAATAAAAGGCTAAATGACATGGCAATGAGCATTTAGGAAGATTCCAATCAACTCCAAGTCCTCCCAGTCAACCATCCAGTCACCAGCTAAAGATCTTCTTGAGCCAATTTGCCCTCCTTCATGCAAAATCGATTTAATGATGTGTCACTTGATGTATGGATTGGTGGCTTGCAATTAAAGCTTGAAGTAGGCGCCCTCATGACTCACCTTATCCTAAAGCTTGGCTCCCTTCATGAATTCGAGTCTATACCTACCAATCTACACGTGTGTCCACCTACACCAACTCACAACCTACCATAAGCTCACGTCAATCTCCATTGAACTCGAGTTTAAGCCTTGTTGTAATGTGGTGATTGGTGTGCAAGCTCCACCCATGCAAATTAGCACCTACTACACGCCATATGCCATCCCCATGCTAACTCGCCCTTCCACTTGTCTCCATCACATCCAACTCGCACCTCCCACATGGATCACGCCCTTCCTTGTTGTAGTTTGCCCATTCGTTGGATGATACTTCCCATGCCTTCTACCACTCGAGTTTGCCACCTCTTCACTCCTACCAACCTCAAACTCGACTCTAACTTGTGCCAAGCCCTTGATTGATTGGATTCGACCTACATGCTCACCACCAATTCGAACTAGGGCTAGCTTGTAGTTTTTCTATAAAGAGAGGCCCATTAGGGGTTATTATCTCATGGATTCTTTAAGCACCAAAACTCTGGAGAAATTTGTAATTTGTTTGAATATTTGAATAAAGTGAGACTTTGGAGGTCAAAGTGGAAGCTCTTGATGTGCCATGCTTCATCTTGTATGAGGTGATATCATGTTTTGTCTATATTCTTTGGATTCTTAAGCATTGATTTTATGATTTAGAGGGCTAACAATCTAGCACAAATATTATAGATCTATGCTTTTCTCTTAAATGTGTGGCTTTTCAGGTATTATTCCGAGTGCAAGAGTTCTTGTTTGGTGACATCTTCATTCTACAAAGTTATCAAAGAGGTCTTGCTTTGAAGAATTAAGAAACAAGGAGTTATTTGTGTTTCGTTCCATCAAACTTCTTCAACAAAATCCTTAAATATTGGTTACCTTGGCCCTAAAAGGCTCTCTCTTCAAGCCTTATCATTTGCTCCTTGATCTCCTTTTTCCATTGATTTGCTAAGCCTTCCTCTTATAGCCATTTTTCATCTACCTCCTCCTTTCGTTCTTCTCCCTTAGTATCCCCTTCTCCTAGCTTTCCCCACCTTCTCTTTCTTCTTGCTTTTCATTCTCCTAAGCCTCCACTTCTTCCATTCGTCCAACTCCCTCTCATCTCGTTTTTCTCCATTCTTGTGCCCTCGTCTCCCCTAGCTCCTAGCCTTCTTTGCTCTCGTCTTTGCCTAGCTCCTAGCCTTCGTTGCTCTCGTCTCCCTCTCTTTTGCTCCTCCATCCCTTTCGTCCATCCTTGAGAGCCCTAAAAAATTCACAACAAACAACAAAACTTGTTAAATGTTAGCCTTAGTTAGTAGCATTTTCTTTGAAAAAGTTAGTATTTAGATCTTCATATTGCATTTGCATAGTTAGGATCTAGTCTTGTTTGCATCTCATTGTTAGTTTCATTTACATTTTAGATCTCATTTTTGAGTTTAGACTTGCATTGTTTGTTAAGTTTATAGCTCATACTAGAAGTTAAATCCTTGCATTTTTAGTAGTTTGTTTGAACATATAGAGAAGTGATAGGTTGCATGTAGCTTGTAGGTTGTTTCCAAGCTTTTACATCTTTCAAAAGATAGAATTTTTGCACAAAAAATATTTCAAATTTTTATACTTTAGATCTCTTTTTAGCACATTTCAACAGTTTGTTGTTCGCTGGTCCGTTTCGCCATAGTTAAGATTTCACGTTAAAAACTCATGCATTTTCCATTTTAGAGTCAATCTTTTGAATCTAGACTTAATTAATTTCCAATTGATTTTATTTTGCTAATGGTTAACGGGTGCCTTGTTGAGATGTTCTGATCTTATGTAGGTCATTTGAGAGAAAGACATTTGATAAATCTTGAAGTAAGGAAATCTAAGCAACACCACAAGAACGCCATAAGGAGTGATTAAAATTACAAAATCTTGTTATCCTTTGTAATAAGCTTATAAGAGCTAGCCTTGTATTTCCATTTACTTCATTCTCGAAAGACCTTGCAAGGTTTTAAACCCAAGGCATTTGTAACCGTTTAATAAAAGTTTCAAGTGGAGGAGGCCTCCACTTTTTTGGTCTTCTTCCCCATTTGGGGAAGAGTGTTGGGTTTTGTGGATTTGGTTTAGCTTAGATTTATGATTTCATGCTCTTAGATTAGTATTTTACTTCAATAAGTCATTTAAAGTTATCTTCCATATTTACTTACCCCCATGCTCTCCCGAGTAAGGTCTTTGACCTGAAAGAGATTCTTGGGTAGTTTAGTTTTATTTCTTGCATTTATTATTATCTTGTTTCTCTTCCAATCCTTGACCAGAGAATAGCTAACTTTGGGATCGTATCCCAAAGGCCACATAGTCTTGTGGCAGCTTCTCGCTCCCCCATCAACTTCTTGTGGACATCCAGCTAGCTGGAAGGTTTCCAGGATTGGTGGCTTCTAGTGGTTGATCTTGTTCGGAGATCAATCCCACCTAGTAGATTAAAGTTTGTGTGGTAGAACACTAGATTTACTCAGTTTCATTTTATTTCGCAAGTAGTGTTGTTAATAGTATTTGTATCTCGTTGATCAGTCATCTTATTGTTTAAATCTTTTTTCAATCTGAGGTATACTACTACTACAATTTATCTGCTTCTTAAAATAAACCAGAGTCTCTTGAACTTGGCCAAATCCATGTCAAGAGCACCCTCTATCGGAGGGCATTTTAGTTTTGCATTTCCTTGCATTAGGCATTGTTAATATAACAAGTCTCTTGAACTGTGGTCATAAGACCGAGTCAAAAGCGCTCTCTGTCGGAGAGTTGAACAAGGTTCTTTAATAATAAAATTTTCCACTCATACACCCCTTAATTAATTTATCTTGGTTTCTGTCCTACACCCGTATGCTCTGCCAACCGGAAACGGTTGGGCTAGTACTCAGAAAGGTGGAAGACTTGTTAATTTACAAGTGAAAATCTAATTAAAATTTTCACCCCCATAACCAACAAACCGGCGTTGTCATAAAGTATTTTAATCAGTTCTCAGGGGAGGCGCCGGACCGCCCAATCTGCGACACGGTGGCTGGTTAGCATTGCGCGCCTCGCCGTGATTCCAGACAGGCCCCGATAGGTCTCTTAAAGGAGCTGCTTAAAACTACTTTCCGGACACTCTTTGAACATCCTTGGTTTTAGCCCTAATAAACAAGACAATTAAACCTTTAAATTTACCAAGATAAGCTGCACAACGTTCTCACAAACTTTCCATTTCAAGCACTTGTGTCAGGTTTACAATCACTTTTATTTTCTGACTCCATAAGGCACTGGTCCTTCATCTTATATTTTGCTTGCTTAAGTATCAACATTGGAGTATTCGCTTATATTTACGCGAAGTGATCTGTTTATTGCCCAAGTGTATCTTTCATTCTGTATTTGCAACGTGGATTGCGTTATCTTGTCTTATATTTTAATTTTAATTTGTCTCTCATCTCAAAAAACTCCTAAACAACACCCATCCGCATCGCTACATCAAAAACACTTAAATACACAAAGAGCCTTAGTGAAACTCTCTTTTAGGGACTACCCCCCTTGGCTTCGTTAGGAGTTTGCCTAAACGGAGGAGCTGGGATTCAAGTGACAGTACCTGGCTCATTGCTTGCCCCCAAGGCCACACCTCTCTCACTTTTAGTGAAAAGACAGCTTTCGAAAGATTTCCGCTGCTGGTGTGCATGTTGGCAGACAACAAAGCCCTCTTGCCAAATCGATTTTCCAAGCCACATGTATATCCCTCTAACCTGTCAAAACCAAGGAGCAAAGCATCAATTAGTTTAACATGTTGAAGGTAGGTACAAGCAAGAAAGAGATAAGCAAAGAATAGTTGGTGCAAAGACAAAACCACTCCCTGTTTAACCCAAAACGTCCTCCTCCAAGCTTGAAGGGCAATCCTCCCCACCAATTCGCACTTGTTGAAGAAGTCTTCTCCACCTGTAAAAAGATATGGCAAATATGCAAGATAGCTACAATATATCCTCCAGTGCAATGGACAAAAGTATTTACAATCAAAACAACCAACATCCATTCCAACCCAAGCATGTACTCCAAAAGATAGAAATTTTATTCCAAGAGCCAAGAGCCAAAAATCTTTAGATGATTTTACAATGAGAGGCTCTCTCCTTAAATAGGATGGAGAGAGACCATTATCCTAACCACTTTTTACATGAGTGGCTAAGATTAAAAGATCAAAAGATCTAATCAATGGTTGAGATGAGCTCAACAATAAAATACATGGATCAACCATAAAATATAACCATAAGTGGACAAAATCGCCCTAGGAGAGGGGATCCCACCAAATCATGATGACAAAATATAACAATAAGCTTATGGTGGGTCCAAGGGGTAATTTTAGCCACCCTTGGTCAATCCCCATAGCACAATAATAATAAAATAGTCATCAAAGTACCAAATCATGCCTCTATGGACAAATCGTGGGCCTTAGGAGGCTTCAGAAATCATCAGAAAATGCCATAAGTGATGGATGTGGGCCCTGATGAAGCTGAAACTGCTGGAGAAGGTGCGGAAGACATCCCACTCATCATCACTGATCATCCCATGCCAAAAATTTCCCTCAGTAGCCCAAATCAAATTCCTCTGTAGCCATTTCTACCAATCCAAACTGCTTCGGGAAGCATGTACTTGCCCCAAACTGCCTCCTGGAGTGCCTGCGCTGTCAAGGTGAGGGCACCAGTGTGTCTGGGAGGGGGGGTAATATGGTAAAAACAAGTGGTTGGACCACCCCCTCCATCATCAACTCCCTAGGTGAATCAAATAAAAACCCACTCTACTCTGACAGGGCCTCAGACAGGCCAAATCTGCACTATGAGAGCCAACTGAGGCTCAAACATCACTGTAACTGCCCAGAACTGAAAGTAAACTGTCTCATTGGACTCAAAAGGTCCAAAACTATCCAAGATGTGTACTCATACACTATATAAATCTCTGCATGATCATATAATATATCCAATATACCAGAACAGGTGAAATAATAATAATCTGTAAATGATCAAATAATGCTGAAAACCATAAATCATCATCATAAACTTGTATCTGATGCATAGAACCATCATGTACATGTACATAGACCATATATCATCTATCTGTGTCATCATAAGGTCCAATAATCTCATGTCCTGTGATTGACCTTGGTCAAACTAAGTTTGACCAGGTCAATATTGACCAAATATAACTCAGACTACCATCAGAAGCTGCTGCAAAGTGTCAAAGGTTAATGCATGCTCTACAACTCATTCAAATAGCAATTATAACAAAGAGTAATCATTACTGGCGATCTAGCAACAAATATATAGTGTCATTAGTTATTACTATGACTCAGACTAGACTTTCAAGACCATACTCACTTCATAGTTGTGATCAATTTGCTAGTGAAGGGTGAAGGCTAAAAAAGAACTGACTAAGCCAAAGGGTGACTGACTGACTTAACATTGTGACACTTTGGATATGTGAAAGGGAATACACACCATAGTATATACTGAATGAGCAACAACATAGGGAATGGCGGTGTCTCACAAATAGATAAGTTGTTTAGAAAGTGCTTATTCAACTTAGGCATCATGTCTACATCACGTTGATCCAGGTTCATTAGGATCATTCAATTTCATTTTATGGCCTTTTTGGCCTACATAACCCTTCGGATCTCAAGTGTGCTGATAAGCACAACTAGTTGCAGCTTGCATCCAAGGCATGTTTTTATACATATATAAGGTCAGCAATTGTTTAGATATAGCTTTTAAGAATCATTGCTTTTTGGACCTTTCTTATACTCTTCGAGGAGTATTTTTTAGCAGTTCATCGCTCTTGCCCTTTTTAGTTTCCATGGGCGAATTTATCAGTTTCCATAAGTAGTATATGAGCTTTCAGTTTTAGCCAACAACATCTCAAGTGACTACTGGGGAGTTCGAGCCAATGCCAAACATCAGGACAACCGACCAGAATGATTTAGGCCTACAATCCAACTCACCAAAGGTAAGTTTTGTCACCAACTCAGAGCCGAGACACAATAAACAGGGAAGCTCATCCAATACAGAGGCTACAGTGGAGAAAGATCCTCCAAGCCAATAGTCAAGTAGTAAGTAAGGGTGATAAACTAAAAGGTAGGAAATGGATGGATGAAGACAATGAATAATGGAGTCACCACTAGCAAGCCAAGGTATGGTGGAATGATCACCTCTATTCTCCCTAGGGAGGGTAAAACCAATGAGTATGAATAGTGAACTTCTAAGTCTGAGTAAGGACAGTAGAATATATATAATAAGATCAACCAAGTCCACATATCTATATGATCGCCAGATCATGACACTAAGTGCTAAGACATGCCATAAGAATGAATATAAAAGCAATATAACCATGACAACAAAATATACCTGCTGAGTCATATACCTGAATGCTCATATTCTGATCCATCATTTGTCCTCTAAAACTGCTACTGTAACTCTGGGCACTACTAACTGCCCTGCATAAATGGTATAATGGCTACATCGGTCATCTCTCTGACTGTCCTGAGACTCAGTCATGGCATGGGGAATACATACGCTGTCCAAAATCTGATAGTGATCCATAGAGAGATGCTCATCTCATCATCTCAATGTAAAGGAACTGGCTGAAAAGTGCTATGGAATCTGAAAAATAATGTATGGTAGCCCGACTACTATATATGTGATAACAATACCCCCAAGGCAGAAATCAAAGAAGTGACACACTAGGGGTAGGTTATCAAGTGGGATCTCACCTACCCATATGCTAGATCTAACCAAACAAGCTTCTCCCAAGGGGTGCGATTTGCCTCAAGAGGGCTATATTGCCTTGAAAAGTGTGTCAATTTTAACCCAATCACCACCAAACTATAGATCCGAATTGGCATGGATACTATAGATGTGGGTTTTTAATATCTTTTCAAAAGCAAGGCTAGATCTAAGTAGATCTAAGAAAAACCAAAATGAGGGTTTCAATTAAGTAGGGTTTGTGACCAATGAAGAGGAATGGATGGAAATAGGCACATACCTTGTAGATCGTACCTCAATTGCTTATGGCCACCTTGCAAATTGATAGCATTCTCCTATGTGTATATTCAAAAATGAGATCTAAGAGCTCCAACCAAAACGTCCTCCTCCAAGATTGCCAAATCGTCCTCTTCCTAAAAGACAAGATCAAGTGAAACAAGCCAAGTAAGATGATTATGAAAATGATGGAAAGATGTAATAGAAAGCATCAACTAGGTCACAAAGATACAGTAATGATACTCTCTTTCACCAAGATCAACCCAACAGAGACTATGTGGATCCCTCCAACAATAACCCTCAAGAAATTGCCCTCCTCTCCACCAATTCGACTTTCCTGCAAGAAAACTAGTTGTATCACCAAAATCCACAATGATACATAGAAGAGATACTGTATACTCAAGATGCAAGAGAATCCACAAGACAAGAGAGATATGCTCCACAAAGAAGTGTTCTATTCCAATATTCCAGAGCTCCAAAGGTGAGCTACATAATAGGGGGTCTCCTCCTTATATAGGATAATAAATACCAAAACCCTATACCACTTTACAATACAATATCAAATGAGTAGTTGAGATTAAAAGATCTCAATATAAAATCAATGGCTAAGATGAACCACATAACATAACACACGGATCACTCAAAAAGGTGATGACGTCATAGCTAAAAGATGCTCATGGAGGGTGATGTCATCCACTAGAGGGGGTAAAAGTACAAAAGCCCACCTCATAATGACTAGGACATGACATAAGGAGCACATGGTAGGGCTAGGAGGCATCAATCCTTACTAGCTCATCCCCAAGGCACAATAAAATAATAAAATATGTCCAAGATAAATATAAATGACCAAATTTGTCCTCAAAATCTGTGACAGACAAGCAGTAAAAGACCTCCTGTGATCTCTGTGGGCCTACCCACATGGTGAAAACTGGCTGGAAGATAGTGGGATCACCCTGGAAGACCTCTGTGAAAACCAAGTGCCAAAACCTTGCCCCAATTGCCCAAATAGAATTCCTCAGTGACCACTTTATCCCATTTTTGACCTGCCTCGGTAACTGTGAAAGTGTTGAAACTTCCTCCTAGGGCATCTGCACTGTCAAACTGAGCCCACCAGGCTCTCCGGAAGGGGGGGGTAAATGGTAATAACAAGTGGTTGGACCACCCCCTCCTCATATAGCACCCTAGGTGAACTGGCCTCTCATGGCCCCTGCTGCTCAGGCTGGGAAATCAGCCCCAAATTTGGTCAACAAGTGTAAAACTGCATCGATCACTGTCATAAGTGCCCAGAACTGAAAGATAAGTGTCTCATTGGATCCAGAAAACCCAAATCCACTAGGAATGGGTACTCATACACCATGGGTTGCCCTAATGGGCTAGCTGTAGGGTCCACCATATATGGACAGTGCATAATCTAATGATCTGGGGTAATAATAAAATCACTGAATTGCATCAATCATCATCTAAATCATATATCCATCATATAGCAACATCATCAGGAGTATGTGGGTCCATCAATCATCATCTATAAGTATATGTGGCCCACATCATCATGGATCCCAAGAAATGACCATAGTCAAACTAGGTTTGACTAGGTCCATATATGACCAAGGAAAAATCATATCAGTAGACTAAGACATGTTCCTCTAATCATTCTCACAGCTTAGCTCAAAGTATAACATCCATTCAGTGGCATTAATCAAGTTAGTATATCCTTTATTATATTAAAATTACTTGCACAATAGTTTAAATGACAAACTCACCCATTGGACATGGTCAAACTGCTAGTGAAGGATGAAGGCTAGGAACAAGGTTGGGCCAAGGGGTTGACTTGTCTAACTCAACTCAAAAATACTTTGGACTGGGAGAAGGGGAAAGCTACAAACTCTGTGCTGGACATACTAACACGGGGTATGGCTATGCCTCACAAATGGATAAGTTGTTTAGAGAGTGCTTATTCAACTTTAGGCATCATGTCTACATCAAGTTGATCCAGGTTCATTAGGATCATTCAATTTTATTTCATGGCCTTTTTGGCCTACATAACCCTTCGAATCTCAAGTGTGCTGATAAGCACAACTAGTTGCAGCTTGCATCCAGGGCATGTTTTCATATACATATAAGGTCAGCAATTGTTTAGATATAGCTTTTAAGAACCATTGCTTTTTTGGACCTTTCTTATACTCTTCGAGGAGTATTTTTAGCAGTTCATCACTCTTGCCCTTTTTAGTTTCCATGAGCGAATTTCCATAAGTTTCCATAAGTAGTACATGAGCTTTCAGTTTTAGCCAACAACATCTCAAGTGACTAGGGGGAGTTCGATCCAATGCCAAACATCGGGACAACTGACCAGAATGATTTAGGCCTACAATCCAACTCACCAAAGGTAAGTTTTGTCACCAACTTAGAGCCGAGACACTAAACATACAGGGATGCGGTCCAAACATAGAGGCAGAAAATGGGGAAGTCCTCAGTATCAGAAAGTCAAATAAGACAGGTCAAGGTTTAAAGTCAAAATAAGGAAAGTCATGTATGGATGGAGTCAAGTGAATTTGGAGCCTAAACTAGCAGACAACTAGTGTCAAGAAAGACCATATCTATGTAAGGTGGTAAACCAGTGAATTTTATCAAACAACCTAAATGTGCAAGTAAATGTCCATTTTATAATTTATAGTTCATTTTAAACAGTTTGCCACATCAGGAATAATATACCAAGCAGATGCTGTGAACATGACTAAATCAACAAGATAATAATCCACAGTCAATGATAAAACATCCATAGGTCATACAACATCATCACAAGAGTAATCATCATATATCATCTGAAACACTGCTGCAATACATCTCTAGGCACTGAACTGAAACTGTATAGGATAAAGGGTCACATCGGTCATCAAATCTGAACTCTCAAGGCTTAGCCTTGACACAAGGTCTAACATAAGTCTGAATAAATACACTACTCTGATCATGAGTGATCTCAAAAATAATAGACTCATCATAGCCAAGCTCTAAATAATACAAGCTCTGGAATGTCCAGATATC
Organism: Larix kaempferi; assembly: GCA_027924585.1. NCBI lineage: Eukaryota > Viridiplantae > Streptophyta > Pinopsida > Pinales > Pinaceae > Larix > Larix kaempferi. Next base: position 4,903,702 of record BSBM01000115.1, read on the forward strand.
TGCTAAGCAAGAATAGTAGCCCTGCTACTATGGTGTGATAACAGGTACGATAGACTTTGGTCTATGTTATCGTGGAGATCATGACTTCAGATTGTATGGCTACACAGATGTTGATTGGGTAGGAAGTGTATCAGACAGGAAGAGCACATCGGGTGGATGTTATTGTATGGGATTTGCCATGATCTCGTGTTTTAGTAGGAAGCAATCTAGTGTGGCTCTTAGCACATCCGAAGCGGAATATATAGCTGCTTGCTCTGCTAGCTGTGAAGCGGTATGGCTTTGGAAGTTGTTATCAAGATTGTTTGACTTAGAGATGGACTCCATTGTGATCCTGTGTGACAACCAGAGTTGTATCAAGATGACAGAGAATCCAGTGTTCCATGGTAAGTCAAAGCACGTAGAGATCCGATATTTCTATATACGGGATATGGTGCAGAAAGAAGCTATCAAGCTCGAGTATGTGAGCACTGACGAACAAGTTGTTGATGTATTGACCAAACCTCTGTCTCGAAAAGAGTTTGAGTATTTCCGAGACAAGCTTGGTGTAGTTCAGAAGGACCCTCCTCGAAAGGGGGAGTTATGTGGTCGATGATGATATTTGGATACTGGTATCGATGTGGATACCTATATCGATGATGAGATTGCCTATATTGATGGTAAGGTCAATGATATGGATACTTGTATCAATGATGAGGATACTTGTGTTGATGATGTGGATGCTGTATTAATGTGGATACTTGTATCGATGATGAGGCTACCTGTTCTTACGATGAGGTCATTGTATGGTCCCCAGTGGATGTGATAGGACTGCATCGTCCCTGAACGCTTGGTTCAAAATGTACGTGATGGGGATTGCATCATCCCGAAACCACTGGTTCAAAATGTACGTGATGGGAATTACATCATCCCGGAACCACTAGTTCAAAATGTACGTGATGAGGATTGTATCATCCCCGGACTTCAGTTCCTGAATTGATCCGTAGACAGATGTCTCCAAGAAGTGGTCCCTAGTGGGCGAGAGGGGATTGTATCATCCTCGGACTTCGGTCCTTGAATTGATCCGTAGACATATGTCTCCAAGAAGTGGTCCCTAGTGGACTAGAGGGGATTGTATCATCCCCGGACTTCGGTCCCTGAATTGATCCGTAGACAGATGTCTCTAAGAGGTGATCCCTAGTGGACGAGAGGGGATTGTATCATCCTGGGACTTCGGTCCTTGAATTGATCCGTAGACATATGTCTCCGAGAAGTGGTCCCTAGTGGACGAGAGGGGATTGTATCATCCCCGGACTTCGGTCCCTGAATTGATCTGTAGACATATGTCTCCGAGAAGTAGTCCCTAGTGGACGAGAGGGGATTTTATCATCCCCGGACTTTGATCCGTAGACATATGTCTCCGAGAAGTGGTCCTTAGTGGACGAGAGGGGATTGCATCATCCCCGGACTTCGGTCCCTAAATTGATCCGTAGACATATGTCTTCAAAAAAGAGTTCCTTAGACTCTGTCTAAGTTGACGAGTGGACTGCATCGTCCCTAGACATGTTATGGTGTCTTAAATGGATCATGTGTATTGCAAGGTATGCTGCTATGATACTGTTGATCGTGATGACGATGCTGTTGATCGTGATGATCTAGATGACGATGTTGTTGATCGTGATGATCTAGATGGTGATGTTGTTGATCGTGATGATCTAGATGGCGATGCTGTTGATCGCGATGGTCTAGATGACGATGTTGTTGATCGCGATGGTCTAGATGACGATGTTGTTGATCGTGATGGTCTAGATGACGATGCTGCTGATTGTGATGATCTAGATGACGATGTTGTTGATCGAGAGGTCCAGATGATGATGTTGATCGGTAGATCCAGACGATGAGGCTGTTGATCGAGTGATCCAGATGATGATGATGTTACTGTAGCTGTTCAAGTGCTGCAAAAGATGAAGACTCGATACTGAAGATGTTGATGTTCCAGTATTGAAGATCTTGAAGATGTTCCAGTCTAGGTTGCGGGGAAGCGCTCCCCCCCCCCCTCGCCCCCGCTCCGGAAGCTAGCTTCCGGCCGAAGCTAGCCGGAAGCTAAGCGGAATCGCGCTTCCGTTTCGCTTCCGTCCGGAAGCGAATTTCGGAAGCTCGCTTCCGCTCAATTTAAAACGCTTCCTGCCACTGTCATAAAGCGTTCGGAAGCGTCGCTTCCTGATCGCTTCCCTTCGCTTCCTAATCGCTTCCTAGATCGCTTCCCATCGCTTTCGCCGCTTCCTAAATCGCTTCCTGACGCTTCCTAAATCGCTTCCTAACGCTTCCTAAATCGCTTCCTGACGCTTCCTTGGATGTGTCATGGCCCATCCGTCTTGCCAACATGGATCTCCACTGTGGAATTAAAATTGTAAGGTCTCTGCAATTCTATGCCAAGCTGAGTCAAGCTTCTCATTCTCTGTCCAGGTCCGGTTTTGAAGGCTTGGTTTGTTTGCTTGTAGGCCAAGATCAATGCCAAACTCTGAACAAATACGCGCTACAATTCTTTCATACCAGCTAAACAAGATTCTCCAAATACCACGCTCTGTTAACTACAATATTCAAACCCATCACTTCATTATGAACACAGCTGCCGTTCAATATACATTCATGCTTGCATATGTGGATAGCTCTTAGTTACACACTACACTAGCATAATATATGGCATATGCAGCACTGTGGCCTCTAGATATTTCCTGTATAGATCCAAGGGCACTCTGATTCTATATGCCAACACAACAATGCACTCCGTGTTTTTTAACTCTACAAACACAGCACTTCATTCAACCATTGCTCTTCCCATTCAAAAGATACATACATATGTGTGTGTGTGTTCAAGCACTGTTCCAAAAAAACACAAACGCTACTCCTCATCGCTATCACTATTCATGATACAAATGTATATATTCATTTGTTTGGGAGTCTTTTAGCTTCAACCAATCATAGGGGATGGCTGTAGGTATAAGGAAAATGTGCGGGTTGGATGATGTATGGCTGTGGGATTTTTGAAAAGGCCACACACAGGCTGTGAGCAGTTAGTCAACTATATACAGCTTGAGGGCAAATGCTGTAGGTATGCCATCACACAGAATTTAAACAGATTGGGCTGGTAATTTAAGGATTAAAAAGGAAGCCAACAAATTAATAATAGTGCTGTAGTTGCCTAGTAAAACAATGCACAAGCATTCTCTGCATGCTAGCGATCAAGCAATTGGAGGATTGAGCTGTGGGTTCCACCCAGTGATTCAATCAAACAGAAATTGGTGCCAAGGATGATCAATTGGGTAATTAAATGGGTGAATTCTGCTGAGATTTCAAATGGGCAAATTGCAAGTGTTGAATAGAGTATACAATGCGTTACCACCAAACCCTTACTGTTACCCCTTGTTACCTCCCATTTTGCATGTTTTTCACAATTTCAGTAGGGGTTTTATGTCTTGATGGAAATTTGGATGGCCTAATGTTGATCCTAGATTTTGTATGGTGCCTTGGGGTCTTGGTGATGATGTCTCAGCGTGTGGGGGTTGATAGATCTTCATGATGATGACTGCACTTCACTTATATTTGGCACATTCATCATGTTTCTTCATGATGCATTCTCAATGGGTGATTTTATGAGGGTTTGATGGTACATTCCATCCACATGTGTCATGTTACCACACAAACTAGCATCTCAAGATTCGACATAGTAGAAATACGGTTAATAGTTGATGACAAAATGTTTATATATTGAAAATTTGAAGCTTTAAGGTTGGATCTTGATGTTATAACTTATGGAATCATGGATACTGGAGTCTGGACCTATGGTTGATGAATTCACTAGTAAATGATTAATGATTGATGATTGATGAAATGATGTTATATGGTATTTACTATTAACTATTATTGTTTATTTCATGTTTTTATCCTTTCCATAACTAATTTAACATTCTACATGCATTTGTTGACATATATGCATCAAAATATATAAAAAATATATATTATATAAAAAACGCTTCCGGAACGCTTCCTAACCGGAAGCTTTTGAAAATTTCGCTTCCCGCTCCCACTCCCGCTCCCGCTCCCAAGTAACCTTGGTTCCAGTAACTGTTTGAGTTACTGATGATGTATGAAGAAAGCTTCCAATGATTTATAGATGTATCATGTATCATGTAGTTGATGACTCCTTGCTCCTGCATATGTTATAATATCCTTCTCGTTAAGGGGGAGTGTTTAAATATTGTAACTTCTAAGAATATTATATTTGTACTTTATTATTCCGGAGATGTTTCATTCCTCCGTGAAGACCTTATTGTATATCCGGAGATGTTTATTCCTCCGTCGGAATGTGGTAACTTGGGTTATTAGACTTCCTTAGTGGGGTCGGCCCAGAGTCAGTTGTAATGGGGTGTTTAACCCAGTGGTTAAAGTTGGGGCCGACCTAGTTAGTGTAAAAGTCAAGTCGGAGTTGTGTATAAATACAGGAGGTGTGTTCCTCATTTAACACACATCCACTCACTTGTGATTGGCACATAGGTGAGAGAGAGATCTGCTATGGAGGAGAATGAGCTCATGGTTGTCGGTTACATCTTTGTATTTGCTGGTCATCTATATTGAGGAAGCTTTGCTGGGTTTTCTACCCCATGAGGGTTTCCCAAGATAAATATGTGTCTCTTGTGTTTATGCTGTGCATATTGTTCTTTCAGTGATCCTGTATATGCTACTGTTGTGAAATGGAATGTAATGCTGATATTTTCTATCTTAGCATATTGAATCTTAACACCAACATGGGAGGCACAAACCTACCACCATGCGAGAATGGCTTAGCTCTTACATCTACCGACATAGGAGGACTTTCCTACCACTATGCGAGAATGGCCCATGTGCATTTGCGTCTTCCGGACTCATCACTTCCTCTTGGAAGGTGTTACCAACTTATTTGTACAAATAGTTGAACTTCCGATGAGCCGCCAGTTTATTGAACATGATTCATGTTCATCATCAGCATTCAGAAGTTCAGAAGTCAATTTCAGGGCAATTTTGCCCCATTTGTAATAACTGCATGTTCATACCCCCATGGGGAATTTGTAAAAAGTTGGTCTAAACGGGGTCTTTTTATAAAAGACTCGACTATCCGTAAGTTTAGCCATTTGGGGGATACTCTAGAGTGTTTTTTCCTTAGGAATTATGCGCTACTCATCAGTGGCGTATAATCCCCGAGTTTTTCACTCAAACCTCCAAAGCTGGAGTATTTCTCATGGTGGTCAAAACCTAAGGTGGTTATTAGAGTCTTGTGTCTAGGATTTTTTACATGTTAGCCATCTCGATTGAGTCGTGTGAACATGCACTAGGTCCCCTAGGAGTTTCGTTTGATTTCGGCAAAAATATTTTTTTCATAAAATTAGACCATTTTTTAATGGTTTAATTAAAAAATTTCAAATAATGATAAAAACCTCATCCGGAGGCAGAATTGGGCATGGGGAGGCTCGTCTTGACGCTCAGAGCATCCTCTTCACCTTGGCACCCTCGTTCTTCAGTTTCTAGGCAGTTACGTCACTCCAGGAGCAGTTTTGGCTAAAAAAGCATCATTTTGGCATAAAATGACAAAATCCACTAAGTGACAAAAAATTAAAAAGGACATAAATGATTAAAATAATCATTGGAAGGGTTGGCATATGGTTTAATTGAAGTGTACGACCACCAAGTCACATATATCAAAAGTCAATGTATTTAAGTTTTCATCAAAATGGAAAAGCGTGAGCATGGTTCACGTGGGCACTTTGCTCCAACTCGAATTAGCTCACAAGTTTGATGAGATGGCATGTATTTCAAAGTTTGGTGGCTGTGTATTAATTTCATGGTGGGCGCATCCCTTGGATCGTGGCAAACATAGGCTTGGCTCCCATTGAAGGCGAGTTAGCATTGAATCAAACCCAAGCTTTATCTCCATGAAGGCTCACGTATATCCTTGATGTCTCACGAATATTACACTTGGCATTCACATGATGGGAGGTTGGATATGCATTAAAATTTTGGTAGGCACATCCCTTGAAGGGAGGCCACATCACCATGTTGTCTACCTCTTAACTCAAGCTACCACGAATGCAGCTCCCATTCGCATATCTCCTTCACCTTCACGCCTTCACACATGGCATACTCGTATTTGAGGGTGGAGCTTCCAAGAGAGGTATGGGGGGCGCCTTGCCAAGGTGGAGGCCACCTCCCCATCCTCATTCATTGCTAACTCAAGTGTTTGTTGGAGTTATCACTCCAAGCCACCTTTTACACTCAGTTTTGATTGAAATTCGATTTGGATTTTGTCTCCCATGCCAATTCGAATTTGGGGTAGTTTGTTCTTAGTTTTTGTATAAAGGGAGTACTTTGCCTCCTCTTTCTTCATGGTATTTTATGCAAAGAAACTCTTAGCAAATTGTATTGTGAATTATATTTAATAAAGTTGTGACTTTGGAGGTCAAATTCTTGGGGGCTCTTGGTGGCCATGCTTCATCACACTCTTGAGGGAATATTGTGTCATTTTTTCATGTGTTTATGATTATTTAATTTTGATTTATATGCTTAGAAGGCTAACAATCTAGCACATGCATGTATATCTTCTCTATTCGCGTAAATCATATGTTATTTGCAGGTATTGCTAATGGTTTTGTGAGCTTTTGCAGGTTCTCCTTCACTCCAAATTTTTGGCCAAAGATCTCTCCACTTGTTAAACACTAGCAAAAGAGGAGTCTCTTGCTTCACCATCAACTACTTTCAAAGCAAACTTTTTGGTTACTTGGTTCCTTGGGCTTATCTCTTCTAGCTCTCCACTCTGTCCACCTTCAAATGCTGCCTATTGTCCACTGTTGGACTGTCAATTCTTTTGGACTGTGCTACCCACTGTCCACTTTGTTAAGCCCACTGTCCATGCTATTGGACTGCCATTTGTCCATTTTTCTTGGCTGCCCATTGTCCAAAACAGTGGACTGTCCATTACCCACCTGTTAGCTGCCCATTTGCCCATTTATTGGACTATCCATTCGTCCACTTCATTGGCTGTCCACTGCTCTCCTCTTCCATTTACCTTCCAACCATCCATCCTAGCTCCTCCTTCTCCCTCCTCACCATTCGCTCCCCATCTCTTTTCACCATCTTACCATTCAACTTTGGCTTAACTTTTTTCCCTTAGCTCCATTTGCACATCCTAAAAGAAGCCCTAAAATATACATCAAAACAAACAAAAAGACAAGTATTTTTGTTAGTAAAATGTTAGTTCAATCTTAGTTTGCTTTACATTGTCAAGCTTAGCTAATATTTGCATTTTAAGATTCATACTAGAAGTCTTTTTCTTACAATTTCAAGTAGTTTGTTGAGCATATAGGGTAGTGATAGGCTGCTTTTAGCTTAAGTTTGTTGCATTTTATTTCCCATTTGAAAAGATAGAAATTTTACACAATTTTTTTTTTTAAATTTTATAGTTTCGATCTCATTTCTAGTGAGTTTTAGGCAACTTATGTTCACTGGCCTGTTTTCCCATATAAACGTTTTTCGAACCAAAATCTCATGCTTTCATATGTTAGAGCTTAGTTTTCATTCCTAGACTTGGTAGTGTTTCAATTTCATTTGATTTCTAACCTCTAATGGGTGCTTGTTGAGTACTCTTTCTAAACTTGTGTAGGTCGTTTTGGGAAGAGAAGATAAACTAGTGAGCACATTCGAAGAAGAGCAAGTACATTGAAGAGAAGATCCAAACCAAGCAACAAATCAAAAAACAATCTCCTTTTGTACTAGCTTTCAAAGGCTTTCAAGTTTCATTGCAATATTTTATTTATCTTAAGTTTCTCAAAGAAGACCTTCCAAGGGTTAAATTCCCAAAGGCATCTGTAAAAAATTAATAAAAGTTCAAGTGGAGGAGGCCTCCACTTTTTGGTTTTATTCCCCATTCGGGGAAGAGTGTTGTGATTGGGTTAGATATTTTATTTTTGCTTTAGAGTAGTTTTTATTTCATCTTGTATTTCTCTTCCAAGCCTTCGACCAGAAGTTGTATCCTTGGGATCCCATCCCAAGGGCAGGACCACATAATTTGTGGTTACTCTTCCTTCCCCGTCGGTTTCCTTGGTAGAGCTTTCAGCTAGCTAGAGGTTCTCAAGTGCAGGCGGTTCTAGTGGTTGACCTTGTTCGGAGGTTGATCCCACCTTTAATGTAAAATTGCTTGGTAGAACACTAAATCCTTCATTTATTTCATTTTATTTTGCAAGTAGCATGCTAGCTGTGTTTTATATCTATTGAGCTACCACATGATTTTAATATTACAAAGTTTCAATATTCTGTTTTCACAACTGCTTCTTGTTTCCTAAAATAAACAAAGTCTCTTGAACTTGGCCAAATCCAAGTCAAGAGCACTCTCTGTCGGAGAGCATTGTAGATTGCACTTTCTCCTTGCATTAGGCATTTTAAAGTAGGAAGTCTCTTGAACTGTGGTCTTAAGACTAAGTCAAGAGCGCTCTCTGTCGGAGGGTTGAACAAGTGCTCTTAACTTAATAAAATATTTCAACCCACATTTCCCCCTAATAAATTAACTTCTGGTTGATTGTCCAACACCCGTATGCTCTACCAACTGGAAACAGTTGGGTTAGTACTCAGAAAGGTGGAAGACTTGTTAAGCTCATAAGTGATAACTAATAAAACTTTCACCCCCATAACCAACAATTCCGAAGTTGAGCGATAAGATAAGTTCGGTGGGTAATCTCCTAGTTGGGGGCGGGGTTCCATGTTCAGCCTCTAGTTTGTTGGTTAGCATTGCGCGACCTCGCTAGAGCACTAGGTGGCTCGACATGTCCTTGAACGGAGGCACTTGATACTGTCTTTCCGGACACTCTCTTGATATTCTTGGTTTTAGCCTAATAATCAAGAACACCTAAAACACTTAAAATTTACCAAGAACAATTTCAAAACGATCTCACAAACAGTTACTTTGAGACTTACGTTTTCCAACATCACAAGCATTTCTTTCGACTCCATTTGGCACTGGTCTTTAAAAACTCTTACGTATCTTCTGAATCTGGACCATATGTCCTTGTCATTTGTTTGATCTTTATTTTGTGGATGTTTTGTTTTAATTCTAAGTCAAAGTATATTGTTCATCTTCTAAATTGTATCTTGTAAATTTGCAACGTGGATTGCGTGTTTAATTGTGTTCTCATCATCATACAAAAAACTCCTAAACAACACTCATCCACATCACCCCATACAAAAAACATTTTAAAACACAAGAGCCTTAGACAACTCTTTGTAGGGACTACTCCCCTTGGCTTCGTTAGGAGTTAGCCTAAACAAAGGAGCTGGGATTCAGGTGACAGTACCTGTCTCATTGCTTGCCCCCAAGGCCACACCTCTCCCCACTTTCCAGTGAGGGAGACAGCTTTCGAAATATTTCTGCTACTGGTGTGCAGTTTGGCGGACAACAGAAGGAACTTCGATCTAGAGAACACCAAGCTTCTCTCTTAAGTACTCGAACTTCACTCTGGCTAACAGCTTGGTCAACACATCGGCTATCTACTCGTCCGTCGCTATATACTGGAGCTTCATTGCTCCTCTCTGCACCATATGCCTGATATTGTGGTACTTGATCTCAATGTGCTTCGACTTGTCATGGAACACCGAGTTTTTGGACAACTTCACACAACTCTGGTTGTCATAGAATATACAATTCACCTCTCACTGGAGATCAAACAAATCAGACAGTAGCTTCCTAAGCCATACTGGCTCACAATTAGCCGAACAAGCTGCAACATACTCTGCTTCAACTGTACTCAGTGCCACGCACGATTGCTTCCTGCTAAACCAGGATATCATACCAGATCTCATACTGAAGCAGCATACCGAAGTGCTCTTCCTATCTGCGGCACTGCCTGCTCAATCTGAATCAACATAACCCTTCAGGTTAATCTTCTGATTCGTGTCATACTTGAGCCCAAAGTCAACTGTACCCTTCAGGTACCTCAATACATGCTTTGGAGCAATCAGGTGAATATGTCTCGGATCCATCAAGAACTGGCTCAATGTGTTCACAGCAAAGCATATGTTTGGTCTCGTATTCGTCAGGTACATCAATGACCCAATCATCTGACAATACATCATGGCATCAACTGACTCTTATGAAGCATCACATAGTAGCTTCAAGTTCGATGCCATGGGTGTGCCCACAGCCTTGCAGTCCATCATTCTGAATCTCTTTAGAATCTCCACTGCATACTTCCCTTGTCCAAGGAAGATTCCATCCGCACTCTACCACACCTCCATGCCTAAGAAATAATGCATCATCCCCAGGTCTTTCATCTTGAATTCTATGGGAAGCTTCCTCTTCATATCTATAATGAGCTCATCCTCCCCTGTTTCAAACAAGTCATCTACATAGAGTAGAAGTATCACTGGATTTCCCACCCCAACCCTGTAGTAAAGGTTGGAATCTGGTTTACTATTGGTAAAGCCCAAGCTCATCAGAAAACTATCCATCCTGTCGTACCACGTCATGGGTGCCTACTTCAATCCATACAAGGCCTTCTTCAATTTGCACACATGAGTCTGGTTGTCATGTGTCTCAAATCTGAGTGGCTGCTCCACATGCACTTCCTCGTCTACTACACCGTTTAAGAACGTTGTCTTGAAATCCATCTGGTGTACCTGTTATCACATATATAGTAGCCGGGCTACCATACATTATTTTTCAGATTCCAGAGCACTTTTCAGCCAGTTCCTTTACATTGAGATGATGAGATGAGCATCTATCTATGGATCACTATCAGATTTTGGACAGTATATGTATTCCCCATGCCATGACTGAGTCTCAGGACACTCAGAGAGATGACCGATGTATCCATTATACCATTTATGCAGAGCAGTCAGTAGTGCCCAGAGTCACAGTAGCAGTTTCAGAGGACAGATGATGGTTCAGAGGATGAGCATTCGGGTATATGACTCAGCAAGTATATCATGGTGTTATGGTTATATTGCTTTTATATTCATTCTTATGGCATGTCTTAGCACTTAGTGTCATGATCTGGCGATCATATAGATATGTGGACCTGGTTGATCTTATTATATGTATTCTACTGTCCTTACTCAGACTTAGAAGTTCACTACTCATACTCATTGGTTTTACCCTCCATAGGGAGAAGTTCACTACTCATACTCATTCCACCATACCTTGGCTTGCTAGTGTTGGCTCCATTACTCATTGTCTTCATCCATCCATTACCTACCTTTTAGTTTATCACCCTGACTTACTACTTGACTAGTGGCATGGAGGATCTTTTCCCCACTGTAGCCTTTGTATTGGATGAGCTTCCCTATTTATTGTGTCTTGGCTCTGAGTTGATGACAAAACTTACCTTTGGTGAGTTGGATTGTAGGCCTAAATCATTCTGGTCGGTTGTCCCGATGTTTGGCATTGGCTCGAACTCCCCCTAGTCACTCGAGATGTTGTTGGCTAAAACTGAAAGCTCATGTACTACTTATGGAAACTTCTAAATTTGCCCATGGAAACTAAAAAGGGCAAGAGCGATGAAATACTAAAAAAATACTCCTTGAAGAGTATTAAAAAAAGGTCCAAAAAGCAATGATTCTTAAAAGCTATATCTAAACAATTGTTGACCTTATGTATGTATAAAAAACATGCCCTGGATGCAAGCTGCAACTAGTTGTGCTTATCAGCACACCTGAGATCCGAAGGGTTATGTAGGCCAAAAAGGCCATGAAATGAAATTGAATGATCCTAATGAACCTGGATCAACTTGATGTAGACATGAAGCCTAAGTTGAATAAGCACACTCTAAACAACTTATCCATCTGTGAGACACCGCCATTCCCTGTGTTGTTGCTCATTCAGTATATACTATGGTGTGTATTCCCTTTCCCATATCCGAAGTGTCACAATGTTAAGTCAATCAGTCACCCTTTAGCCTAGCCATTTTATTCCAAGCCTTCATCCTTCACTAACAAATTGATCACAACTATGAAGTGAGTATGGTCTTGAAAGTCTAATCTGAGTCATATAAATAATTAATGACAATATATATTTGGATTTAGATCGCCAGTAATGATTATTTTGTGTTATAATTTCTATTTGAATGAGTTGTAGAGCATGCATTAACCTTTGACACTTCGCTGCAGCTTCAGATGGTAGTCTGAGTTATATTGGGTCAATATTGACCTGGTCAAACCTAGTTTGACCAAGGTCAATCATAGGACATGAGATTATTGGACCTTATGATGACACAGGTAGATGATATATGGTCTATGTACATGTACATAATGGTTCTATGTATCAGATACAGGTTTATGATGATGATCTATGGTTTTCAGTATTATTTGATCATTTACAGATTATTATTATTTCACTTGTTCCGGTATATTGGGTATATTATATGATCATGCAGAGAGTTATATGGTGTATGAGTACACATCTTGGATAGTTTAGGACCTTCTGAGTCCAATGAGACAGTCTATTTTCAGTTCCGGGCAGTTACAGTGATGATTTAGCCTCAGTAGGCTGTCCTAGTGTAGTTTTGGTCTGTCGAAGACCCTGTCAGAGCAGAGATGATTTTTATTTGGTTCACCTAGGGCGCTGATGATGGAGGGGGTGGTCCAGCCACTTGTTTTTACCATATTACCCCCCTTTCGGATACACTGGTGCCCTCACCTTGACAGCGCAAGCACTCTAGGAGGCAGTTTGGGCCAGGTACACGCTTCCCGAGGCAGTTTTGGATTGGTAAAAATGGCTACAGAGGAATTCGATTTGGGCTACTGAGGCAAAGTTTTGGCATGGGATGATCAGTGATGATGAGTGGGATGTCTTCCGCACCTTCTCCAACAATTTCAGCTTCATCGGGGCCCACATCCATCACTTATGGCACTTTCTGATGATTTCTGAGGTCTTTTGAGGCCTACGATTTGTCCATAGAGGCACGATTTGGTATATTGATGACTATTATATTATTATTGTGCTATGGGGATTGACCAAGGGTTGCTAAAATTACCCCTTGGACCCACCATAAGCTTATTTTTATATTTTGTCATCATGATTTGGTGGGATCCCCTCTCCTAGGGCGATTTTGTCCACTTATTGTTATATTTTATGGTTGATCCATGTATTTTATTGTTGAGCTCATCTCAACCATTGATTAGATCTTTTGATCTTTTAATCTTAGCTACTCATGTAAAAAGTCGTTAGGATTATGCTCTCTCCCCATCCTATTTAAGGAGGGAGCCTCTCATTGTAAAATCATCTAGAGATTTTTGGCTCTTGGCTCTTGGAATAAAATTTCTATCTTTTGGAGTACATGCTTGGGTTGGAGTGGATGTTGGTTGTTTTGATTGTAAATGCTTTTGTCCATTGCACTGGAGGATCTATTGTAACTATCTTGCATATTTTCCAGATCTTTTTACAGGTGGAGAAGACTTCTTCAACAAATGCGAATTGGTGCGGAGGCTTGCCCTTCAAGCTTGGAGGAGGACGTTTTGGGTTAAACAGGGAGTGGTTTTGTTTTTGCACCAACTATTCTTTGCTTATCTCTTTCTTGCTTGTATCTACCTTCAACATGTTAAACTAATTGACGCTTTGCTCCTTGGTTTTGACAGGTTAGAAGGACACACATGTGGCTTGGAAAAATCGATTTGGCAAGAGGGTTTCACAAATTCTCCATTTGATCTTTGGCAAAAGTAATCCTCATCTCAACTAGCATCCATCTCTTCATCCAGGTATGCTCCAAAGGTATGATCTTCTTCTTCTTTGAATCATCCATAATTTCTAGATCATAAAAACCCTAATCAATCAAAACCCTCATTTTGTTTTTTCTTAGATCTACTTAGATCTAGCCTTGCTTTTGAAGAGATATTAAAAAACCACCTCTATAGCATCCACCCCTAGTTGGATCTATAGTTTGGTGGTGATTGGGTTAAATTTGACACACTTTTCAAGGCAATAAAGCCCTCTTGAACCAAATCCCACTTCCTTGGAGAGGCTTGTTTGGTTAGATCTAGCACATGGGTAGGTGAGATCCCACTTGATTTGCAATCTACACACTTGATAACCTACCCCTACACTTTTACTTGGGTGATTTCTACCTTGTGGGCATCATTCCACATTTTAGGGGATTAAAACCCCCTTTTGAACTACTTGGCACCTCAAAACTCAGATCTAGTAAGATCTAACCCTTGGATTGACTTAATTTTCTAGATCCACGTAGATCAGTGCCTAAGCTACTTGGATCTACAATTTGGTGGCCATTGGACTTGATTTGACACACCTTATCCACCTTTTAGCCCTCCTTGAGCAAGGTCGCACTTCCTTGGGTGACTGAGTTTGCCCACTTCTAGGACCTGGGTAGTTAAGATTTCAGTGGATTTGGAATGGGCATACCTTGAAACCTATATCTAGAGTATCATTTTGTGACGATCTGCCTTGAGGGTAGCATTCCTTGTTTTAAGGGATTATGGTCCACTTGGGTCATTTCAAAAAACCCTAGATCTAGCAAGACCCAACCACTTTACCTCAATTAGCCCACTTGTCTTGACCTCTAGGTGTCCCGATCTACACTTTGACATATCTTTTGATTCCATTAAACCCATCCAACAAGGCACTAGTCCTCCTTAAGCAAGTCGCACTCCTTGGGAATTGTGTCAAACCTTAGATCCGGTACATGGGTATTCCTAATTTCAACTTAGATCCATAGATCTACTCATTACATATCCTCTAGTGCCAATTGCATCCCTTAATTTGACCTTGTGGGTCCATATTAAGCCATTTCACATATCCCAAGAAAGTAGGACTAGAGTAACACACGGTACCATATCTTATCATTATAACTAATCAAGTGGCCTAAATCATACGTTGGTTGAAACACTAATCATTTCTCAAACCACCTTCAACCATACTTTAATTTCTAGGTCCACTTTACCTTGCATTGGTTTCCGTAACTTACCATTTACTCATCCCTAGGAACCTTTGTTTGGGTCCAATCATCTTTGATTGGTTATAGAGTCTCCCCCTAGGTCTTGATTCTTCTAGAGCTAAAGCGAAGAGTGCCTCGGTTGACGTGACTCCCACCTTGCATTGGGAACCGCGGCATCTCTTGGGTCACCTCTTTAGTTGTCCGTCTCCTCTACCGTCCCGGATGGGATACCACTAGGGGCAACTACAAGTTGTGTGATAACAATACCTTCCATTTCATCAATGCAGCCAATGCAAGTACAGATCTAATGGAAGTGTATATGGCTACAAGTGCAAATGTCTCCT
This sequence comes from Larix kaempferi, assembly GCA_027924585.1. Taxonomy (NCBI): domain Eukaryota; kingdom Viridiplantae; phylum Streptophyta; class Pinopsida; order Pinales; family Pinaceae; genus Larix; species Larix kaempferi. The sequence continues at coordinate 4,918,985 of BSBM01000115.1, forward strand.
CATAGTTTATGCCTTCCTTCTGGGAGAAGCCACGTGCCACGAACCTCACCTTGTGTTTCTCGATGCTGGCATCTGCAGCATGTTTGATCTTGTAGATCCACTTCGAAGTCACTACAGACTTCCCTTCTGGTCTCAGAACTACCTCCCAGACATCATTCTTCATAATCGACTGGTACTCCTCGATCATGGCATCCTTCCATTCTTTCTTCTCTATCGCTTCCTCATAGTTGAAAGGTTCTTTGTCAATGATGTCGCACAACAGGGCTACATAGCTGGAGTATGGCCTAGGTCTCTTACTTTCTCTGTGCATCCCCTCTGGAGCACCATACCTCTCTGCATCTTGTATTGCCTCTCGTACCAATGTTGGTTTCCTCACATGGGAGTTCTTCTCACGAGGTGGATCTACAGGTTCTTGTGGTTCTTCCATCTCTCAGTCTTCATGATCTTCTGGAACTACTTCTTCCATTACTGCATCTCTAATCCTGGGAACTTCAGGTTCTTTTGTGTCTTCAATAGGTATCTTTGTGGATTTGTTGTAGGTTGAGTCTTCATCAAATGTCACGTCTCTACTGATGTCGATCTTCTTGAATCTTGGGAAATATATTCGATAGGCCTTCGAGCTTTCACTGTGTCCTACGGATATACCCTTCTTTCCTGAAGGATCTAGCTTCGTCCTCTTCTCCTTCAGAATGTGTATGTACACTGGGAAGCCAAATATCCTGAGATGGCTGACTTCTGGTTTCTCGTCGGAGAACACTTCTTCTAGAGTCTTGTTGTCTAGTACTCTATGAGGAGTATGGTTTTGTACATACACCGTTGTCCTCACAGCTTTTTCCCATAAATGCATCGGAAGATCCTGGTCATGAAGCATTGCTCTTGTTGCTTCCATTACTATTCTATTCTTTCTTTCTGCAACGCCATTCTGTTGTGGATTGTATGGACTGGTCAACTCCCTCTTAATCCCAGATTCTTGAAATCTTTCGAGGTGAATTCTCCGCCATTATCCGAACTAAAGGTCTTGATCCTCTTCTCAGTGTGGTTCTCGATCAAGGCTTTGAATTCCTTGAACTTGTTGAATACTTCATCTTTACTTTTCAAAAAATATATCCAAGTCTTACAGGAAAAGTCATCAATGAATGAAACATAATATACATACCCACTTAACGAACTGGATAACATAGGACCGCAGACATTGGAGTGGATGATCTCCAATATCCCTTTCGCTTTGCTTTCACTGCTTGGAAATGCCTTCTTCACATTCTTTCCCTTCGCACATCCATTGCAAACGCCTTCATGTTTTGACTGGATTTCTGGAAGTCCTTCAACTGCTTTGCTTGCAATGGGTAGTGCTCTATAGTGCACATGTGCAAGCCTTCTATGCCATAATTCACTTGGCTCCATGGAGTCATGGACCAAGGCTTGTTCAAGTTGGACCTTCAATTTGTACAAACCTCCCTCTTGCTCTCCAATCACAATTGCATCATCTATAGTCTTTCCCTTTGGCCACATTAGAACTTGGCCATCAACAAATGCAACCCTCATACCTTTTGCATGTAGTGTTGATACGGAGAGAAGGTTCTTCTTTAGTCCTGGAACATATAGGACATCCTTCATCTTCAGAGATTTGCCAGAGTCTAGCTTGTATGAAGCTTCTCCACTTCCTTTATGGGGTATTGGTAATCATCCCCAAGTTTCACCTTGTGAGGTGACTCATGCTCAGATAGGTTTATGAAGGATTTTTTATATCCTGTCATATGCTTGGAAGCCCCACTATCTACAAGCCAATCATTACTTCCATGTGTAACAGTGCCTGTGAGTATTGAGATTAGGACATACTCTTCATCACTTGAAGATTCATCACTTTCTTCTCTGGCTCTCTTCCTTGGAGGTTCATCATCTTCTGCGGTGTGAGCATGGTGTATTTTCTTGTTGTTCTTCTTGTTGGATCCTCTGTTTCTGGGACAATTTCTGGAGTAGTGTCCCTTCTCATCACAAGTATAACATCTAACATTGGATAGATCTCTTCTGGATCTTCTAAAGTTCTCCCTTTGACTTTGGTGGTAGTGTTTCTCCCTCTTACTGTGATGATGGTGCTTCCTCTTGTTATTATTCCTTCTGGTGTGTGATGTGAGAGCTTGATCATCATTTGCTCCCATCTTCTCTTGTCGAGCCACAAGTTGAGCTTCTTCTTGTGAGAATTCTTCCCATAGCCTACTAAATGTGATTAACTTCTTTCTGGCACATATTCCTTGAATGAATGAGTCCCATGATCTTGAGAGACCATTCAAGGTGGTCATCACAATCTCTCATTCTTCTACCTTTTCTCCAACAGCTTCAAGTTGCTCCTTGATTTGTGAGACCCTTGTAAAGTAGGACTGCATGGTCTCTGCATTTTGAATCTTCACATTCGAGCTGGTTCCTCAAGGTCATCTTCTGATTTATGTTCTTCCCTTCAAATAGCTTTGTCAAAGCATCAAACATCTCCTTAGGTATCTTCAAAGATGACACATGTGGGATGAGATGATCCTTGATAGAATCTGCAATGATTCTCATGGCCTTAACCAAGTTCCTCTTATGTAAGTCTTTAGCCTCATCTCTCTCTAGTGTTGGAATCTCTTCATTTACATACTTGTCCAATTCATTTTCTTCAAGGACAAGGACAATCCTATACTTCCATGCTCGAAAGTTATCAGCTCCTTCAAGCTCATCCTCAAGCTTGGTGTGGTGAGACACCTTTAATGAGAACTTCAAATGGAAATAGAAAATCTTTTAGGTCTTACCACTTTTAGATGCCCTAACTGGTTCTGGAGCTGGCTAGCCTAGGGTTTGTTAGAGAAACCCTAATTTTCCAAACTTGGAATTTGGAACTTCTGATTGGACAGATAGATGCGGCTCCTCAAGGCGAGTTGCCCGATGTACTCATTTCTCCAAATCTGAGAACAAAAACCCAAAAATGATGATGCCCTAGGTTTCCTCTAGTAGTAGTGATAGGCCAAAAAATGAAAATTCTTAGAATCAAATTCTGCTTCGACAAAAAGATGTGCCCTCCTAGGGTGAGTTAGCCTAGCCTCCTTTTCTTGATGATTTGTGGAGAGAAGACCCCAAACTTAGAAGCCCTAGCTTCCACAGTTGCACAATGTCTTCTTTTCAGGTTAGCTCTAATACCATGTTAGTTTTTCTACTTTTAATCAATATTATCTAGGATCTTAACTGAAAGAATAACATGCACAGCATAACACAAGAGACACAAAGATTTTCCTCGGGGAAACCATAAAGGAGAAAACCCCACAACTTCCTCAGAGATAGAATCGTCACCAATACAATATCACAAAAGTAAAACCCCAAAACAAAGATGGTCTTTTGCAGCTCCTCTCTCTCTTTCTCCTATGCGAACTTGTCCTCTCTCTCTCACTTATGCAAACTTAAGTGAGTGAGTGTGTCTAAATGAGAGAGCCTTGCTCTCTATTTATACTTTACTTCAACTTGACCTTTTTCACTTGCTAGGTCGGCCCCAGCTAAACCTGACTGGGCCGACTTCTCTAGGGGACTCAATAACCCTAATACAACTGACTCTAGGGGATCTATTGCCCCGACTTACAATGGAGGATTTACCTCAATGACTTTACATGACCAAATGTAATAAAGACATCACCGACCGGAGGAATAAACATCTTCGTCGGAGGTACAAATAAAATACAATAATAATAACAATATAAAATAAAAGTGAATATCTTCCGAAGTTACAATTACATCAACATATTCATCTTTATATCATTCATTGTCCAACATCATCATCATTGAAACATCGACATCATAAAATAATCAACAACAAGACCAGTGTTGATAATGGAGTCAAATAAAGTGCATTTGAAATGCTTGAAATAAAATGACAATGTTTTGCGAGTGTTCTTGGTAAATTTTATTATTTTTTGTGGTACTGAGTGGATTATTAGGGAAGGGGGTTTCCAATATACCGTGAGGTACTGGAAATATGTTTGGAATATGACAAAGCTGGCTCCTCACTTGGAAATGTGGGCTAGATCGGAGTCTTTGGGAGGTGTTCAACACTATACCAAACGAGGGTGCAGTCTAACGGTATCCTGAGGTCACTACCCAATAGTTCCCGCTTCCTTTGAGGAATTTCCCTACATATTATCAATAAGCGATTACGCCGGATTTTCGTAAATGGGTGGTTAACTGGAAAAATGAGACTAATTACTAGTCACTAAGTACCTTTCTGGTTTGATCAGCATGTTCAGTCAAGGCTGCAGTGAACCAAAGCATACGTGGACAAAGCCTTGTTAATTTTATGAAATTTTGAACAATGTTTTTCTTTTTTATTAGAGCCCCTAGAGTCTCTTTTCTAGCCAATACTCGGGAAAGCCCTTATCCTGAAATCCGTACTTCGGGAAAGCAAGGGGGGTTAATTAAAACTAAAAAAATGGAAATTGTTAAAAAAATGTGAAAAACTAAGTCCTGAGTGAACTTGTGGCCGGCCAATGGAATGGACCAACAAGGTAAATTTAAATCCTAGCTAGATTTTATTAAGTGCCGGAAAAGAAAATAAACTAAAAAATGCAAACCACAAAAATTGAGTCGAAACGGCTCTCCCTTAAGGGGATGGGGTGTGGGTGCTGGGTAGCCCACTTGCTCTCATTTAAATTTTCTTTTACAATACAAATAGAACTGCCCCAGTCATTGAAAATTGACTCAAAGGCTTACAAAAGTGATAGAAACAGTATCTGGATGAAGATGTATGGTTCTTGGGTGCTCCAGATGGCTTAATCTACTGGAAAACGACCAAAGTTTCCTCCAATCTGTTCATAAAATGCTGCAAAACAGCAAGCAAATGTTAGTAAAAAGTGTCCAAAAACACTTAGAAAGTGAGTTTGGGTCACCACAAAAATTACTAGAAAAAAACTACTTGGTTAACCTATAATAAATCAACAGAAAATAATCAAGGAAAGCAAGCTTTCCTTGGGATCTTGGCTTGCTTGTGAGGCAACCAATAAGATGCACTTTAAATTGCTAGATAAGCTTTAAATCCAAATAACTAGCTTCCTACTTAAGCCTTAAGATTTTTGTTTTATGATAAAATGACTTTTTGTAATGAAACTAGCAAAATAGATAGATCTAAGTAAGATCTGTTATTTCCAAATTTCAAGTAACCAAATAAAGTAGAAATTATGCTGAGAAGGAGAAAAGAAGCAGAGTAGACTGTGAATGTAGAAAGTTTTGAAGATCTGGATGTGGGACACCGAGGGCAAGATCCACCAAAGCAAGTGTTGATGGAAAAACAGAGAGCAAGCAAGCTATCCACTTCTTCCAATCCTGTGAACCTACAACTAAAACACTCTCACACAAAACCCATCAAATCTAGAAATGCATAGGGTCAGAAATCAAGACAATATGAGCATAAACAAATGAAACATATACGTCTTAAATCTCTAATCAAATGACAAATAAAAGATTAAGTAATACAAACAAGTTTAGCAATCTTCCTTACAAAATCGATACCAATACTTTAAGCTAGATTATGATTGAAAAAACTAGAACAAAACTGATTTAGATACAAGTTACCTCATGCCACGAGATCATTCCATCCACTCACAGAAGCATCACACATGTATGACCTCCAAAGTCTTCTTTATTCACATAAAATGAAAGATAAAACAATTACAAAGACGTCTGCTCCAAACTCCAACTAGAGAAAAATGGAGAGGCCAGCCTTGCTTAAATAGACAAAACAAGAGAGGGGGGCGAGTTTGCTCATGAAGAGGGAGGGAACACCATAGGATGGAATCAAGCCATAAAGGGAGGCTTGATTAGAGGGCTGCCTCCTCTATTTGGGCTGCCCAAAACTCATCCCAAATGATGCCTAAATATCAGCTACAAAATCCTCCATAAAAGCGCCCTCCTTCTTGGGAAATGCGCCCCCCTAAATGGGGAAATGATTCCACCCTTTTAGATGCCCCCAAAACATTCTAAAATCATCACATTAGCCCCCTCAACTAATTCTGACCTTAATTTGCTCCAAATTCCATCAAATTAGGAAGTGGATTTTTTGTCATTTTTCACTTTTTTGTTATTTTTTTCCACTCTTTTGACATTTTTCTATAATAAGTGAAAAATAAAGCATCTAACCACTTAGGAAAGTGGTTTTGGGGGTATAGTGGGTGCTCTGAGCTTGAAAATGAGCACCCCCATGGCAAAAAAGAGCCCTAAACCATACTTTTATCACATTTTCAAAAAAAAAAAAATTAAACCATTAAAAAATGGCTTAATTTTACGGGAAAAAATTATTTTTCCGAAACATAAAAAAAAACCTGGGGGGACCTAACAAATGTCCATATGACTCAAAATTAGTCTCTAGCATGTTCATATACATTTACCCATGGAATTTAACAACCTCCTAAGGCCTAACGACCACACCAGGCATTGCAGCTTTGGCGGAGCAAGAGAAAAACTCAAAAATTATGTCCTGCTAAAACACAAAACATAATTAATAAGTGAAAGAACCCCTTGGAATACTTGACTTGATCAACAAGTCCTAGGAAGCCAAGTCCTTTACATAAAATACCATGCTAGCACACTTTATTACAAACCTCACAGGGCATGGACATGTGAAGAAAAAATAAAAAGGACCCTTTAAACAGGCCTGATGGACTTCAAATCACTAATAATGAACATGTAACATGTTCAACTTTGCCCGCTCTCTTGAAAGTCCAACTAAGTACAACTTAGCTCGTAACATATGGCTCCAACTGCGGAACGCGTGCTTGATTTGATTCTCTCAATCATAGAAAGTATGCGAGAAGCCCAGAATCTTTGGTTCTTGCATAAAACTAGAATGCATCAGTCCCACATGTTTTTGTCAAATGAAACATAAGTTGCAACATTTCAAAAATAAAGTTAAAACAAATGAAACTAATATTCATCAATAATATATATAAAGCATAATGTACAAAAATAAAGTGCAAGGAAAAGGTTTAAAGATGGCCCTGCTATCAATCTGCCCCCATGGGCATTAGAAGCTCCTCTTTGAAAAACAGCTTAAGATGTTGTCCATCGATTGGTAGGGTCAATATTTCTACATCCATTGTGCAAAGGAAGAAGGAATTAACCCCTGTTGGCTCAAATAAAACATACGGTCCCAACCATAAGCTATCGAACTTTCCATGCTTCCCCGGCTTATCTCTTCGCTTATCCCATAAAAGTACCCAATCCCCTGGCTGGAAGTCTTTAGGCATAGAAGATCTGTCGAAATTCCTCTTAACCCTGTATTGATTCCTTATACTTTGGTCTAAGGCATTCCTTCTAACTTCATCTAACTTCATAATTTGCTCGATCCTGTTCTGCATGCCATCATCGTCTGGATCATAATCATGCAACATCTGATACATTGGCAACTGAACATGGATGGGTACAGAAGCTTCTAAACCATAAACCAACTGAAATGGAGTCTTCCCAGTGGCACGTTTTTGTGTTATTATGTTGGCCCAAATTGCAAATTTTATCTTAATGTCCCAAGACTTCTTATTTTCTCCAAATGTATTTTTTAATATATTCATTAAGGTCTTGTTGGTTGACTCAGCCAATCCATTTCCTTGAAGATAATAGTTGGATGAGTGGGATAGGATGATGCCATACTTGAAGCAAAAAGAAGAGAAGGTTGTCGAACTAAAACTTGGGCTGTTATCAGTTGTTATTTTGGATGGCACCCCAAATATACTTATGATTTGATTTTCTAGGAAATTCATAACTACTTTATCAGTGGCAGACTTAGTGGGAATTGCTTCTACCCACTTAGTGAAGTAATCGATGGCAGTAAGGATCCAGGTATGACCATTGCTTGAATTTTCCTTAAACTGATCGATGAAATCATGACCCCGTTGTTGAAAAGGGGCTTGAACAACTACTGGCTCTAGAGGTAAAGTTGCCAACTTTTGTTTCCCAGTAAATAACTGACATTGGGGAGAAGACCTGACAAACTTATGCACATCAGTGAACAAAGTGGGCCAATAGTAACCTGCTCTAAGAATTTTGTGGGCTATTGTATCTGCTGCATAATGCCCTCCACAAAATCCTGCATGAAATTCAACCAGAAGCTTCTAACAATCTGGTTCATCAACACATCTAAGAATCAAACCATCGGGGTTCCTCCAACCCAAACCATTCTGAGTTATCCAATATCTAGTGGCTTTAAGTCTTAGTGACCTTCTTTTGTGACCATCTAAGTGTTCAGGACAAGCAAAATTATTAAGAAGGTAAATAATGTCGGAATACCACTGTGTTTGACTCAATCTTTGAAGTTCATCTGACAAGGCTGGTGCTGACTCATTATTTTGACAAATCATTCCGACAACTTTCTCATTGCTTTCTGTCATCATGCGAGCAAGACCTTAACCTTTGATTAGCTTGGTAGGTCTAATTTCCAAGTCATACTCTTGTATTTTTCATACCCATTTACCCCTTATACCAAGGCAATCCTGTTGAGCTAATATATCTTTCACGGCCGCATGAGGAACATAACCAACAACCTTAGAATACCCAATGTACATTCTAAAATGTTTCAAAGACTTAACAAGGGCATAAGCTTGCTTCTCCATAATAGTGTACTTAAGCTTTGAGTTTTGTAAGGCCCTAGTGAAGAAGGATATAGGTTGTTCTTGGCCTTGGCTATTTTTCTGGAGTAAAACTCCTGCAATGGTATGTTCAAATGCAATGGAGAAAATTTGGAAATCTTTTGAATAATCAGGGATTATCAAAATAGGGGCTCTAGATATGGCTTCTTTGATACCTGAGAAAGCTTCTTTCCCTTGTCTGGTCCGATCAAATATAGCATCTTTTTTAAGTAAGAGTTGTAAAGGCTTCATTAATTCTGCTAAATTTGGAATGAACCTTCTAATGAAGTTAATTTGGCCATTAAAGGACTGGAGAGATTTGACATTTGTGGGAATAGGAACCTTTTTGATGGCCTCAACTCTTTCGGGATCAACTTTCACACCATCCTTAGTGATAATATGCCCCAATAACTTGCCTTCATCAACACATAGAAATGACTTAGTTGGGTTCAATGAGGCGCCACATTTCCTGCATCTCTCAAAAAAAATTCTGAGATGACCAACATGATATGCTCTATCCTTAGAATACACTATTAGATCATCTTGATATATTTCAATAATTTTTCCAATTAACCCATTAAATGCAACATCCATAGCTTGTTGAAAAGTAGCACCCGCATTTAAAAGACCAAACGACATTCTAAGGTACTTAAAGGTACCCCAAGGTGTAGTAAAGGTGGTTTTATGCTGATCATCTTTACTTACTAACACCTGGTTATATCTTGAGAAGCCATCAAGCATGGACATCAATATACTAACAAAGTAAATAGAAGGGTTGACATGGGTTCCTAACAACTTCTTGCTCCGCTATGGATATTGATGAGTCTGCTACCGATGGGATTGACAGGGAGATGGCTCTTAACTGTTGTCAATCATTGATCGCCTCCACTTCTAGTGTATGGTACATAGACAGTGGAGCTTCTAGTCATATGACGAGTGTTCGAGGATACTTTTCTGACCTAGCAGAGGATGGGATAGATCTTGAGATTGTCCTGGGAGACAACTCTACGGTCAAGGCAATAGGACGAGGAACTGTGTCCTTTTAGAAAGACTTTGGAGAACAGATGAGATGTTCTATACGTTCCAGGTCTTAAGAAAAACTTGATCTCCGTGTCTACTATTGAAGATCAAGGACTATGGGTGATGTTCAGAGATGGAAATGTGCTAGTTCATCCCAAGGGATCCAGTGTTGCCTTAGCTGAGAGGATTGGAGTCCGCAGTGGGAAACTATACAAACTGTGTTTCCAACTACATCATGCCCTAAGTCATAGCAGTCGAGATGAGGGATGTGACCCCTGTGAGCTTTGGCATAGGAGGATGGCTCATCTGCACCATCCTGCCCTAAAGATTATGAGGGAGATTGTGACAGGAGTACCTGAGTTCAGCACTGAGCACACCGATGTCTGTAAGGGGTGTGCTCTCAGGAAGTATGTCAAGACAGCATTTCCAAAGAGCGATAACGGAGCTACAGGAGCTCTTGATTTGATTCATTCTAACCTTTGTGGTCCGATGTCCACCACATCACTGAAAGGATACAAGTACTATGTGTCTTTCATTAATGACTATTCCAAGAAAACCTGGATCTACTTCTTGAAGAGCAAAGAGTCTAAGGAAGTTTTGCAGAAGTTTCAAGAGTTCAAGGCTCTTGTGGAAAAACAAATAGAAAGGAAGATTAAGATCTTTAGATCAGATAATGGGGGAGAGTACAGCTCCAATGAGTTCAATAAGTTTTGCACTCAGGAAGGCATCAAGAGGCAGTTGGTTGTACCTTATACACCTCAACAGAATGGGGTGGCTGAGAGGAAGAACAGGGCCATTGTTGGAGCTGCGAGATCCTTTGTGGTCTGATGTTTGCCACATCACTGAAAGGATACAAGTACTATGTGTCTTTCATTAATGAGTATTCCAGGAAAACCTGGATCTACTTCTTGAAGAGCAAAGAGTCCAAGGAAGTTTTGCAGAAGTTTCAAGAGTTCAAGGCTCTTGTGGAAAAACAGACAGAAAGGAAGATTAAAATCTTTAGATCAGTTAATGGGGGAGAGTACACCTCCAATGAGTTCAATAAGATTTGCACTCAGGAAGGCATCAAGGGGCAGTTGGTTGTACCTTATACACCTCAACAGAATGGGGTGGCTGAGAGGAAGAACAAGCCCATTGTTGGAGCTGCGAGATCCATGTTACATGATCAGGGATTGCCATTTTTCCTTTGGGCTGAAGCATGCAACACTGCAGCCTACATTCAGAACAAGAGCCCTCATAAGGCATTGGGGGACAAGACCCCCGAGGAGGCTTTCTCTGGAAAGAAACACGAAGTTGGGCACTTCAGGATTTTTGGATGCCTCACCTACTCTCATGTTCCTTCGGAGAAAAGGACAAAGCTGGAGCCCACTGCAAAAAGAGGAATTCTTGTTGGGTATGATGAGACTTCGAAGGCCTATCACATTTACATCCTTGCTCTCAAGAAGACTGTTGTGAGGGGGGATGTGAAGTTCGAGGAGGATCAGGCCTTTCGAAAGTCATGTGAGTCAGAAAAGGGAAAACAACAGGTTGCTACATCCCTTCATGACACGGGTTAGAGTATTGCTCAGCAACCAACAGGGTCCCAAGTGTCTGGAGTGACAGATGCACAAGATACGGGTTCCACGGGCACAGGAGCAGGAACTAGCACAAGATCTCAGATTGGTGATCAACCGCGATCAGGGTCCCAGATTATAGGTTCTCGAGCTACAGGATCAACGGCTACAGGCACCTCTACCGGAGGTCCTCATTCTCATACAGGCTATTGGGACGAGGATGATGAGTTCTCTTCATGGGATGTCACTTCAGGGAAGAGGAAGCCCAAGTGGCTTCAAGATACCTTGAAGGACGCTCAGGCAGTAGGAACTCCCAAGAAAGACGTAAGAGAAAGAAAGGCTCCACAGAGATTCTACAGTTACTTAGCTCTAGTAAGCAGTATCAGTGAGTCAGAGCCATCCCCATACGAACAAGCAGCAAGTAAACAGGCCTGGAGAGATGCCTGTTGGAAGAGTATGCTTCCATCATGAAGAATGATGTCTGGGAAGTGGTACTCAGACCTGAGAGAAAATCTGTGGTTACCTCTAGATGGCTCTACAAAATCAAATATGTTGCAGATGGCAGCATTGAGAAGTACAAAGCCAGATTTGTTGCTAGAGAGTTCTCACAGATAGAGGGACTTTACTATGATGAGATGTTTGCTCCTGTAGCCAGGTATTCTTCCATCAGGACTGTGATTTCTGTTGCAGCTGAAATGGGATGGAAGATTCATCAGATGGATGTCAAGACAGCTTTCCTCAATGGACTCATCGAGGAGGAGGTATACATTGAGCAGCCAGAGGGCTTCGAGGTACTTGAGAGAGAGTCTCATGTATGCAGATTGAAGAAAGCCCCGTACGGTTTGAAACAAGCACCCAGAGCTTGGTATTCTAGGATAGATACCTATTTGCAGCAACTAGGGTTTTAGAAAAGTGAAGCAGACCCAAATCTCTACTTCATCGTTGTGAGAGGGGATCCACTCATCCTTGTGCTTTATGTAGATGACCTGTTTATTACAGGGGCAGAGAAACTCATCAGTGATTGCAAGAAGGATCTTGCATCTGAGTTTGAGATGAAGGATATAGGATTGATGCATTACTTCCTAGGGATGGAAGTCTGGCAGGAGGATGGGCATATCTTCCTTAGTCAGGGCAAGTATGCAATGGACATTCTGAAGAGATTTCAGATGCAAGATTGCAAGCCCATGACTACCCCTATGACAACCAACTGGAAGAAGCAAGTGGCTTCTAAGAGTAAGTTGGTTGATTCCACTAGGTACCAATAGCTCATCGGTTCCTTGATGTATTTGGTCAACACCAGAGCAAATTTGAGTTTTGCGGTCAACACCTTGAGTCGATACATGGTAGAACCCAGAGATGTACATTGGGTAGCAGCAAAGCATGTTTTGAGATACATCAGTGGAACAACAAAATATGGGCTGAATGATGTGAGGCAGGGAGAAGTCCAGCTCGTAGGGTTCACAGATTTAGACTCGGCTGGTAATGCCGGTGACAGGAAAAGCACCTTCGGGTGTTGCTTCAGCTTAGGTTCAGCAGTTGTGTCATGGTTCAGCAGGAAGCAGAAATCTGTTGCATTGAGTTCTGCTGAGGAAGAATATATGGCGGCTAGCTTAGCCAGTTGCAAAGCCATATGGCTTCGCAAGATGTTGGTAAGTCTATTTGATCAGCAGTTGGAGCCTACAGTGATTCATTGTGACAATTAGAGTTGCATCAAACTCTCTGAAAATCCAGTGTTTCATGATCGATCCAAACACATTGAGATCAAATATCACTTTATTCGTGATCATGTTCAAAAGGGAGCAGTTGAGCTCCAATACATTTCCACAGATGAGCAGGTTGCAAACATTCTGACAAAGTCCTTGATGAAAAATAAGTTTGAGTACTTGAGGGAGAAGATGGGAGTGGTGCAAAATCCTTTCCTGGTTAAGAGGGAGTGTTAAAATGTTAACCAGGAAAATGTTTGGGAAGAGCATGCAAGTGTTTGCATGCATGCATGCATGCAAAAGTGAGTTTTGCATGCACCTACTTTTAGGTTTTTGGTAAACCTAATTTTACAGTGAGTTGATATAAGGAGACAGAAGGTGTCTGTCTCATATACCGAGATAATTGATCTGAGATAGATCAATTGAGAGGAGGACGACTTTCCTAGTGAAGGAGAGCGCATTCCTTAATGAGGAGGAAGCTCGTACCACATCCGGTTGAGCGATTGAGTGTCTGTAACTTGCAGAGTATATTTGTCTCAATGATTGAGGAAGATCAGTGATGATCAGAGCTTAGATCTGTTGAGATCTGATTTAGTACAAGTCATTCTTTAGATGAGGGAGGGCGCATTTGTTCATGCAGAGGAGGACGTTTTCAACAGTAGGCTTCTTTAATTACGGAGCAGATCAGAGCAAAGGATAGAAAGAGACAGATCAAACAGAGGCGCTTGCAGGGAAACTCAGATCCAATTTTCCAGTTAGGGCTCATTCTTCCAGTGCATGCATTAGTTGATGCATGCAGATCTAGAGTTTGCCTAAGTTACTTCTAAGGTAACCCTATACTGTACTTGTCTCAATTTATATATGCTCTGGGCTCGAGAGAGAAGATAGCCCCATAGATTGTTGGTTTTCCCTGATTGGGGTTTCCAGGGTATATGCAGTGTTATGTGTGTGATTGCATGTGTGTTAAAGTTGTAAAGAGATCTAGTTGTTGAGTTTATGTTTGTACAAGTATTTACTAACATCGAGACTCAAACCGCTTGAGATCTCAGGGCTATCCAGAGGGAGTAGTGATCTCTGGATTATTTAAAATTTACACCAAGGAAGAAGGCCAACTGCTAGATCTGGTGAATGCGCCCTTTCTCTGCATGGAAAAGTCTGCCCTCCCTTAAGATATCAGATGCTTGTACAGAATCAAATCTCAATAGATCTAAACTCTGATCTTCACAGTCCTTCCTCAAACATTGAGGCAAGGATACTCCGAAAGTCTCAGTTGCTCAATCGGTCAATCGGATCCAGAACGAGCTCCTCTCTCCTCTGGTAATGCACCCCTTTCTCTCTCTAGAAGTTGTCCTCCTCAATCTCTGCAAAAACCACTCTGATGAACTCTCTCAGTCCACAGAACTGGGTGCCAAGTGCCTGTGGTCAAGTGGTGTCTGATCCATCTCAAATCACCCCACTCTCCCTATTGCAGAAGCTCCTCTCTCTCTCAGAAAGTCGCCCTCTGCATGCACAATGTGCCCTCCTCACTCTTGACTGATCTCTCTCTAATAAGTCAACTAAGAAACCTCATTTGGGGACCTTTTGCCTCTATATATAATCTCACTGATCAATTAGGTTTACCAAAAACCTAATATCTGTGCATGCAAAAAGTCACTTTTGCATGCATCTTTTAATTAATAACTGTACATGCATGAGGCAAAACAACCCGGAAGGTCTGCATGCATCCGCCAATGGATTCATGCCACTGAGTAGAGTGCATCGCACCCTCTACTCCATCTTGATGCCTATACTGCTGATGTACCTCCATGCAAGGCATATAAATCATGGAGGACATCCCGAGATACCATAATCTCTAACAATCCAAGCATTAAAATAAGGTAGAAAGAGCTTCCCATGCTTAATAAGTGATTTTTCTTGACTAAAGGGTACATTTTGATTGAGGTCATAACAAAGGAGTTCAATCAACTTCAACAATCAAGCATCAGCACCACCAACATCAAGGTACTGTTATCACACTATAGTAGTTGGGCTACTATTCTTGTTGAGCAGATATCTGCACTTTTCAAAGCTTGGCTTTTACAGAGATCAGCTATGATGAGCTTGTTATTTGAGATCACTCATGGATCAGAGCAGTATATTGTATCAGATTTTTATTAGACCTTGTGCCAAGGATGAACCTTGAGAGCTTAGATTCGATGACCGATGTGACCCTTTGTTCCATACAGTTTCAGTTCAGTGCCCAGTGATTATATTGCAGCAGTGTTTCAGATGCTTATTGATGATTGTTATGATGTGATGTGACCTATGGACTTCTGACTATTGGCTTTGGATTATTATCTTGTTGTTTTAGTCATCTTCATAGCATTAACTTGGTATATGATACATGATGTGGCAGTACTATTTAAAATAAAATGAAATATCTTCGATGATGTTATAAATATAAAATGGATGTATTACTTGCACACTTAGGTTTTCTGACAACACTCATCAGTTTCATTACCCTCCTATGAGCATAGATATGGTCTTTCCTGAAATTCTTGTCTGCCAGCTTAGGCACCACATTCATTTGACTCCATCCATCCATGAACTTCCTGATTTGGCTTTCACCCTTGACTTGCCTTCTTGACTTCTTGATACTGAGGACTTCCCCATTTCTACCTCTGTGTTGGACCGCATCCATGTTTGTTTTGTGTCTCGGCTCTGAGTTGGTGACAGAACTTGCCTTTGGTGAGTTGGATTGTATGCCTAAATCATTCTGGTTGGTTGTCCTGATGTTTGGCACTGTGCAGAACTCCCCCTAGTCACTTGAGATGTTGTTGGCTAAAAATGAAAGCTCATGTACTACTTATATTGGAAATGTATTGTGAAAGCCTGTGAACTTAAAATTCTAGAATGTGTTTCTTAACACATGTGAATAAAGGCTATAGCGATGAACTGCTAAAATACCCCTCGAAGGATATAGAAAAGGTCCAAAAAGCAAATGTTACTCAAAAGCTATATCTATTATTGCTGACCTTGTATATGTGAATATGCCCCGGATGCAAGCTGCGATTAGTTGTGCTTCTTAGCACATGTGAAATCCCAAAGGGGTCATATAGGCCAAAAAGGCCATGGAAATGAATGATCCTAATGAACCTGGATCAGCTTGATGTAGACATGATGCCTAAGTTGAATAAGCACTCTCTAAACAACTTATCCATTTGTGAGGCACAGCCCTTCCCTTTGTTATTTTGTCCAGCACAGAGTGTAGCTCCCCCTTTCCCTGTCCAAAGTGTCATCTAGTTGAGTTTGGTCAAGTCATCCCCTTTTTGCCTAGCCTTTTCCTTAGCCTTCATCCTTAGCTAGCAGTTAGGTCATATCCAATGGGTGAGTCTGCCATTAAAGCTTTTGTGCAAGTAAAATATAAATAACATTGAAATACATATATGTATTAACTGCCACAGAATGATGTTTATACTTTAAGTTAAGCTGTGAATATGATCTAAAGGAACATGTCTTAGTCTTTGTCATAATATTGTCCTTGGTTATATTTTGATCTAGTCAAACATAATTTGACCATGGTCATTCTTGGGATCCGTGATGATGTGGACCATGTATGCTTATGGATGATGATTGATGGTCCCACATACTCTTGTTGATGACTCCATATGGTGGACATATGACTCAGATGATGACTGATGCAGTTCAGCAGTTTTATTATTATTTCCAGATCATCAGATTTTACACTGTCCAGGTATGATGGACCCTACAGTTGACACCTCAGGTCAACCCATGGTGTATGAGTACACATTTCTAGTAGATTTGGGTCTTCTGGATCCATTGAGACACTTGTCCTTCAGTTTCGGGCACTTCTGACAGTGATAGATGCAGTTTTTCACCTATTGACTAGTTTTGGGCATGCTGACCCAGCCTGTCCAGTAGAGGCTTGGAGGCCAATCATTGCCTAGGGCGCTGTGTCTGAAGGGGGTGGTACAACCACTTGATTTTACCATTACACCCCGCTTCCAGACACCCTGGTGCCCTCAGTTTGACAGCGCAAGCACCCTAGGTGGTTGTTTGAGCAGTTTCAGGGTTTTTCAAGAGGATTAAAAATGGAATAAAAGGGTCACTGAGGAATTCAATTTGGGCAATTGAGGGAAGGTTTTGGCACTTGGTCTTCACAAAGGTCTTCCAGGGTGAACCTCCCATCTTCCAGTCAGTTGGCATCAATCAGTGGGGTCCACAGTGGCCATAGGAGGCCTTTTACTGCATGTCTCTCACAGATTTTGAGGACAGGATTTGATCATTTGTGTTATTTGGATATGTCATGGTCCTATTATTTTATATCATTGTGCCATGGGGATGAGCTAGTAAGGATTGATGCCTCCTAGCCCCACCATGGGCCTCTTGAGTCATGTCCATGTCATATTAGGTGGGCCCATGTATATTTAGCCCCCTTTGAGGGATGACATCACCCTCCTTAGTCTTTTTTAGGGATGACATCACCCTACTTTTGAGTGATCCATGTGATATTATGTTAGGCTCATCTTAGCCATTGATTATCATGTGAGATCTTTTAATCTCAACCACTCATTTCAAAAAGTGGTTTTGAGGTCTAGGGTTTTGGTCTTTATTATCCTATATAAGGAGGAGACCCCCCTCATTGTAAAGCACCTTTGGAGCTCTTGAAGATTGGAATAGAATACTTCTTTGTGGATCTACTTCTCTTGTCTTGATGGATTCTTTTGCACTTTGAATATATAGTATCTCTTCTATGTATCATTGTGGATCTTGGGCTACACGTTGGTTTTTTACAGGGAGGCCAAATTGGTGGAGAGGAGGACGATTTGAAGGAGGCTATTGTTGAGGGGGACTCACATATCTTCTCTTGGGTTGATCTTTGTGACAGGGAGTATCATTATTGTATCTTTGTGACATAGTTGATGCTTTCTATTACATATCTTCATCATTTTCATAATTTTCTTACTTGGTTTGTTTCACTTGATGTCTTGTAGGAGGAGGACAATTTGGCCATCTTTGGAGGACGACGTTTTGGCTTGGAGCACTAGATCTCACTCCTGAATATACACATAGGGGAATGCTATCAATTTGCAAAGGGGCCACAAGAATTTGAGGTATGTTTTACAAGGTATGTACCTAGATCTACTCTTCTTCTTCATTGGTCATCAAACCCTTAAAATCAAAACCCTTGTTTTTCATTTTTTTCTAGATCTACTTGGATCTAGCTTGGATTTGGGGAGAATAAAAAGAACCCACCTCTATAGCATCCACGGCAATTCAAATCGATAGTTTGGTGGCAATTGGCCTTCATTTGACACACTTTCCAAGGCACCTAGCCCTCCTTGAGGCAATTCGCACTCCTTGGGGAAGGCTAGTTGGGATAGATCCTTGACATGGGTAGGTGAGATCCCACTTGATTTGCATTGGTCTACCTTGATAACCTACCCCTAGTGCTTCACCTTGTTGATTTTCACCTTGTGGGCCCCATTCCTCAATTTGAGGGATTGCGCCCCACTTGGATCACTTGGTGATGCATTTTGCATCCTAGATCTATGGAGATCTAGCTCATGTTGGGGCATGCCATACTAAACACACCTTGATAATTGCCTAAACTATCCCAATCTACATTTTGGCATATTTTGGACTCCATTTGCCCCCTCATCTCAAGGCACTAGTCTCCCTTGGGCAATTCGCACTCCTTGGGTTAGTGGCCTTTTCCTAGATCCCATATTTGGGTGTTGTCTATCTCATCTTAGATCCATAGATCTACCTCATCTCATCCACTTAGTGCCATCTCACCCCTAATCCAACCAAGTGGGCCCTATTTGGACCATTTTCCACTTTTTAAGGAGTGGGCCCCACTTGTGTATTTTCATGGTGCTAGATCTATCCATTTGGTCTTCATAAGTGGCCTTAGTTATTCATTGGTTGAAACACTTGTCAGTTCTTAAGCCTCTTCAACCACATCTTAAACTCTTTGGTCCACTTAATCCTCACGCATTGGTTTCCGTAACCTACTTACACATTTCCCTAGGAACCTTTTTGTTAGCTAATCTTCATTGATTGGCTAGGGTCTCCCCCTTGGTCTTGATTCTTCTTGATCTAAAGTGAAGAGTGCCTCGGTTATCTTGACACCCAGCTTGCATTGGGAACCGTTGCACTTCTTGGGTCACCTCTTTAGTTGTCCATCTCCTCTACCATCCCGGATGGGATACCTTCAGGGACAACTACAAGTTGTGTGATAACAGGTACATAGAGAGTTTGATGTGCTTGATTAAATTCCAATCCCTTACCCTCATACATGATAGAATCCAATGGAAATGTTGCAATCCTAAAATCCTCAAAACCATTAAGTCTAGTGAATTCTGAATGGGATCTAAAATTCTACTTTTGCATATGAGTCTAATGAGGTTGGAACCACTCTCAAACATCCTAAAACAATTAATGGTAATGTTAAAAATTTAAGTAAAAGAGAATGTTACTTTTACTTTAAGAATTTAACATTACCATTTAGTTTTGCTAACTTCAATGTCACTTATACAAAAATGATTTTTTTTTTTAAATCTGAGTTTTTAAAATAGTGAAAAAGCCTCCTTGGCAATTTCTTGGATTGTGGCACGATGTTTACAAAAAAAAAGTGATTTTTACCAAAAAATCGCCCTGTTACGATGTTTTAAAAAATCATTAATTTTTCAAGCCGATTTTTTGGGAGCCCCAAAAAATCATGATTTTTCTTAACATTATCGATTTTTCGCCAATGTTATCTACATTGCTCCTAATCCCAATATACAATGAAAGATATACATGAAAAATACATGAGATAACATCTTAAGGGGCTCAATTCACCCCTAGGCAATCAAGATCCATTTTTACATCATCATCTAGTTTAAGGTACAAGTCATCACAAGAGAAAGTCGCCCTTCTAGGGAGAAAGACGCCCCCATGGAAAGAATGAAGCATGTTACGTAATAACATATGAGAGTACTAGGAAAAGTGGCCCAAAATCATCTTAGGGGTCATGACATAATAACCCAAATCACTTTTTTCCATTCATTAGTCCCAAGTCATACATCCCAAGCCATGGTCATCTTTTAATTTTAATTAATTAGCTGGAATTTGGAAACCATAATGAATCTTCACTTGGCCCAAAACTGAATCTTTCCTTGCCCGGAATGTCGATCTGACTACACAGATGGATCGAGATACATCAAAAATACTAAGATCCACTACTTATATGCCCCCAACCAATCTACCATGATCTCTATGAAGCTATCTCCAAATATTTTAATAAAAATAGGCTTACTTATTTTCCACGACCATTAAAAAAATGATGAATTAAGTCTTTTCTTTACAAATTGATATTTAGAGGGGTCCAATTGGCCTCCAAGGCCAATGATATAAACACTAATAACCTGTAGTGGGGTCCTGCTGCTGACTTGATTCGTTGACCAAGTCAAACCGAGGTTTGACCAAGTCAAAATGTCGAAATATGGTTTAAAATACAACCAAAGCTCAATGTAAGCATATAATCAAGACTGGTGCCTGCAATAGGTGTTAGTATTCTTGTCATGATTAATATTGGCAGATGACTAAGCACTAAATTATGCTATACAAGGTGGTGATCAATACAAAACAACAAAAGCAAGACTATAACTCAATGCGACAAAAGGCAAAAGAAACAGTTCTACATACATACTCTTATTCACATTAATCACAATGTAATCTATAGATCAATCCTCCCTCTCTTGGGTGAAGTGGAATGAATAATGGTCATAGGTTGGGTCAAAGTGGAGTTGACTATAGGATAGATACGATTTACTTTTGGAGAGAAGGGATTTCATGGGTCTCTGACATTTGTTGGAATGATGAACACTAGGGAAGCATGCTGTCTCACAAATGTCAGAGACACCATGCTTCATCCAATTGCATTTCGTCTCTAGCAAGCCTCCCTTTATTTTACGACATTTCCATTTCACATTTCATTTCATTTGATTTCATTTTTGCATTTCTTTGGATATTTCATTGAAGCACACTTTTGCATTTGCATTCCTTTAGTTAGTTAGTGACCAAAAGGTACTAGACCTGGATAGCCTTCTGGGCCCCAATACTGCCATGGCCTTAGTTCCATTGCCAACCACCGTCCATAGGTGCAACAGAGCTTCCTTATGTAAATATTTGATCCAGAGATCACTACTCCCTCTGGATCAGTCTGAGACCTCAAGTAGTATGAATCTCAATGTCAGTACATACTCATAAAAACATAGACTCAAACCACTAGATATGCATCTAACAAATAACATATAAATGCAATCAACCACATAGACAACAGATATACCCTGGAACCCTTTCAGGAGAAACCAGCTAACTATGGGGCTATCTTCTCTCTCGATCCCAGAGCATATAGAAGTATAAAAGACAGTACAATATAGAATTACCTCAGCCAGTAACTCAATCCCTCTGACCAAGACAAACTCTAACTTGCATGCATCCAGCTGATGCATGCACTAACGAAGTATGCCCTAACTGCCAATCTGGATCTGAGTGCTCTCACAGTGCCTCTGATAGATCTTCCCTCTCTAGATCTCTCTGCTCTGATATGCTCGCTCTGAAGACTGCCCACTAATGAAATCGACCCTCTCTGCATGCACAAGAGCGCCCTTCCCTCTGGGTGTCAAATGCTCGTACCGCTCCGGATCTCAACAGATCTGAGCTCCGATCATCCCTAACCTTCCTCAAATCTCAAGGCAAGGCTATCCTGGAAGTCACAGACTCCTAATCGGTCAATCCAGCTCACAATGAGCTCCTCTGCCCTCAGGATAAACATCCTCCTCCAAGAGAACTCGGCCTCCTCCAATCTCCACAGTAATCTCACTGTTGAGCTCTCTCAGCTCACTAGAACAGGTATCTAGCCTCTCTGGAACTGAAGGTCACTGATCTAGCTCAGATATGACCTTTCTAGCTCCTGCAGCAACTCCTCTCTATCTCAGAAAGTCGCCCCACATGTGCAAATTCGTCCTCCTCACTCTGGAAGTATCTCTCTCTAATGACACAACTGAGTAACCTCATATGGGGACCCCCTACCTCTATAAATAATCTCACCAATGAATTAGGTTTGCCAAAACCCTAATTCCCGATGCATGCAAAAAGTCACTTTGCATGCATGCATGCAAAAGGTCACTTTTGCATGCAGTCATTGAATGCTGGCAGGTCATGCAATACTCATGCATGCAAATGTTAATCTCCCCTGAAGCTCCACATGCAACCCCCACTGGGCTCATGCCACTAAGTAGAGTGCATCTCACTCTCTACTCCATCCTGACGCCTATGGTATTGATGTACCTCCATGCAAGGCATCTGAGTCATGGAGGACATCCCGAAGTTACCAAAATCTAACACTTCCTCTTAACGAGGGAAGTCCTACCATGGAGACCTAGATCCAACAAGTCCTCTGTAGCTGACACTGATCTAACTGATCTACCTGTCATTGCTGCACTCTGAACTGAACCACCCTGATCAATCTCCATCTGTGTGGCTTCGGAAGAAGCCCCTCTGTCAACCACTGCTGACTCTGTCACTGCACTCTAACTCAAACTCCCTCTGAGTCTTTGCTATTGTAACCAACTCTAAAGACCTCTGTCAAGTGGATCCACTACTCTGTAGGTCATCTGCCTATGACCCTGAGTTGACTCAGCTCTGTAAGTCAACTCCCTCTGTCTCTGCACTGACTGAATTGACTGAGCTCTCTCCTTAGCCAAGTCCATCTCAACCATGACATACTAGCTCACCCTCTGACTGGTGCCTGCATGAGCAGCATGCTCATCCCTTTGATATGAACCCAAGGGCTCAATCTCCACATCTCCATCACTGTCAAGAGCATCTCGCTCATCCATCGGAACTCCACAATCACTGCCCTAGTCCTCATCATGGTGAGCATCCCGCTCACCCATCTGCTGAATAGGCTCACTCCTCCTTGCCTCATCTCTGCTATGATCATCCCGCTCATCATCCTCCTCTGCATCTGAAGAGGATGCACTCACCATCCTGATGTGCCTAAAGTAGGCTGTCCATGAACCAAGTAATCACCATCAATCCTGTGACCAAATAAGACTGGGTCTAATCCTCTAGGATAGGTGAAGAATTGATCCTTGTGAAACACTACAGGGTATCCTGCAGCTACCAATGCTGCCACTAAGAGAACACTCCCTCTTAGTCTTGGAACAAAGAAAAGGAGCTCCCCACAATCAAGCAGAAATATCACTCTGCCCACACCAGTAACTAAATGATCAATCCCTTGACCATCCCTAGTCAACTGTACTGCCATATGCTCTAGGATCAGGAATGCATCTCGCACTCCTGTCATATGATTGCTAAGAGTGCTGTCCACTCTCCATCTCTGATCACCTTGAATCTCTGGTGGGCTACTATCATGTCCTGACTGAACTGTGGCCAATGAGAACTCCTCAAATCGAGAAGAGAACTCATCAACCTCCTCCACTGCTGCCACCTGCTCATCCATAATCAACCATCTCTCAGTCTTCATGTGCATGCATATCTAATGCATATGCAACATGCATAACTCATGCACATGCATCATGCAAGACCTCATGCACATCCTTGTATGACACTCCCTCTCAGCGAGGAAGGTACTACTGGAGAAGCATCCACCAGGATCAAACACACCATATGCTGCAACAACTACTCCCTCTAAACTGGATGACTTTCTGGCTGCATCTGCTGCACTCTGATATGCAGATCTGCACTCCTTTAACAACGTCATCTGGAGAGAAGCACCATGCTCTCCCTCTGTCACTAATACTGAAACTGTATCCAAGGTCACCCTGGACCCACATACAGGGTTTCCAAACAAGCTGTACTCTACTCTCAAGCTAGAGGCCATAACTCTGCAAAACTGAAATACTGTAACCCACAGTGGAACAAGAATCTCTCATGATCACAGATCTGGCAGATCTATCTCAGATCTAACCTCTGAACTCACAGATCTGATAGATCTGGTATCTATCCTAACAGATCTGATGTCTGCACTCACAGATATGAACTCTGCTTCTTCAGATCTGGACTCTGCTCTCACAGATCTGAACACTATGATTCAAATCTGATATGTCTGCCATAGATCTGGACTCTGCTCATGCTAGATCTGAAAAATCTATCTCAGATCTCACCTCCAAACTAGCAAATCCAATAGATCTGACCTATACAACCTCAGATCTGAGCTCTGCTCCTCAGATCTGGTAGATCTAGTCTCTATCGTCACTGATCTACTAGATCTATCTCAGATCTAGTCTCCAATACCACAGATCCGATAGATCTGACCACAAACAAACTGAACTGATAGATCTAACCTATACAACCATAGATCTGAACAGGAATGTTCAGATCTGGTAGATCTAGCCTCTATCTCCACAGATCTACTAGATCTATCTTAGATCTAGTCACCACCACTGCAGATCTATGTGTGACTGCTCACCCTGATCCTCAACGGGGCTCTGATACCATGTAAATATTTGATCCAGAGATCACTACTCCCTCTGGATCAGTCTGAGACCTCAAGTAGTATGAATCTCAAAGTTAATACATACTCATAAAAACATAGACTCAAACCACTCGATCTGCATCTACCAACTAACGTATAAATGCAATCAACCACATAGACAACAGATATACCCTAGAACCCTTTCGGGAGAAACCAGCTAACTATGGGTTTATCTTCTCTCTTGAGCCCAGAGCATATAGAAGTATAAAAGACAGTACAATACAAAATTACCTCAGCCGGTAACTCAATCCCTCTGACTAGGACAAACTCTAACTTGCATGCATCTAGCTGATGCATGCACTGGCGAAGTATGCCCTAACTTCCAATCTAGATCTGAGTGCTCTCATGGTGCCTCTGATAGACCTTCCCTCTCTAGATCTCTCTGCTCTGATCTGCTCGCTCTGAAGACTGCCCACTAATGAAATCGGCCCTCTCTGCATGCACAAGTGCGCCCTCCCCTCTAGGTGTCAAATGCTTGTACTGCTCTGGATCTCAACAGATCTGAGCTCCGATTGTCCCTAACCTTCCTCAAATCTCGAGGCAAGGCTATCCTGGAAGTCACAGACTCCTAATCGGTCAATCCAGCTCACAATGAGCTCCTCTGCCCTCAAGAAAAACGTCCTCCTCCAAGAGAACTCAGCCTCCTCCAATCTCCACAGTAAACTCACTGTTGAGCTCTCTCAGCTCACTGGAACGGGTATCTAGCCTCTCTGGAACTAAAGGTCACTAATCTAGCTCAGATCTGACCTTCCTAGCTCCTGCAGCAACTCCTCTCTATCTCAGAATGTCGCCCCACATGTGCAGATTCGTCCTCCTCACTCTGCAGTATCTCTCTCTGATGATACAACTGATTAACCTCATCTGGGGACCCCCTGCCTCTATAAATAATCTCACCGATGAATTAGGTTTGCCAAAACCTTAATTCCCAATGCATGAAATAAGTCACTTTTGCATGCATGCATGCAAAAGGTCACTTTTGCATGCAGTCACTGAATGCTGGCAGGTTATGCAATACTCATGCATGCAAATGTTAATCTCCCCTAAAGCTCCACATGTAGCCCCCACTGGGCTCATGCCACTGAGTAGAGTGCATCTCACTCTCTACTCCATTCTGATGCCTATGGTACTGATGTAACTCCATGCAAGGCATCTGAGTCATGGAGGACATCCCGAAGTTACCATAATCTAACACCTTAATAATGCCTTTTTACAGGCATGTAGGTGGAACATCATAAGAAGGATGAGTACCTACCCCTTTAGCCACTAACTAATTTCAAGGATGGGAGCACTTGTTTTGACTCTACGGGATACACTTCCGGTGACATAAGCCTACCTAACTGCACTCAATCATCTTGAGCTACAAGAAGAGAAAGAGCAACAAGTTTATAGACAGAGCCACACACTTTAGAGCCGAGACACCGAGGGAAAACATGAAGATCATCCAATCAAAGAGGTCACAGAGGGGAAATTCCTCAGGTTGATCAGTCAAGTCCAAGTCAAGGGATATCATAGCAGATGGATGAAACAGATAAAGTGGGAAGGCTAAGCATGAAACCAAGAGTGAGGGAATTGATCTATTTATTACATAGAATTAAACCAAAACAAAGCATGTATATGAAACTATAGCAAGTGCACCTATATCACTCCAAATACAAGTCCTACTAATAATCAACCAAAACGAGCATCATGATCACCAATGTACTGCAATGTATAACATAGTCAGAATACCAATAGAAACCATGAAATCCATAAGATACCTCTGCAATATACTTGCTATGAACTGCAACTACAAATTGAAATCTACTTGTGCTGAAACTGTTATCTCCGCATGGAAAGGAAAGATAATGTCCAACTAAATTGCTCTGTTGCACTGAACCAAGGCTCAAAATGTATGACAAGGGAGGTCATGAAGAGCGCTCAAAGTGACAAAGGTGGCCCCTCTATTGTTGCCCCTAATTAATCCAACTACTCATATAGATCATCCACCATTGATATCCTATGATGAATACTACCTCAAGAGTAAGGACTAGGCTCGTGACTAGACTCTGGTCTGCAAAAATAGGTAGTAGATCCCGGCTACTAAGAATGTGATAGCAATCCCAGCGCATGCAATCTGACGCATATCGTTGGTCTCTCGTCCAAAGCCTTCTCGATCAATCATAGTTCTAGCGCAACTGAATTGGAGGAGACAGAGGTCCAAGGACGCCTCCCCCTAAATGTTAATTTTGGTATGAGTCTAATGGATTATATGCTTTCCCATGATCCCCCTAGTGAGGATTTTCACTTGAATATCACCACAGACTCTGATGATGACAAGCCCAATGAAAATCTTTGTTTCCCTCGAGTGAATGATGGGATTGAGCAAGAGGCAGAAATCCCTGATGATACATCTCCTGCCAAGGATGCTCTCCCGGGTAGAGGGGAAAGAACTTTTAGAACTCCAAGTGAGCTAATTGATGATGTTATGGTCATGGCAGTCATGAGAGAAAATGCGAACTGAAGCAGGCTAAACACTGCAAGTGAACAAGGTAAATTCAGAAGGGGAGGATCCACCAAACCAGCCAAATCAGGTCTGGTGTAGGGGTTTGGATTGGTGGGAGGGTGAAACCGGTCGGGCCGGACGGTTTATGAAGAACCGGACCGGTTCTGATAACATTGTTCTAGACAACTACTCTGCTACTACATGGGACTTTCTAGGTCTCACCAAAACCCTGAAGTAAATTCTTGTAACACCAATAACCAACAACTAGCTATATCATGGCTTATGGATTTATTATTGAAATATAAAACAGCTTAATGATCTAGGAAAACTTTCAAAATACAAAAGGTCTGAAATACTGTCTGAAATTATGTCTGAAACTCTAAACAGTATATAACATCCCAAATCCTTGATAATTGATGTTAGAATTCCCTTCCACCAGTAAGTTGTCTACTTGCATAATACAAAGGGCCATCCAACTTGAATGACCTTTTCGTTTCATGTTCCAACATGCAGCGAATTGCCACTTGTAAGATGTCAACATGAGTATTTAACTCTTTCCTCCTAGACTAGAAACACCAAGATTGGAGCAGAGACCAACTTCATCTTCAGCTTGTCAAAGCCTTTCTGTCACTCTAGACCTCACTAGAAAGGTACTTGTTATCACATATATAGTAGCCGGGCTACCATACTTTCTTTTTCAGATTCCGGAGCACTACTCAGCCAGTTCCTTTGCATGTGAGATGCTGAGATGAGCATCTATTATGGATCATTGTCAGATCATGGACAGCAAATATATTCCCCATGCCATGACTGAGTTTCAGGACACTCAGAGAGAGGACTGAGGTAGCCATTTAGCCATTTATACAGAGCAGTCAGTAGTGCCCAGAGTTACAGCAGCAGTTTCAGAGGACAGATTTTGGTTCAGATGATGAGCATTCAGGTATATGACTCAGCAGGTATATTTTGGTGTTATGGTTATGTTGCTTTTATATCCATTCTTATAGCATGTCTTAGCATTTAGTATCATGATTTGGCGATCATATAGATATGTGGACCTGGTTGTACTTTATATATATCATATTGTCCCTACTCAGACTTAGAAGTTCTTGACCTATACTCATCGGTTTTACCCTCCCTAGGGAGATTAGAGGTGATCATTCCCACCATACTTTGGCTTGCTAGTATTGGTCTCATTATTCATTGTCTTCATTCATCCATTACCTACCCATTTTGTCATTACCTTGACTTACTATTTGACTAGTGGCATGGAGGACCTTTCCCCACTGTAGCCTCTGTACTGGATAATCTTCCCTGTTTATTGTGTCTCAGCTCTGAGTGAGTGACAAAACTTACCTTTGGTGAGTTGGATTTCCCTGAGAAGTCTCCCTAGTCACTAAAGATGTTGGCTAAACCTGAAACTTTTAGTGCTGCCACTGATGCAAAATATGGAAATGAAATGTTGTATCTTGTATGAAAAGCCCATTCATGCAATGTGTTTCTCAACACACATGAATGAAAGGCAAGCCAAATGAAAATGGCTATAAAATATCAAATGTTATATCTTTTGTGAAATGTAAAATACCTGGATAAACAAGTTGTCTATGACACACCTAGAAGTGCTCAAGTAAACAAGTGCCTTAAAAACACACCTGCAGCAAGAAGCCTAAATAAATGAAAATCTATGCAATGTGTTTGTAAACGCACATAGATCAAAGGCTATGGAAACTCTAGGCCCAAAAAGCAATGGAACTTAAATTCTATATCAAAAAAGATTACTGGCCTCATTTGTATTATGGATTGTGCACATATGTGTAAGGTGAATAAACACTCTTTGAACAACTTATCCATTTGTGAGACACCGCCATTCCCTGTGTTGTTGCTTGTCCACTATATGCTATGGTGTGTATTCCCTTTTCCATTTCCATAGTGTCACAGTGTTAAGTCAGTAAGTCATCCTTTGACCTAGCCAATTGTTTCTTAGCCTTCACCCTTCACTAGCAAATTGATCACAACTATGAAGTGAGTATGACCTTGAAAGTCTTGTCTGAGTAATAAATAATAATTATGACTTATTATATTTGGATTTAGATCACCAGTAATAATTACTTCTTGTTATAATTGCTAATTGAATGGATTGTGAAGCATGTTTTAACCTTGGACACCTTGCAACAGCTTGATGACAGTTTGAGTAATATTTTGGTCATGTTGACTTGGTCAAACCTTAGTTTGACCAAAAGTCAACCACAGGACATGAGGTGGCAAACCTCAAATGTTACAGATAGATGATATATGTTCTGGTACAGGTCACCATGGTGGGCTTATGCAATGGTTTCAGGCTTATGATGATGATTTGTGCTTTTCAACACATTTACAGATTATTATTATTTGGTCTGTCGGATATGATGAGTATTTATTTTGGGCCATGCAGAGGTTTATATGATGTATGAGTACACATATTAGATGGATTTGGACCTTTTGAGTCCAATGAGACAGTCTGTTTTCAGTTCTGGGCAGTTACAGTGATGATTGAGCCTCAGTTGGCTATCCTAGTGCAGTTTTGGTCTGTCGGAGGCCCTGTCAAAGCAATGATGAGATTTACTTGGTTCACCTAGGGCGCTGTGCATGGAGGGGGTGGTCCAACCACTTGTTATTACCATATTACCCCCCTCCCAGAAAGCCTGGTGCCCTCACCTTGACAGCGCAGGCACTCTAGGAGGCAGTTTGGGCAGTTTCACATTTCTCGAGGCAGTCCAGAAATGGTAAAAATGGCTACAGAGGAATTCGATTTGGGCTATCGAGGCAAGGTTATGGCATGGGATGATCAATGATGATGAGTGGGATGTCTTCCACACCTTCTCCAGCAGTTTCAGCTTCATCGGAACCCACATCCATCACTTATGGAACTTTTTGATGATTTCTGGAGCCTCCTAAGGCTCACGACTTTTCCAGAGAGGCACGATTTGGTGTCTAGATCATTTATTCTTGGCTATTGTGCCATGGGGATTGACCAAGGGTGTTATAAATTACCCCTTG
This sequence comes from Larix kaempferi, assembly GCA_027924585.1. NCBI lineage: Eukaryota > Viridiplantae > Streptophyta > Pinopsida > Pinales > Pinaceae > Larix > Larix kaempferi. Next base: position 4,948,951 of record BSBM01000115.1, read on the forward strand.
GACCCACCATGAGCTATTTTTTATGTTTTATCATCATGATTTGGTGGGATCCCCTCTTCTAGGGTGAGTTTGTCCACATATTGTTATATTTTATTATTGATCCATGTATTGTATTGTTGAGCTCATCTCAACCATTGATTAGATCTTTTGATCTTTTAATCTTAGCCACTCATTCAATAAGTGGTTAGAATTATGGACTCTCTTGATCCTATTTAAAGGGGAGAGCTTCTCATTGTAAAATCATCTAGAGATTTTGGCTCTTGGCTCTTGGAATAAAATTTCTATCTTTTGGAGTACATGCGTGGGTTTGGAGTGGATGTTGGTTGCTTTGATTGTAAATGCTTTTGTCCATTGCACTAGAGGATCTATTGTAACTATCTTGCATATTTTGCCAATCTTTTTACAAGTTAAGAGGACATTTTTGACAAGTGCAAATTGGTGGGGAGGCTTGCCCTTCAAGCTTGGAGGAAGACGTTTTGGTTAAACAGGGAGTGGCTTTGTCTTTGTGCCAACTATTCTTTGCTTATCTCTCTCTTGCTTGTATCTACCTTCAACATGTTAAACTAACTGATGCTTTGCTCCTTGGTTTTGATAGGTTAGAGGGACACACATGTGGTTTGGAGAAAATCGATTTGGCAAGAGGGCTTCAAAAATTCTTCATTTGATCTTTGGCAAAAGTAATCCTCATCTCAACTAGCATTCATCTCTTCATCCAAGTATGCTCCAAAGGTTTGGTCTTCTTCTTCCTTGGCTTATCCATAAGTTCTAGATCACAAAAACCCCAATTAATTAAAACCCTCATTTTTCACTTTTTCTTAGATCTACTTGGATCTAGCCTAGCTTTTGAAAAGATATTGAAAACCCACCTCTATAGCATCCACGACAATTCGGATCTATAGTTTGGTGGTGATTGGGTTCCATTTGACACACTTTTCAAGGGAAAGTAGCCCTCTTGAGGCAAATCGCACCCCTTGGGAGAAGCTAATTGGGTTAGATCTAACACATGGGTAGGTGAGATCCCACTTGATTCATACTCTCCTCACTTGATAACCTACCCCTAGTGCTTCACCTTGTTTATTTTTGCCTTGTGGGCCCCATTCCTCATTTTGAGGGTTGTGGCCCACTTGGGTCAATTTGGTGATGCATTTTCTATCCTAGATCTATGGATATCTATCCAATGGATATCTATCCATTAGATATCCTAGATCTATGGATATCTATCCCTTGATTTTCAAGATCCACACTCATACTTGCCTAAACCTCTTGGATCTAAACTTTGGTGGCCTTTGGGTTTGATTTGACACACCTTGCCATGCTTTTAGCCCTCCTTGGGCAAAGTCGCAGTCCTTGGGTGTTTGAGTTTGTCCACTTCTAGGACATGGGTGGTTGAGATCCCATTGGATTTGAAACAAGCATACCTTGAAACCCCTACCTAGTATCTCACTTCGTGAAGTTCTGCCTTGGGGGTATCATTCCTCATTTTGGGGGATTGTTGTCCACTTGGGTCACATGGTGAAATGTTAGATCTACTAAGATCCAACCATCACATCTTGAATAGCCCACATGATTTGCATCCTAGGTGTCCCGATCTACATTTCCACATCTCTTTTGACTCCATTAGCCCATCTATCAAGGCACTAATCCACCTAGGGCAATTCGCACTCCTTGGGAGTTGTGTCATTTCCTAGATCCCATATGTGGGCATCTCTAATTTCACCTTAGATCCATAGATCTACTCATTACATGCCCCTTGGTACCATTTGCACCCTTAATTCCATCTTGTGGGTCCCATTTGAACCATTTCCATATCCCAAGGAAGTGGGTCCCACTTGTGTATTTCATGGTACTAGATCTTGTCCTTTGATATCATTATGTGGCCTAAATCATTCATTGGTTGAAACATAAGTCATTCCTTAAGCCTCTTTTCAACCACAATTAAACTTCTAGGTCCACCTAACCTTGCATTGGTTTCCGTAACTTGTCTTTTACATATCCCTAGGAACCTTTGTTTGGGTCCAATCATCTTTGATTGATAATAGGGTCTCCCCCCAGGTCTTGATTCATCTTGATCTAAAGTGAAGTGTGCCTCGGTTGACGTGACTCTCAGCTTGCATTGGGAATTGTGGCATCTCTTAGGTCACCTCTTTAGTTGTCCATCTCCTCTACCATCCCGGATGGGATACCACTAGGGACAACTACAAGTTGTATGATAACAGTACTCCTTTGCATGCCAACTCTTTATGTAGATGTGCAATTTTAAGAAAAATCCTAATAAATCTTCTCTCAAAATCCACAAACCCCAAAATTGATGTTATATCATTTGGGCTATTATTGTTGCCATCCTCGTAATAACTTTGATTTTGTAAGGATCAGTCCTTAATCCTTGTCTGCAAACATGACCTGACAGCTGCCCACAGCCCATGAACCACCAAAAAACTACATTCTCATCCACTTTTGACCATCAAAGATATGCATAGGTAAAGAGAAACAGACAGAAGATAAGTACTAGACTCTAAAAAAGATACAATTGATGTGAACAAGTGTGTCAAGAATTGCAAATAAATTTTACACTTAACAAATATATTGCATCCTTTTCATGTATGTAATTGTTCTTGACACAAACTAATAAGTGTGGCTACTGGATTCACACCTAGAAAAGATACAAGGGATGTGAACAAGTGTATCTAAGAATTGCAAATAAATTTTACACTTAACAAATATATTGCATCATTTTCATGTATGTAATTGTTCTTGACACAAACTAATAAGTGTGGCTACTGGATTCACACCTAGAATATCAGAATCTGCACAAAATAATGGGAGTTGTGCAGGAAAGCATATCTGTTTAGAGTTAATTAAAAGCAGGATTTGTCTATTGATCATGCATAACATTCATTTGTCTAAAAAAGGTGGCATGTACCCCTGTAGTGCTCAAACAAAAGCATGTTATTATGCAGAGATTTTTTCCTGTGTCCATTATCAGTGAACTTGCGTATTCTTATTAGCAAACATGTTTGGATGACAGAAAAATGTTTACCTGCAGTCTCTTATTGCGAGCATACTGTACTGTTCCATCAAACTTACCCTTGTCGAACTGCATATGTTATTGACAGTTCATTAGCCTTTTACATCAATCTTTACAACATTTCATTATATGCACACATGTACATTGTATGTATATACAGTGTACACATGTATGCATACAAACATACATACCGCATGCACTAAACCATAAATCATTACTATGAAATGTGGAGTTACAAAGATCCTTACCTGGAAGTCACTAGTCAAAGGAGAATTATACATTCCACCAGATGACACAGTGATCACACGTGCATCTGGTGCAGCCTTCTCTAAAGATGGTAAAAGCAGTTCTGTGACTGCATAAACACCTGCTACATTTACTGCAAAGTTCAATTCGAACCTGCAAAAGAAAGAACTTAGCCTTATAACTTTATAAATATTCTGTAATATCCCTTGGAAAATTGTAATGTCGAAAAAAGGACCTTCCAAGTAAATAGCTACTTTTCAATGATAAGGCAAGAAGTATCTAGAATCCTACAAACCCGTCAACAGTTGTTTGACGTGTTTGCTCCAACACACCAGCATTGTTCACCTGAATCCAAACCACATATCCATGAATTTCCCATGTACAATAATTTATTCACGAGAAAAGCATACTCTATTTCCTACACGTAGATTAGGAAATTACACTATTTAAGGTTATATCTAAAATTAAGTTTAAGATTAACAATGATTCAAAGTAGGACAAAATATAACTCTTGTAAGTAATACTATTTGGCATCCATTCTATTCATAATCTGTGTGTATGAAAGAAAAATACAATTTAGTTTGGAATCTTGTAAGGAATTGGAATATAAATACTAGAACATAAGCAAGCCGGTGGGGAATTGGAATTAAATATTAGAAAAACTTAGCAGAGCAAATTAACAACTCAAAAAAACATTCTCAAACAAAGTCAACCATGTTGCTCTATCTCTTTCTCTTTCTCAAACTTCTCTTTTGGTCTTGGCGGTAAAAGATTAGGAAGACTTCACTTCGGTCACTCATGACAATTTATGATATGCACATCTGTAGATGATTTAGAACATAGTACTTAAATCCAAACATTACAATCAACATCATTGTGGAATGATGAAATAAAATAAAAACAACTTAAGATTAAATATATTGAAAAATGATTTAAAACATGGTACTTAAATCCAAGCATGGCTATTGTTACCTCCTAGGTACTCACTCAAATGTAAAAGCACCAACTATACACATGAGACCCCAAGGGTGACTTTAGATAAGCTACCCACTGTCACCTCAAAAGCCTTATCTCTTTCTTTAGGCTAGCTCTCTTCTATCTCGAGGGGGGAATCCCTAAGGCAATCTAAGTCCAACACATGAGTAATGAAGAGGATGCTTGAAGGACTTAGGGTAAATCTGGTTATAGGGTTTGGCTGTAGGAATTTAATTTCGAGATTTGCACATTCAATGAAGAGGATGCTTGAAGGACTTAGGGTAAATCTAGTTATAGGGTTTGGCAGTAGTAATTTAATTTCAAGATTTGCACATTCACTATTTCTGAGCAATGTTCTTAACTTCTTAATGTGGATTCCTCCATGGCATAGAATGCCAATAGCACTCATAATTGACAATGCGCTAGTTAGTCTGTTTATCAGTTGGTAGAAAAGTTGACTGCATTCCTAGGTTGCCACTCACCCTTTATATTTTCAATGTAAAATCTGGATAATTAATAATGTTATAGTCTGCTTCAATTTATTATCAATAGCTGGAGCTTTAGTCTGAAACAGTGATATCTTAAAAGTTAAAACCACCCTATAACTTCCCTTCCCCTATTTCACTCTGTTGGACAAATGTATCAATTAGGAGCCCATAGATTGTCATACAAACTAAGGAATAGAAACATAACCAAAGACCCCTATAACTTCCCTTCTGAGCATTGTTCTCAACTTCTAAATGTGGATTCGTCCATGGCATAGAATACCAATACCACTCCTATGACAATGCGCTAGTTAGTGTGTCTATCAGATGGTAGCAAAGTTGACAGCATTCCTAGGTTGCCACTCACCATTTCTATGTTTAATACAAAATCTAGATAATTAATAATGTTATAGTCTGCTTCATTTTATTATCAATAGCTGGAGCTTTAGTTTGAAACAGAGATACCTTAAAAGTTAAAACCATGCTAAATAATAATTTGCTTATAGAAAGACTTTATCTTCATTCTATTTTCACAAATATAAACATAGTAGCAGATTAGGGATAGATAATTTACCAAGACATGAAGTGGTTGACTTTTTGATGTAAAATTAGATGTGAAGACCTTGATCTCCTTTGGTGAGGATAGGTCACAAATCTGCATGTGTCACACAAATGTTTAACATAAAACTCAAACTCTCCCCTGGTTGAGCTTTCTACATGTCTCTCGACTGTTATACATTTCAGAATGCAATGGAAAAAATGAGAGCAAGAAACCAATTTTACCATAAGTAGTATCTCACAACACACAGGGAGATACAAACCTCCATATATAATAGTATTTCTTTTTTTTCTCATTTTAAAAACACGTCTTAATGATTGACATTGGTCTGAAGACCGATACTTCCGTTAAAGCCATAAGTGCTGAGCATCCACCACCTATCAAGTGGTGGGATACCATTTACACTGGATGTGTATACCACCTGGCCTTATTTTACAGCCTTGATGGCTCAACCACAGATACAATGGCCCCCAAAACTGTCTCCTGGTTGAGCTTTCTACATGTCTTTCAAGTGTTATAAATTTCAGAATGCTATGGAAAAAATGAGAGCAAAAACCCAATTTTACAATAAGTAGTATCTCTCACACACACAAGGAGATACAAACCTCCATATATAATAGTATATCTTTTTTGTCTCATTTTAAAAACAAGTCTTAAGGATTCACATTGGTCTGAAGACCAATGCTTCCTTTAAAGCCTTAAGTGCTGAGCATCCACCACCTATCAAGAAGTGGGATACCATTTACACTGGATGTGTATACCACTTGGCCTTATTTTACAGCCTTGATGGCTCAACCACAGATACAATGGCCCCCTTGCTAGCATGCACTAGCCCCTCTTGAGCAAACAGCCACATGATGTAAGAGGAATTGAACCCTGGTGGGTGCTTTAACATCACCCTGCTTTCACCAACCCATCTCACATCTCATGGCTAAAAACAAGTCTTATTTACATTACTGAACAAAAAGATACACTAGTGATGCATACGATATTTTCTTACAATTTAAAATTAGTATTTCTTTTACTAGGTAAATTCATATAAAGTTTCACCATCTCAAACATGAATTACAGAAATACTATGATGAAAGCATTATTAACAAAGCATGCCAACCATTTATTAAGGAGGACACACCTCAAGATGAACATTTATATTGCCCGTCTTTGACTGGATTTCTGAGAGGGCCTTCTCCCCCTTCTCTTTGTTGCGGCACACCATGTAGACATTTGCACCTCTACTTACAAATAGAAATGGAAAAAAGGTAAAAACACAATAAAAATACAAATAAATTCAAAAGAAATTTCAATGGAACAAACCAGACAAATGCAAAGGTGAAACCTCTGAACAAACTAAATGATCTAAACCATAACAGAAAATAGTAAGATCCTTATAGTTTTCAATTAGCTAAGAGAGAAACACCTGGATGCAAGTGCTTCTGCAGCAGCAAAGCCAATGCCAGAATTTGCTCCCGTGACTATGCAGTTTTTACCTTTTATATCAATTTGCATGTCTTCAGGTTTGAAATGTTTCGCATGCTCTCTGCAAGCACACTCAGACAGAAAAGTAAGCTAAGCACCATTTGGAAGGGCCTTTACCTTGTTAGAACAGTGAATTGATCCTAGATACTGTTACAAACTTACAAACACTAGTCATAGAAAACTCTTAATATACTTTGATGAAAAGATACCAAACATAGCATCCTGTATCTTTGTTCCCTAGATAGAAACTAGATTCATAAAAATGCAAACTTTACAGTCATGGACCATGGTGTTTAAAATATTCTGACAGTTTAATTGCATTCAATGTTGCACTTGAACAAAAGCTAACATGTAATTCATAGTCTCATATAACATTTTATGTGAATATTTTCACTAACAGATGACATTTTAGACGGAGAAACATTTCACACAACAGAGTAACATTGTTTATGAAAAAGTCATAGAAGCAAAATAACAAATTTAACACAAATTAATCAAGATTCGTTTTTTCCAATGTGCATTGTGAATATTCCATCAAAAAGTTGTTATTTCTAAAATTGAAATTTCAAAACAGTTACCATTTAGATTTAAAATCTGGCATGTATGTTGTGTTACTAAAAAGTTAAAACCCTCACCCAGGGTGTCAAAGCCCTAATTCACAAGGTGACTCAGAGCATATCCAATGTCACTTCATGACCCTCTCCCACTCTTTAGGTTAGTTGTAGTCTAACTCAATGGGGGAATCCCTAACAATTCTCTAAGTCAAATAAGAATGGATAAACATAAAAGGACTCAACTTAAGAATTGTAAATCTGAAAATGGATCTTCAATGTTAAATCATTCAGATTTTATAGACAGCCAGGGAAAAGTTTATGGCTGGGATTATGAGTTTCAGATTTGCAGACTGTTACCCCTCATATTGTATGAGTGTCATGTCCCTTTCCAGATGACCACCATGGGGACGACTTATTAGCTTATTAGCCTATCCAGTTCCCGTAGGCTATAGTCGGTGAAGCAGGGAATTAATTAATTATTTAATGTCACCTAGGCTAAAAGCATTTTATAGAGTGACATTAATAATTAATTTGTAAAGTGACTATATAAAAAGTCACTTTAGATTAAAAAGTGACAGAAAAAGTGTAAAGGAGTCCAAAATGAGATTAAAGGACAAAAAGGGTCATTTTCTCACTAAAGACACTTTATAATATTTAAAAGTGAAAAATGGTCAAGGGAAGTCGAAAAGTCACAAAGAGGAAAATGAAAAAATATAAAAAGAACATGAAAGTTCATTCTCATTCATTCTTGTCATTTGCATTTTTGAAACTTGAGAGATCTTGAGCTTGGCTTTCCCTTGGACCAAACCCTAAGGGAGAGGAGAATAGTTTCGGTGGTGAGACAAACCCACCCTAGCTATTGGAAGGAGAAATCACTCAGATTTCTCATGTGAACTTCACTGTTGTGGATCAAGATTGTTCTTCACTTCCAAATCTGCAAGATACTAGAGATTTCAGTGGCTAAGATGGAGGGTGCACCCATTGTTGGGATTTTTGGCTGTTAGAGAGAGGGCGCACTTGTTCCTTGCTCCATCTTGTTGAAGGGCGCACCAGTGGATAGATTGGCACCAACTCTAGGAGGGCGCACTTGTTAAAAGAGGGACTGAACCCTTGTTCTCTATCCCTCTCATTTCTGCTGCAAATACATTGAATCTTTATCACAGTCTTTTGGGAGGAGTGTGCATCAGTTGAGAGCAGAAGTCAGTCTCAGATTTCATTGTGTTATTCTCTGATATAAAAGGGGCGCAGATTTTGAGGAAGCCATTGTGTGAAGAAGGTGCATTGGAATGGTGTATCTCAGATTTAAGAAGCTTACTTCAGAATAGGATCTCCTCTATTACAAATCGAATCAGCACTTTGACAGCCTTGCACAATACCATTTTTCCTAAAGCAGCAGATTTGTTTTCTAAAGCCCATTTACCCTGTAGTGGCATCACTCTCTTGTTTACTGTGCAAAGAATCTGAAGAGGGAGCTATTCTTCTTGTCTTGTGGAAACACACAAACATCGCAAAGGATCTTCATCCTTGCCAGGCATGTACTCAGTCATTATATTAATATATCAGATTTGAAGTTTCTCTTTTCTACTGTATGTGTTAGTAACTTACTGCTGTTGTCTTATGGTATAAGCATAATTATTGTGGGTGCTAGAAGTCACACATGGATATATGAAAACTCAATATTAAACCTATTATCACATTTATAGTAGCTGGGGCTACCATGTTTTTAGACTAGATTCCAGTACTTTTCTGAGTCAGTCCTTTATTATGAGATGCTTGAGATCGACAGTTAATGAGCAGCTATTCTATGATCACTCATATTTTCAGCAGACCCGGAGCATCATATTTTCAGCCTTATGCCATGACTGAGCCTTATGACCCCAGATTTGATGACTGAGGTAGCCATTTTCTTCCATACAGAGCAGTTATGATGGTTTCAACAGTAGTGTTCCAGTGACAGTTGACGGTTCAGATGATGGTTTATACACGTATGTGATCCAACAAGTATATGGTTGTGCATTAAATATATTTGGTGTGCTCTTTTACTTATATTGGTAGCTTAACTGAGTATTTAGTGGTCATGGTCTAGCGATATACTATGTAGTTATTGGTTGACTGTTTAGAGTAAAAGTGATTTGATTGCCTGGAATTGGAAATTCTTGTGTATACTCATTGGTCTTACTCTCTTAGAACTTAGAAGTATGGACTTGGTCATTCCCACCATTTATGGCTTCACTTGTCACCTTCCCCATCCATCCGTTATCATCCGTTCCTGAATTACACTTTAGCTTGTGATATTGAGGACTTTCCCACTTATGCCTCAATGTTGGATAGACTCCTTGTTATTATGTGTCTCGGCTTTGAGTTATGCAACAGAACTTGCTGAAGCCTTGATCCTTCTGGGCCAGGAGAACCCGCTGGTGTTGGTTCCTGAGCTTAGGTGAGTTGGTTTCTGAAGCCTTGACCTCTATGGTCGGTTGCCCCCAATGTTTGGTCTTGATTGTGGATGACTCCCCCTAGTTGCCTATGTTGTGTCAGCTAAGACTTGAAGCAAAGTGTTCTACCATCATTACATGCATTATGTGATTGTTACCAACTAAGTTGTACTTGGTTGAATTATCAAGCAAGCGAGCAAAGTTGAACATGTTACATGTTCATTTTTTATGATCTTTTGTCCAACAGGCATTTTTAAGGGCCCCTTTTTTATTTTTTTCTACATGTCCATGCCCTGCGGGGTTTGTAATAAAACGTACTAACATGGTATTTTTGTGAAGGACTTGGTTCCCTAGGACTTTTTGACCAAGTCGGGAATTCCAAGGAGTTTTTTCACTTATTAATTATGTCTTGCATTCGTGCATAACATAATTTTTTAGTTTTTCACTTGCTCCTCCAAAGCTAGAATGCCTGGTGAGGTTAACGAGCCTTAGGGGGTTATTAAAGTCCATGGGTCAATGTATATAAACATGCTAGGCATTATTTTGAGTCGTATGGACATGTGCTAGGTCCCCCTAGGTTTTTTTTTTATGTTTCAGCGAAAAAAGTTTTTTCCGTAATTGAGCCATTTTTTAATGGTTTAATTAAAAATTTTGTAATCGGCATAAAAGTGTGGCCTAGGGGTCTTTTTTGCCTTGGGGGTGCTCGTTTTCTAACTCAAAGCACCCACCTTACCCCTAAACCCACTTTCTATAGTCTTAGACCCATTTATTTTTCACTTATGACTAAAAATCCAAAAAAAATGTAAAATGGAGAGAAAAATCAAAAAACTCATAAAAAAATAAATCCCAATTTGTGGGGGATTGAGGTCAAAATTAAATCAGCTATGTTTTAGTAGTGATTTTGGCTGATTTGTAAGTGTTTATGGGCAGCTACAATTGAGGAATCACATGCCCATGAAGCTAGACGCATTCCTCCCTTAGCTTGGGCGCATTTGCTAAAGTGGGGCCCCACGAATTGGGGAAATGTGCAACCCATTTGTTGGGCTGTCACTTGGGCTGATTTGTAGCTGCTTGGACAGCCCAATATGTGGAGATTGCAGCCCATATTGCTCCACGAGTTATGCCACTCACTCCACTACTCTCTCCTTCACTTGGGCACATTCCCTCACTTGCTCATTTTATAAATTGTGGTTTCCCTCTCTATTTTTCTCTAGTTGGAGTTGGAGCAGACCGTTATTGTAATTTGATTATCTTTTGCTATTGAATAAAAAGACTTTGGAGGTCCACATGTGTGATGCTTTGTGAGTGGTTTCATGATCTCTTGGCATGAGGTGATTTATAGCTAAGGCAATTTTTGTGCAAGTAATTTGAGACTTGTTATCACCTATTTTGTACAAATAGATGAAACTCTATTGAGCCGCCAATGATGGAACACATCAGTGTTCACTTCCAGAGTATCAGGTTTTTAGATGACAATAATTAGCCAATTTTGGCTAGCCAGTTTTATTTTTCAGTCAGAATGACCATGGCCCCACGGGGTTTGTAATAAAGTGTGCTAGTAGGATTTTTTGAGTGGTTCGGTCCTCCATGACTTGGTTAAGCAACTAAGGTATTCCAGGGAGTTTTTTCCCTTGTCAATTATACTTTACCTAAAGCCGAGCTATAATCAATGAGGTTTTCTCCCGCTTCCTCCAAAGTTGGAATGCCCGATTTTGAAAATTGAGCCTTGGGGGGTTATTAAAGTCCAACTGATGTATGTAAGCCTACTAGACACTGTTAGAATAGACTGTGGTCATGTCCTAAGTCACTAGGACCCTCAGAAAAAATTTCGAAAAAATTTTACCGGGTCCTCTGGTTTTGGGGTTTTAATTATTTTTATTTTTTAAATAAATTTTTCCATAGTATAAATGGAAAAATTTCAATTTGTAATATGTCAGTCATCTAGGGTCCGAATTCAGAGTTTGAAAGCTTAAACCTTAAGCCAAAAATCATTCATGACCCCTAGACCAGCTTGGCCTAAGTTTCAGACAATTATTTGGCCTCATAATTAATATTTTCTCAAAAAATCAAAAAATGAGAAATATTAATTAAAATATTCATAAATTAATATTTTTGAGAAAAGTCAAATCTTTCAAAAAAAGGCCAAATTAAATAAAGTAGAAGTCTAAATGACATGGAACTGAGCATTTATGATGATTGCAATCATCACCCACCAGTTTCAGATCAACATCGGAGCACTAGGAGTGATTTTCAGTCAAGAAATTTGCCCTCTCCTTTAGCTTGACGTTTTTGGTGATGTGGCATTTGTTTGTTGGTTGGGTGATGATCCCAATGCAAAGTGGAGGTGCCTTGCCTAGGTGGAGGCCACCTCCTCACTCTACATCAATGTAAACTCAAGTTTAATGGTAGATCTCACTCCAAGCTTTGATTTTTGGGAGTTTGTGATTGGAATTTGATTTTCTCAAGGTGCCATTTGTCTCCCACAAGGGAAATTCGAATTAGGGTTGTAGTTGGCTAGTTTTTGTATAAATAAGAGTGCTTGGCTCTCTCTTATTCATGGAGATTTTGGGCAAGAGAACTCTGCCAAAATATTGTAAAGTACTATTTGTTTAAACTTTGGAATAAAAGCGACTTTCGAGGTCTATGTATGAGTTATTAGCATTGTGAATTCATCTCGTGGGAGGTGATATTTCTCTAACCCTTACTCTTTTTTTATGCAAGAGTATTTTGTCATTGCTAGCTTAGGAAGCCTATCAATCTAGCACACAAGGTTAGCCATTTATCGTCTTTAATTTGGTTATCTATGCAAGATCTTTTGATTATCTAGAGCGGGCAGGACGTAGTCAGTTATACCAATGTCTTTTAGATATTCATTTGATTTAACATTCTAGTATTTGATATCACTTGTATCTTGAAGTTTGTGGCTTTTCAAGGATCACCGAAGGTGGAGAAAGGTGTGAGCTCAGCTGCATCTATCCTCTCTTCACAAAACAAGAGATATTTTCATCTAATTCTTTCATTGTGCAGGATTTACAAGGCCTTTTCCACTTCCAAAAGAATAAACATAGCCACAAGGGGCTCTTCTCATCCATGAAACCTTAAAATCAAAATTTATATTGGTTACTTGGTCATCTAGTGCTTCCTTCTTCTAGCACTCTTGTTTTCTCTTTGATCTCATTGGTTTTGTTTCTCCCTCTCCTAGAGCCTTCTTCCCTTCACTTTTCCTCATCTTTTGCCCGCTTACCTCTTCTCTTTTCTTCGTCCCTGTCTTTCCCTTCTTTCTGTCCTACTGTGTATTCTGATTTTTTCTTTCTCTGCTCACTGTTTGCTTCTCTTCTTTTCATCTTTTCCACCATTTTTTCCAGCCTCCTCTCCTCCAGTTGTTGGCTTCCCTCTATCCCTGTTTGCAGCTCTACTTTTCCCATTTGCTTCCAGCCATCCTCCTCGTTTCTTGCACCCCTTCTTCTCACTGTTTCTTCCTTCTTTTATTTCTGTTTTCTGTTTAGAGTTTGCTGCCCCTTATTTTCTTACTCTTTGGCTGCCCTCTCTCTTCCTACTTTGCTCCTGCTCTTTTCTATCTTGTTTGCTTTGATTTATTTTACTCTCTTCCTTCCCATTCATCACTTTGGTTGAGTCTCATTTAGATCTTAAGTGCTTTAAAAGTTTGCATTCCTAGTTTACTTTTTACATTTCTAGTTTGCATTTAGTTAGTGTATAAATCTCATATTGCATTTAGTTAGCTCTTCACCTTGTCAAAGTTCATAGTTTAGATTTGTTGGATTGGCATCTATATTAAATCAAAGCTTGCATTCAGATCTCATTCTTAACTTAGTTTCTTTTTTTTTAACTTTGCATCTTAGATCGAGTTTTGCATTTGCATTTTTAAAGTTTGATTTTCATGAATGGTTAGTTTCCATTTCTAGACTCTAGATCTTAGATTAGTTTCAATTTTTGTTTTTATTAGCTAATGCTTAATGGGTGCTTTGAGATGACTTGTCTTGTGTAGGTACTTGGAGGAAGAGAGAACCAAAGAGAAGCTCGAGTGAAGTGTGAACCAAAGAGAAATGTAAATCATGAATACCATTTGAACCAAACCACTATCCTTTGTACAAACTCATAAGAGTTTCTCCATTATCATTTTAGTGTTTTTCCTAAGAAGTCCTTCCAAGGGTTTTTAATCCCAAAAGGCATTTGTACTTGTCTAATAAGAGTTTGAGTGGGGTTTTTAAGTCCCCACTCTCAACTTCCCCCATTTGGGGAAGTTTGTTGTGTGTTGTTTGCTTACTTTTCTGCACTTAGCTTAGTTTTTGCTTTCAGTATTTCTCACACATTGCAAGTACACTACATATTTCCACTGCTAAATTAATCAAACTACTTGCACTTTATTTTTCAATCTTGCATATCATCTAGTGTAGATAAGTCTCTTGAACTTGTCGCAAGACGAGTCAAGAGCACTCTTTGTCGGAGAGCATATTAAAATTGCATTTTCCCTGCATTAAGCATATAGAATAACTAAGTCTCTTGAACCTTGTCATAAGACAAAGTCAAGAGCACTCTCTGTCGGAGAGTTGAATTGTGTGCTCTTAATAATAAAAAATTCTAACTCACACCTCCTTTAATAATTTATTTTTGTTGCTATCCAACATCCGTATGCTCTGCCAACCCTAAAAGGTTGGGCTAGTACTCAGAAAGGTGTTGGATTTGTTAATTTTTTATAACATAATAAAATTTTCACCCCACAACCAACCAATCCGGAGTTGATCGATAAGATAAGTTCGGTGGGTAATCTCCTAGTTGGGGGCGCCGGAGTCATCCGTTGTCTAGACATCGGAGTGGTTAAGTCTTTAGACACTTATTCCTCTAACTCTGGGCGGACCGACATAGCATCAAAAGAGGAAGCCACTGAAAGTATTTCCAGTCTCTTCGTTTACCTTGTGATCTTATCCTAATAATCAAGACCATTAAAACTTTTGATTTACCAAGATAATTTGCAAAACGATCTCACAAACAGCTACTATTGAGACTTACATTTCAGCATCCCCAAGCACTATATTTGTTTGACTCCACTTGGCACTGGTCTTCAAACTTATATGTATTACCTTAATTCGAACTGTTGATCAGTATATCTTGAATCATATTGTGGATGCTATTTAAATTTCCAAGTCTTCATAATTCTGTTGTGATCTATATCTTGCAACGTGGAATGCGTTATCTTATGTCTTATTCAAAGTGTTATTGTGTCTCTCATATTCAAAACTCCTAAACAACACCCATCCGCATCACCACACATTAAAAACATTTTAAAAACACATTGAGCCATAGTTAAACTCTTTGTAGGGACTACCCCCCTTGGATTCGTTAGGAGTTAGCCTAAAGGGAGGAGCTGGGATTCAGATGACAGTACCTGGCTCATTGCTTGCCCCCAAGGCCACACCTTCCCCACTTGTAGTGAGGGAACATCTTTTGGAAGATTTCTGCTGCCGGTGTGCATCTCGGCGGACAACATCTTTAGCACCATTGCCGGGGACAAATCTTTTTGTTCCTGGACGACCTTAATTTTTTCTAGCTTGTTTTACCTTTTCGATAGATTCTGAATCTATCTGGCGACTCCACTGCCCTTTTTAGTTTTCCTTTTTTGGTAGATTTTTAGTCAAATCACTCTCAGAAATTAGACTTGAATCCACCTGGCAACTCCACTGTCAGTTAACCCATCAAGGTATTCAACTAGAACGAATTCTGAAGGTTTACTCAATTTCATCCCCGAACCTGAAAAGGTTTATAGGAGGAGATTGAATAAACTTAATTCTCGTAGAATCCTTGAAGAGCTTGGATCTCAGTCCATTTCTGACATCCATGGTCTTTTTGAAGAAACTAACCTAGAAAATTTTGAAAATCTTGAAACTAATAATTGTTTCCTTTCCACAATGGGTGAGTTTTTTACTCAACTCAACTTCACTCAGATAGCAGGTCAACCCCATGACGTTCCTGAAAAAGCTATCGACAAACTCATGACTTTTAACGACACTGATTCCTCTACCTCTGCTGAGCAACACATTAGAAATTTTTCCAGACATTGTGGTTCATATGTCAGAGGCACCGACAAGCATGAAGATGTTTATATGACCCTTTTTGCCTTATCTTTGGATGGTAAGGCTGGAAATTGGTATGACAACCTACCAAACAACTCTTTTGCCACCATAGCAGCTTTCAAGACTGCTTTCCTCGACAAATTTGGCAGCAAAAAGGAACCTAGACATCTAACCAGCATGAAGAAGTCAGATACTGAAACTATGGATGAATTCAATGCTAAGTTCACAGAGTTATCTAATTCCATCCCTGCCACTTATGCATCTCCTGCAGCTTCATTATTGGACTATTACATAGAAACATTGAGTGGCAAGATACAATACCAAATAAAAGATAAAGAACCCACTACTTTGCTTCAAGCTCAAAATTTGGCTACCAAGATTGACAAAAACATGCTGTCTTCTGGAGAGTCAAACATCCAAGGATATTCTAGATCTTCAATCCCTTCAAAAGCTCCTGAACCTAAAGAAAAAGACCCTTTGTCTATGAAGGAATCGTATGAGAAAAAGATGATGGAAATGTGTGAGAGGATGGAAAAGGCTGAACAGAAACATGTAGTTCAGATGAAGGAAGTACAAAATAAAATCATAAACATGGAAAGAGCACATGTTCAATATGTTCAACAGATTCAACAAACTCAACCGGTTCAAAGAAACTACCCTCCAAAGACCAACTGGCAGAAAAAGGCTCCCAACAATGAAAAGAAGCCTCCAAATCAAATAGAGGTTGCTAACATGACAGAGACCTACATACCATTTTGTAGGGCTTGCAAAGATTTTCATGAAGAATTTTCTTGTTACTTTGCAAATTATGTACAAGAACATGAATTTCAAGAGGGTAGTACCAATAAACCAACATCAAGCAAGCCTGAATTCATAAATAATGTGGGGGACATCCATGGCATTCCCAGGGTTGAACCTTACATACCATTCTGTAGGGCATGCCAAGAATTCCATAAAGAAGACACTTGTCATCTTGCATGCTATATTCAAAAGTATGGTTTTCCTGAAGGGTTTGTTAATCAGTCTTCATCAAGCGAGCCTGAGTACATGAATTATGTAGGTGATACTTATGATATTCCTAAAGAAAGTTGGAATCAGTCTGATCAGCCTATTACGAAAAATATGACATTTTCCCATCAGATCCCTGATGATCCTATCAAAGGAATTTTCAAAGACCAAATTTTATTCAAGACCCTCCTCATGCCACCGAAACAAAAGACATTTATGAGTGGGAAGTCTTTCAAGACTACTTCAGTGATGATGAACATTTGTGTACTCCTAACCCATCTCTAGAAGAAACCTTTACAGAGATTGACACTCATAAAGAAACCCATGAAGTTTGTAATATGAATGATGACACTCCCATTTGTTCTCCACATGGCAGTGAATATTCAGAAAGATGGATCCCTTGTGATGTCTTTGAAACCCATTTGTTTGAAAAGGATTTTCACAAAGTTGAGGAGGATAGGCATAGCTTGGAGGATGACATAAGTGATGCTGAATCCATCATGGATGACATAGACATTGGCAATGATGAATGGACCTTGTTAGAGAACCCTATTTATGCCATGTCTAAAGAAGTTAACAATGAACAAAATCCCTTGGGAAATTTTGTTGATAATCCCACTTATGAGCATGAGGATACATATAGTCAGGAATATGACATAATGCATGAAGACTCCCCCATATTTGACAAAGATATGGATAATGACTGTTGGACATACATTGGAAAACCTGTTTTCGATGTATCTAGAGAAGGGAGTGTAAATTTTGAGCATTTGAACATGGAGGAAGAGAATGTGATTTCCTCATATGAGCAGTTAGAGCCACACATAAACATAAGCAAGGATGATCTAGAAAAGCAGTACAATGAAGGGCAGGTTTGGGTAAAGACAATTGAATACATTCCTCTCCTTACATGATTTCGAGATCAAGCACACGTCCCGTAGTTGGAGCCAGATGTTATCACCTATTTTGTACAAATAGATGAAACTCCATTGAGCCGCCAGTGATGGAACACATCAGTGTTCACTTCCAAAGTATCAGGGTTTCATATGAGAATAATTAGCCAATTTTGGCTAGCTAGTTTTATTTTTCAGTCAGAATGACCATGGTCCCACGGGGTTTTTAATAAAGTGTGCTAGTAGGATTTTTTGAGTGGCTCGATCCTCCATGACTTGGTTAAGCAACTAAGCTATTCCAGGGAGTTTTTTCCCTTGTCAATTATACTTTGCCTATAGCCGAGCTATAATCGATGAGGTTTTCTCCCGCTTCCTCCAAAGCTGGAATGCCCGATTTTGAAAATTGAGCCTTGGGGGATTATTAGAGTCCAACTGATGTATATAAGCCTACTAAACACTGTTAGAATAGACTGTGGTCATGTCCTAAGTCACTAGGACCCTCAGAAAAAATTTCGAAAACTTTTTACCGAGTCCTCCGGTTTTGGGGTTTTAATTATTTTTATTTTTTAAATAAATTTTTCCATAGTATAAATGGAAAAATTTCAATTTGTAATATGTCAGTCATCTGGGGTCCGAATTCAAAGTTTGAAAGCTTAAACCTTAAGCCAAAAATCATTCATGACCCCCGGACTAGCTTGGCCTAAGTTTCAGACAATTATTTGGCCTCATAATTAATATTTTCTCAAAAAATCAAAAAATGAGAAATATTAATTAAAATATTCATAAATTAATATTTTTGAGAAAAGTCAAATCTCTCAAAAAAAGGCCAAATTAAATAAAGTAGAAGTCTAAATGACATGGAACTGAGCATTTATGATGATTGCAATCATCACCCACCAGTTTCAGATCAACATCGGAGCACTAGGAGTGATTTTCAGTCAAGAAATTTGCCCTCTCCTTTAGCTTGACGTTTTTGGTGATGTGGCATTTGTGTGTTGGTTGGGTGATGATCCCAGTGAAGAGTGGAGGTGCCTTGCCTAGGTGGAGGCCACCTCCTCACTCTACATCAATGCAAACTTAAGTTTAATGGTAGATCTCACTCCAAGCTTTGATTTTTTGGAGTTTGTGATTGGAATTTGATTTTCTCAAGGTGCCATTTGTCTCCCACAAGGCAAATTCGAATTAGGGTTTCAGTTGGCTATTTTCTGTATAAATAAGAGTGCTTTGCTCTCTCTTATTCATGGAGATTTTGGGCAAGAGAACTCTACCAAAATATTGTAAAGTAGTTGTTATCACACCATAGTAGTAGGGCTCCCATTCTTGTACAGCAGATATCTGCACATTCCAGAGCTTCCATTATTCCAGAGCATGGCTATATATTTTGGATCACTCATGATCAGAGCAGTGCATTATTCAGATTTATGTATGACTTTGTGTCAAGGCTGAGCCTTGAGAGTTCAGATTTGATGACTGATGTGACCACTTATCCCATTACAGTTTCAGTTCAGTGCCTAGAGATGTATTACAGCAGTGTTTCAGATGATACTTGATGATTATTATTATGATGATGTTGTATGATCTATGGATATGTTCTCACCGACTGTGGATTATTATCTTGTTGATTTGGTCATGATCATAGCATGTGCTTGGTATATTATTCCTGATGTGGCAAATTATTTAAAATGAACTGTAAATCATAAAATGGACAATTGCTTGCACATGTAGGTCATTTAACAAACTTACTGGTTTTTCACCTTACATAGATATGGTCTTTCCCGACACCAGTTGTCTGCTAGTGTAGGCTCCATATTCACTTGTCTCCATCCATACATGACCTTCCTATTTGACTTTAAGCCCTGACTTGTCTCATTTGACTTTCTGATACCGAGGACTTCCCCATTTTTCTACCTCTGTGTTTGGACCGCATCCCTGTTTATCCAGTGTCTCGGCTCTGAGTTGGTGACAGAACTTACCTTTGGTGAGTTGGATTGTAGGCCTAAATCATTCTGGTCGGTTGTCTCGATGTTTGGCATTGGCTCGAACTCCCCCTAGTCACTTGAGATGTTGTTGGCTAAAACTGAAAGCTCGTGTTCTACCTATGGAAACTAAAAAAATTCGCCCATGGAAACAAAAAAAGGGCAAGAGCAATGAAAAGCTAAAAATACTCCTCGAAGAGTATAAGAAAGGTCCAAAAAGCAATGGTTCTTAAAAGTTATATCTAAACAATTGCTGACCTTATAAATATGTGAAAAACATGCCCTGGATGCAAGCTGCAACTAGTTGTGCTTCTCAGCACATCTGAAATCTGAAGGGTTATGTAGGCCAAAAAAGCCATGGAATAAAATTGAATGATCCTAATGAACCTGGATCAACTTGATGTAGACATGATGCCTAAGTTGAATAAGCACTCTCTAAACAACTTATCCATTTGTGAGACACAGCCATCCCCCGTGTTCTTTTTGTCCAGCACAGAGTTTGTAGCTTCCCCCTTCTCCCAGTCCAAAGTATTTTTGAGTTAAGTTAGACAAGTCAAACCCTTGGCCCAACCTTGCTCCTAGCCTTCATCCTTCACTAGCAGTTTGACCATGTCCAATGGGTGAGTTTGTCATTTGAACTATTGTGCAAGTAATTTTATATAACAACGGAATATGTTAACTTGATTAATGCCACTGAATGGAATTTATACTTTGAGCTTAGCTGTGGGAATGATTAGAGAAGCATTGTCTTAGTCTACTGATGTGATTTATCCTTGATTATATATTCTTGGGATCCGTGATGATGTGGACCATGTATGGATGATTATTGATGATGATTTATGCGCCCACATGTTTGATGATGATATCATATGATGGACATATGATGCAGATGATGTTTGATCCAGTTCAGCAGGTTTATTATTACTTCATATCAGCAGATTATACATTGTCCATATATGGTGGACCCTACAGCAGGCCCATTAGGGCAACCCAGGGTGTATGAGTATTCATTCCTAGTGGATTTGGGTCTTCTGGATCCATTGAGACACTTATCTTTCAGTTCCGGGCACTTCTGACAGTGATTGATGCAGTTTTACACTTGTTGACCAGATTGGGGGCTGATTTCCCACCCTGAGCAGCAGGGGCCCCGAGAGGCCAGTTCACCTAGGGCGCTGATGATGGAGGGGGTGGTCCAGCCACTTGTTATTACCATTTACCCCCCCTTCCGGAGAGCCTGGTGGGCTCAGATGGACAGCGCTAGCACCCTAGGAGGCAGTTTTGGCACTTTCACAGTTCCCGAGGCAGTTAAAAAATGGGATAAAGTGGTCACTGAGGAAATCAATTTGGGCAATTGAGGCAAGGTTTTGGCATTTGGTCTTCACAGAGGTCTTCCAGGGTGGCATCACTATCTTCCAGTCAGTTTTCACCATGTGGGTATGCTCGGATTGATCACAGGAGGACATTTACTGCTTGACTGTCATGGATTCTGAGGACAGTTTTGATCATTTATATTATATTGGACATATTTTATTATTTTATTGTGCCTTGGGGATGAGCTAGTAAGGATTGATGCCTCCTAGCCCCACCATGTGCTTATTTTATCATGTCCTAGTCATCATGAGGTGGATCATTGTACTTTTTACCCCTCTAGTGGGATGACGTCACCCTCCATTGTACCATTTAGTGAGGGCGCTTTTGTTATATTGGGTGATCCAAGTGATATTATGTTATGGTTCATCCTAGCCATTGATTGTATGATGAGATCTTATAATCTCAACCACTCATTTGATGTAGTATTGTAGAGTGGTATAGGGTTTTGGTCTTTATTATCCTATATAAGGAGGAGACCCCCCATTGTAAAGCTCACCTTTGGAGCTCTGGAATATTGGAATAGAAGATTTTTTGTGGAGCACATCTCTCTTGCATTGTGGATTCTCTTGCAAATTGAATATACAGTATCTCTTCTATGTATCATTGTGGATTTTGGTGCTTTTACTAATCTTTTGACAGGAAAGTCGAATTGGAGAGAGGAGGGCGACTTCATGAGGGTTATTGTTGGAGGGACCCACATATTCTCTCTTGGGTTGATCTTGTGACAGGGAGTATCATTATTGTATCTTCGTGACATAGTTGATGCTTTCTATTACATCTTTCTACCATTTTCATAATCATCTTGCTTGACTTGTTTCTTTGATCTTGTCTTGTAGGAGGAGGACGATTTGGCTATCTTGGAGAAGGACGTTTTGGTTGGAGCACTTAGATCTCACTCTTGAATATACACATAGGAGAATGCTATCAACTTGCAAGGTGGCCACAAGCAATTGAGGTAAGATCTACAAGGTATGTGTCTCTTTCATCCATTCTATCTTCATTGGTCATAAAACCCTAATTAATCAAAACCCCAATTTTGGTATTTCTTAGATCTACTTAGATCTAGCCTTGCAATTGAAAAGATATTAAAAACCCACCTCTATAGGATCCACCCCTAGTTGGATCTATAGTTTGGTGGTGATTGGCTAAAAATTGACACACTTTTCAATGCAAAAAGCCCCCTTGAACCTAAATCGATTTTCCTAAGAGAAGCTTGTTGGGTTAGATCTAGCACATGGGTAGGTGAGATCCCACTTGATTTGAAATCTAGACACTTGATAACCTATACCCACATCTTTACTTTGGTGAAAACTACCTTGTGGACATCTCTCCATGTTTTAAGGGGTTAAAACCCCCTTTTGATTCTCTTGGCATCTTAAAACTCAGATCTACTAAGATCTAGCCATTGGGTTCACTTGAAATTTTGAACATACATAGATCGGAGTACTAGCTACTTGGATCTACAGTTTGGTGGCCATTGGACTTGATTTGGTCCACCAAACCCTCATTTTAGCCCTCCTTGAGCAAATCGCACCCCCTTGAAAATTTGAGTTGGTCCACTTTAAGGAGGTGGGTGCTTGAGATTTTTGTGGATTTGGAATGCCCATGCCTTGAAACCTAGGTCCATACTGTCTTTTTGTCACGATCCGCTTTGGGGGTTGCATTCCTTGTTTCAAGGGATTGTGGTCCACTTAGGGTAATCACATAAAAATCTAGATCTAGTAAGATCCAACCATTGGATCTCCTTCAATCCACTTGACTTGGCTTCTAGGTGTCCCGATCTACACTTTGACATATTTCTTGACCCCATTAGCCCATCCAATAAGGCACTAGTCCTTCTCCAAGCAAGTCGCACTCCTTGGGATTTGTGTCAAACCCTAGATCTAGTACATGGGTACTCCTATAACCAACTCAAACTCATAGATCTAGCCTACATCTAACCTATAGTACCAACCTCACACCTAACTTCACCTTGTGGGCCTACCTAGAACCATTTCACACTTCCCAAGAATATTGGACCCACTTGTGTAAACACATGGTACTACACCTAGTTATCATACCCCATCATGTGGCCTAAACTATACATAGGTTGAAACACTAACAATCTCTTACATCACCCTCAACCATACCTTAACCCTTAGGTCCACTTAGCCTTGCATTGGTTTCCGTAACTCATTACTTATCTACCCTTAGAAACCTTTGTTTGGGTCCAATCAACAGTGATTAGGGTATAAGGTCTCCCCCTTGGTCTAGTTACACCTTGACCTAAAGCGAAGAGTGCCTCGGTTGACGTGACTCCCACATTGCATTGGAACCGTGGCATCTCTTGGGTCACCTCTTTAGTTGCCTGACTCCTCTACCGTCCCGGATGGGATACCTCTAGGGGCAACTACAAGTTGTGTGATAACATTTTTGGCGCCGCTGTCGGGGAAGGTAGAGGCCTACCCTGGTTCGACATATATTTTTCAAAACCTCTACTCCCGTTCTCTTTGCCAACGATAACATTTTTGGCGCCGTTGCCGGGGAGGTAGAGGCCTACCTTGGTTCAACACACCTTTGTGTCTCATTCTCTCCCTGCACTTTAAACGACATACATCTTGGTAGAAGAGTTTAAAAATCTACCTGGCGACTCCAATTCGTGACTCCGCTGAGGATCGACCCCATTCCCATCTTTCAATTTTGTAATTTGTAAATCATAAATGAATTCAGACATTTTCTTCCAAATGACAAGGTGTATGAATGAAATATATGAGAATCTATCTCGCTATAGAGGGCAGTTGGAAGAAGGTAATGAAATTCAGTCAACATATCAATATGGGAGTGATTATGTACATAATTCTTATGACTCTCATTCTTCAAGTAAAAGTATTAACCCAATTAATTCAAACAAAAGTCAATCTCAACCAAGGCCTTGCAACCACAGCACTCGGTCAAATGACTCTAGCATTCCAGTTAGACATCCAAAACTAATCCCTAGTAGGATGGCCAAAGTTATTAAAAATCCGGCTAAGCCATCTCCTTTTGACTTCTCTGAAATCCATGGGGCACCTCATCTTATGCCAAATAATTACTCTGAATGGTTGCCTCGTTTCTATGGAAATTATTTTGAGTCAATTGAAAATCATTTACAAAGATTTTGGGATTATATGGAAGTTAGGGGTGCTGATGATGAATATGTTTATATGCGGGCCCTGGGTGAGACTTTAGGTGGAAATGCCGGTTTATGGTTTGATAATTTAGCCCCGGGATCCATCACTAGATATGATATGTTTGTTGGGTTATTAAAGAATAAATGGGGTAGTAATATTGAAGAATCCTTAACAAAGACATCAAGCAATAACTGTGCTGTTAAGGACCAGTTTGATAAGAACCACGATAATAATAATGACACTTCAAATCAGTCCTTGAGTAGCCCTACTTTTGATCTTGAAGAAATTTTTGATTTTGTATTTGTTAAGGATCCTTCAGAAAAAGAATTCCTTAATCACTCTATCATTAACAATCATTCGATTCCTTATCACCTTATTGAAGAAGAAGAAAGTGGAAACATTGACCAAGACCCTTTAGTAGTGCTTTCACATGATCATTGTGCAAATAATCAGGATGCTTTAAATGAGCTTGTTAATTTTCTCCTTGATCAATTAAATGAAAATGATCACTTATCCTCTTATAACTTTAATGATGAATCAATAAAAGGTCAATCTCAAGATGAGGATGAATTAGTGAATCACACTAGATGCTCTAATCTGTGTTCCACTTCTTATAATGAGTCTTTAATTTTTTCCATCCTTAATCAAGACAACTTAGAGTTAGATAGCTATGGTCAATCTTGTTCTCAGATTGTAAATATTAAACTTGATCAAAAGATTAAAATCATTCCTACAGGAAAGAGTGCCTTCTTTTGTCAAAATCCAAGGTCAAACTTATTTATTCATTTGAGAGAATTTTCATATCTGCAATCCACCATACCTTCCCAACTCTTTCAATCATCTTTGGGTTGGTGCTCTAGTCAATTTTTTGCCTTGGAATTTTTCAATAGGAAGTATATACACGATTACATAATTGGAGAAAAAGCACTTCATTTCCCTTTTCAGTCACCTTGGAACAATAATGCTTGTTGTCAAATTATCAATCATTTTTTGTGGCTAGAAAAGGTGTTTAAAGATCAATTTCATCTTTTCTCCATTTTTGAGCATCAAGTGGGCCTAGTTTTGATTTTTCATCTTTTAAGCCTTGATTTGTCCCCACTTGGTTTTTATTTGATCATCAGTCCCAAGGGAAAACGAATCGAATATGCAAGTGAAGTGAATGAGGAAAGTAGTTTATTAAATCAAATACCATATATTTTCCCTCCATCAATTTTAAACATACCATATATTTTCCCTCCATCAATTTTAAACAATCATTTGCATAAATTTTATGATCCTATCAATTCTTTGATGGAGGATGTCTGCTTCAGTCAATCTTTCCCTTGGCATGATTTCATTTTGCACCATTCAAACCCTTCTTCAATTTTTGAACAAGCCAAAAAGATTGTGTTGTCAAATTCTGTAATCTTTAATCCAATCTTGACTTGCTTTATCAACAAAAATCAAAGAAAAATCATTTATTTATTTGATGAATGGTTGCACTGGATTTATGATTTTACCTAGCATTTGTGCTGAATGGTTAGAGTAGGGTAGGTAGGACCAAATAAGCTCACTTGAGCAGTAGGATTTGTGTGTTTTTTTTTCTTTTTCTGTGTGCTGAGTATTGTCCCGTTTTTCTTTTTTGCCTGGAGTATCTGCTTGTTTTCATCCTTTAGTGAGTTGAGCCTTGCTCCTTCCTAAGCTTGTCGCTTCTCCTGCATGCATTTAAGAAATTGTAGTTAGCATTTCTGTTGTTGGCTGCCTGTGCAAGTTGAGATTGCCTGATTAAAGAAGTTACTCTTTTCCTCCTGCACAGTAAATAAAAATGATAAATGAATAATATATGCCATGTTAGTTATATTTATATTTTGGTGCATTTCAGTTTATGCTTTAGATTAAATTTTAGTTCAGTTTTATTTTATATTTGTCCCATACATGCTCCATGATGGTATTCTAGTGTTTGTGAGAGCAGGAACAGGTGCAAGATAAAAGCTGAAAGCAAGGATGGTGCAGTGCTGGATTGAAGATTGATGCAGAGCAGTTCGAGACCAGAGATTCTGAGGTTCTCAAGCGCTCTCTCCCTTAGAGCACTTGTCCCAGCTGGAGCCAGATGTTATCACACCATAGTAGCAGGGCTACCATTCTTGTACAGCAGATATCTGCACATTCCAGAGCTTCCATTATTCCAGAGCATGGCTATATATTTTGGATCACTCATGATCAGAGCAGTGCATTATTCAGATTTATGTATGACTTTGTGTCAAGGCTGAGCCTTGAGAGTTCAGATTTGATGACTGATGTGACCACTTATCCCATTACAGTTTCAGTTCAGTGCCTAGAGATGTATTACAGCAGTGTTTCAGATGATACTTGATGATTATTATTATGATGATGTTGTATGATCTATGGATATGTTCTCACCGACTGTGGATTATTATCTTGTTGATTTGGTCATGATCATAGCATGTGCTTGGTATATTATTCCTGATGTGGCAAATTATTTAAAATGAACTGTAAATCATAAAATGGACAATTGCTTGCACATGTAGGTCATTTAACAAACTTACTGGTTTTTCACCTTACATAGATATGGTCTTTCCCGACACCAGTTGTCTGCTAGTGTAGGCTCCATATTCACTTGTCTCCATCCATACATGACCTTCCTATTTGACTTTAAGCCTTGACTTGTCTCATTTGACTTTCTGATACCGAGGACTTCCCCATTTTTCTACCTCTGTGTTTGGACCGCATCCCTGTTTATCCAGTGTCTCGGCTCTGAGTTGGTGACAGAACTTACCTTTGGTGAGTTGGATTGTAGGCCTAAATCATTCTGGTCGGTTGTCTCGATGTTTGGCATTGGCTCGAACTCCCCCTAGTCACTTGAGATGTTGTTGGCTAAAACTGAAAGCTCGTGTTCTACCTATGGAAACTAAAAAAATTCGCCCATGGAAACAAAAAAAGGGCAAGAGCAATGAAAAGCTAAAAATACTCCTCAAAGAGTATAAGAAAGGTCCAAAAAGCAATGGTTCCTAAAAGTTATATCTAAACAATTGCTGACCTTATAAATATGTGAAAAACATGCCCTGGATGCAAGCTGCAACTAGTTGTGCTTCTTTGCACATCTGAAATCCGAAGGGTTATGTAGGCCAAAAAGGCCATGGAATAAAATTGAATGATCCTAATGAACCTGGATCAACTTGATGTAGACATGATGCCTAAGTTGAATAAGCACTCTCTAAACAACTTATCCATTTGTGAGACACAGCCATCCCCCGTGTTCTTTTTGTCCAGCACAGAGTTTGTAGCTTCCCCCTTCTCCCAGTCCAAAGTATTTTTGAGTTAAGTTAGACAAGTCAAACCCTTGGCCCAACCTTGCTCCTAGCCTTCATCCTTCACTAGCAGTTTGACCATGTCCAATGGGTGAGTTTGTCATTTGAACTATTGTGCAAGTAATTTTATATAACAACGGAATATGTTAACTTGATTAATGCCACTGAATGGAATTTATACTTTGAGCTTAGCTGTGGGAATGATTAGAGAAGCATTGTCTTAGTCTACTGATGTGATTTATCCTTGATTATATATTCTTGGGATCCGTGATGATGTGGACCATGTATGGATGATTATTGATGATGATTTATGCGCCCACATGTTTGATGATGATATCATATGATGGACATATGATGCAGATGATGTTTGATCCAGTTCAGCAGGTTTATTATTACTTCAGATCAGCAGATTATACATTGTCCATATATGGTGGACCCTACAGCAGGCCCATTAGGGCAACCCAGGGTGTATGAGTATTCATTCCTAGTGGATTTGGGTCTTCTAGATCCATTGAGACACTTATCTTTCAGTTCCGGGCACTTCTGACAGTGATTGATGCAGTTTTACACTTGTTGACCAGATTGGGGGCTGATTTCCCACCCTGAGCAGCAGGGGCCCCGAGAGGCCAGTTCACCTAGGGCGCTGATGATGGAGGGGGTGGTCCAGCCACTTGTTATTACCATTTACCCCCCCTTCCGGAGAGCCTGGTGGGCTCAGATGGACAGCGCTAGCACCCTAGGAGGCAGTTTTGGCACTTTCACAGTTCCCGAGGCAGTTAAAAAATGGGATAAAGTGGTCACTGAGGAAATCAATTTGGGCAATTGAGGCAAGGTTTTGGCATTTGGTCTTCACAGAGGTCTTCCAGGGTGGCATCACTATCTTCCAGTCAGTTTTCACCATGTGGGTATGCCCGGATTGATCACAGGAGGACATTTACTGCTTGACTGTCATGGATTCTGAGGACAGTTTTGATCATTTATATTATATTGGACATATTTTATTATTTTATTGTGCCTTGGGGATGAGCTAGTAAGGATTGATGCCTCCTAGCCCCACCATGTGCTTATTTTATCATGTCCTAGTCATCATGAGGTGGATCATTGTACTTTTTACCCCTCTAGTGGGATGACGTCACCCTCCATTGTACCATTTAGTGAGGGCGCTTTTGTTATATTGGGTGATCCAAGTGATATTATGTTATGGTTCATCCTAGCCATTAATTGTATGATGAGATCTTATAATCTCAACCACTCATTTGATGTAGTATTGTAGAGTGGTATAGGGTTTTGGTCTTTATTATCCTATATAAGGAGGAGACCCCCCATTGTAAAGCTCACCTTTGGAGCTCTGGAATATTGGAATAGAAGATTTTTTGTGGAGCACATCTCTCTTGCATTGTGGATTCTCTTGCAAATTGAATATACAGTATCTCTTCTATGTATCATTGTGGATTTTGGTGCTTTTACTAATCTTTTGACAGGAAAGTCGAATTGGAGAGAGGAGGGCGACTTCATGAGGGTTATTGTTGGAGGGATCCACATATTCTCTCTTGGGTTGATCTTGTGACAGGGAGTATCATTATTGTATCTTCGTGACATAGTTGATGCTTTCTATTACATCTTTCTACCATTTTCATAATCATCTTGCTTGACTTGTTTCTTTGATCTTGTCTTGTAGGAGGAGGACGATTTGGCTATCTTGGAGAATGACGTTTTGGTTGGAGCACTTAGATCTCACTCTTGAATATACACATAGGAGAATGCTATCAACTTGCAAGGTGGCCACAAGCAATTGAGGTAAGATCTACAAGGTATGTGTCTCTTTCATCCATTCTATCTTCATTGGTCATAAAACCCTAATTAATCAAAACCCCAATTTTGGTATTTCTTAGATCTACTTAGATCTAGCCTTGCAATTGAAAAGATATTAAAAACCCACCTCTATAGGATCCACCCCTAGTTGGATCTATAGTTTGGTGGTGATTGGCTAAAAATTGACACACTTTTCAATGCAAAAAGCCCCCTTGAACCTAAATCGATTTTCCTAAGAGAAGCTTGTTGGGTTAGATCTAGCACATGGGTAGGTGAGATCCCACTTGATTTGAAATCTAGACACTTGATAACCTATACCCACATCTTTACTTTGGTGAAAACTACCTTGTGGACATCTCTCCATGTTTTAAGGGGTTAAAACCCCCTTTTGATTCTCTTGGCAACTTAAAACTCAGATCTACTAAGATCTAGCCATTGGGTTCACTTGAAATTTTGAACATACATAGATCGGGGTACTAGCTACTTGGATCTACAGTTTGGTGGCCATTGGACTTGATTTGGTCCACCAAACCCTCATTTTAGCCCTCCTTGAGCAAATCGCACCCCCTTGAAAATTTGAGTTGGTCCACTTTGAGGAGGTGGGTGCTTGAGATTTTTGTGGATTTGGAATGCCCATGCCTTGAAACCTAGGTCCATACTGTCTTTTTGTCACGATCCGCTTTGGGGGTTGCATTCCTTGTTTCAAGGGATTGTGGTCCACTTAGGGTAATCACATAAAAACCAAGATCTAGTAAGATCCAACCATTGGATCTCCTTCAATCCACTTGACTTGGCTTCTAGGTGTCCCGATCTACACTTTGACATATTTCTTGACCCCATTAGCCCATCCAATAAGGCACTAGTCCTTCTCCAAGCAAGTCGCACTCCTTGGGATTTGTGTCAAACCCTAGATCTAGTACATGGGTACTCCTATAACCAACTCAAACTCATAGATCTAGCCTACATCTAACCTATAGTACCAACCTCACACCTAACTTCACCTTGTGGGCCTACCTAGAACCATTTCACACTTCCCAAGAATATTGGACCCACTTGTGTAAACACATGGTACTACACCTAGTTATCATACCCCATCATGTGGCCTAAACTATACATAGGTTGAAACACTAACAATCTCTTACATCACCCTCAACCATACCTTAACCCTTAGGTCCACTTAGCCTTGCATTGGTTTCCGTAACTCATTACTTATCTACCCTTAGAAACCTTTGTTTGGGTCCAATCAACAGTGATTGGGGTATAGGGTCTCCCCCTTGGTCTAGTTACACCTTGACCTAAAGCGAAGAGTGCCTCGGTTGACGTGACTCCCACATTGCATTGGGAACCGTGGCATCTCTTGGGTCACCTCTTTAGTTGCCTGACTCCTCTACCGTCCCGGATGGGATACCTCTAGGGGCAACTACAAGTTGTGTGATAACAGTAGTATTTGTTTAAACTTTGGAATAAAAGCAACTTTGGAGGTCTATGTATGAGTTATTAGCATTGTGAATTCATCTTGTGGGAGGTGATATTTCTCTAACCCTCACTCTTTCTTTATGCAAGTGTATTTTGTCATTGCTAGCTCAGGAAGGCTATCAATCTAGCACGCAAGGTTAGCCATTTATCGTCCTTAATTTGGTTATCTATGCAAGATCTTTTGATTATCTAGAGCGGGCAGGACGTAGTCAGTTATACCAATGTCTTTTAGATATTCATTTGATTTAGCATTCTAGTATTTGATATCACTTGTATCTTGAAGTTTGTGGCTTTTCAGGGATCACCGAAGGTGGAGAAAGGTGTGAGCTCAGCTGCATCTATCCTCTCTTCACAAAACAGGAGATCTTTTCATCTAATGCTTTCATTGTGCAAGATTTACAAGGCCTTTTCCACTTCCAAAAGAAGAAACATAGCCACAAAGGGCTCTTCTCATCCATGAAACCTTAAAATCAAAATTTATATTGGTTACTTGGTCATCTACTGCTTCCTTCTTCTAGCACTCTTGTTTTCTCTTTGATCTCATTGGTTTTGTTTCTCCCTCTCCTAGAGCCTTCTTCCCTTCACTTTCCTCATCGTTTGCCCGCTTACCTCTTCTCTTTTCTTCATCCCTATCTTTCCCTTCTTTCTGTCCTACTGTGTATTCTGATTTTTTCTTTCTCTGCTCACTGTTTGCTTCTCTTCTTTTCATCTTTTCCACCATTTTTTCCAGCCTCCTCTCCTCCACTTGTTGGCTGCCCTCTATCCCTGTTTGCAGCTCTACTTTTCCCATTTGCTTCCAGCCATCCTCCTCGTTTCTTGCACCTCTTCTTCTCACTGTTTCTTCCTTCTTTTATTTCTGTTTTCTATTTAGAGTTTGCTGCCCCTTCTTTCCTTACTCTTTGGCTGCCCTCTCTCTTCCTACTTTGCTCCTGCTCTTTTCTATCTTGTTTGCTTTGATTTGTTTTACTCTCTTCCTTCCCATTCATCACTTTGGTTGAGACTCATTTAGATCTTAAGTGCTTTAAAAGTTTGCATTCCTAGTTTACTTTTTACATTCCTAGTTTGCATTTAGTTAGTGTATAAATCTCATATTGCATTTAGTTAGCTCTTCACCTTTTCAAAGTTCATAGTTTAGATTTGTTAGATTGGCATCTATATTAAATCAAAGCTTGCATTCAAATCTCATTCTTAACTTAGTTTCTTTTTTTTTTAACTTTGCATCTTAGATCGAGTTTTGCATTTGCATTTTTAAAGTTTGATTTTCATGAATGGTTAGTTTCCATTTCTAGGCTCTATATCTTAGATTAGTTTCAATTTTTGTTTTTATTAGCTAATGCTTAATGGGTGCTTTGAGATGACTTGTCTTGTGTAGGTACTTGGAGGAAGAGAGAACCAAAGAGAAGTTCGAGTGAAGTGTGAACCAAAGAGAAATGTAAATCATGAATACCATTTGAACCAAACCACTATCCTTTGTACAAACTCATAAGAGTTTCTCCATTATCATTTTAGTGCTTTTCCTAAAAAGTCCTTCCAAGGGTTTTTAATCCCAAAAGGCATTTGTACTTGTCTAATAAGAGTTTGAGTGGGGTTTTTAAGTCCCCACTCTCAACTTCCCCCATTTGGGGAAGTTTGTTGTGTGTTGTTTGCTTACTTTTTCCATACTTAGCTTAGTTTTTGCTTTCAGTATTTCTCACACATTGCAAGTACACTACATATTTCCACTGCTAAATTAATCAAACTACTTGTACTTTAGTTTTCTGTCTTGTATATCATCTAGTGCAGATAAGTCTCTTAAACTTGTCGCAAGACGAGTCAAGAGCACTCTCTGTCGGAGAGCATATTAAAATTGCATTTTCCCTGCATTAGGCATATAGAATAACTAAGTCTCTTGAACCTTGTCATAAGACAAAGTCAAGAGCACTCTCTGTCGGAGAGTTGAATTATGTGCTCTTAATAATAAAAAATTCTAACTCACACCCCCTTTAATAATTTATTTTCGTTGCTATCCAACACCCATATGCTCTGCCAACCCTAAAAGGTTGGGCTAGTACTCAGAAAGGTGTTGGATTTGTTAATTTTTGATAACATAATAAAATTTTCACCCCACAACCAACCAATCCAAAGTTGATCGATAAGATAAGTTTGGTAGGTAATCTCCTAGTTGGGGGCGTCGAGGTTCCATGTTCAGCCTCTAGTTTGTTGGTTAGCATTGCGCAACGTGGCTAGAGCACTGGGTGGCCCGACATGTCCTTGAACGGAGGCACTTGATACTATCTTTTCCGGACAGACTTCCAATACCTCACGTATCGGTTGGAAGTATCCTTAGCCTTAGTAATCAAAGATCACTAAAACTTTTAAAATTTACAAAGAGCACTTGCAAAACAATCTCACGAACACACTGAACTCTTGTATCAAGCATCCAAGTACTTTATTTTTGTGACTCCTTTACCCATTGGATAAGGCACTGGTCCTTTAATTATTTCAATTTATCTATCTGAAGTGCATTTATTTTTATTTAAACTATGGATGCTTTGTTTATCAGATAAGTTGTGTTTCATTTAAAATCTTGCAAGTATATCTTTGTGTTGCTCAAGTTATCTTAAGTTGTGATCTCTCTCATTTCAAAAAAACTCCTAAACAACACCCATCCGCATCACTCAACACCAAAAAACATTTTAAACATAAGAGCCATAGTAAACTCTTTGTAGGGACTACCCCCCTTGGCTTCGTTAGGAGTTAGCCTAAACGGAGGAGCTGGGATTTAGGTGACAGTACCTAGCCCATTGCTTGCCCCCAAGGCCACACCTCTCCCCACTTCCAGTGAGGGAGACAGCTTTTGAAAGATTTCCGCTGTCAGTGTGCATCTCAGTAGACAACAAGACTTAACCCTGACTTGGACTTGGACTTGGACTTTTGATCTCGAAGACCCTCCCCCACTTAGACCTCTATGTTGGTTAGACTCCATGTTTATTTGTGTCTCGGCTCCGGAGTGTGTGTCCTGGTTCCTTTCAGTATGCTCGTATGATGCCTTATGGATTGGATGTGTAGCCAGTGTCAATCCTCGAAACAAGTTATCCTTTCATCATTACAAACATTATTGTGACATATGCTATATCTCAAATGAAAGGCAAGCCAAAAGGCTATTGAAATTAAATGAAAGTGCCTTGGATGAAAGTTGCAGTTAGTTGTGCATTTAAGAAAATGTCAAATACGAAGGGACATGAAATGAAATGCAAAGAGGCCAAGCAAATGAGTAACAATTGAATATCTAAATGACTGTTGTCCATGTCATGTAATGATTATTTCCCCACGGAGCCCAAAAGGGCATGGATGTGGAATGGAGTAAGGGACTGCTAATTCTAAGAGCACCCTAGAACCTCAGAGTTACAGTTGATTGTGCACCTAGCATAATGGTTATAGAAAAGATCCTCATGGAGCTTGGATCAGGCTTGGATGTGATTTAAAGGAAGCTTGTCAAAGTTTATTGGAAACCTTCTAAGCATTCTACCCATATGTGAGACACCCCCATTCCCTAGTGTTATATATCCTACATATGTCTAAGTGGATTCATGTCTCCCTATTCTTTGAGAGATCACTATGTGAAGGTCAAACAAGTCAACTCTCCTTATCCTATCCTTGTTTCATCCACCTCACCCATCATAGAAACCTAGTTAAGTTTGTAGGTGAGTGTATCTAAAGGGCTTCATGAAAGGTCAGGTAATCTACTCCAACACAAGTTATATTATTTTGGTTGATTGATTGATTTATCACCATTGTCATGTTACTGATGTTTTAGTTGGCTAATAATATGAATAAGAGAGCATCCTTCACCCCTTGTGCATACAAGATGAATCAATTTTTGTCTGTCATCAGTTTGGTTGTTTTTGACCTTGTCAAACCTAGTTTGACTTTGTCAACACAGGTCTCAAGGCAGATGTGACTACAGTTGTTCGATATTGCTTATTTGTCACCTATATGGGTCCAATACACCATTCCATGCTCCAATTTAATCATTATTGGCCATTTTACAGGATTTCTAGGGTTTATTATTATTATTATGGCCATATTTTATTCATCGAACATGGTTTTGGCTTCCAGCTGCATATTCAGATAGATTCATCATGTTCTAGTAGTCATTATTAGTGGATTTGAGGTCTCTAATTCTATTGGCATACTCAGTTCATTGATCTGGGAAAGGGAAATGGAAATAATGGCATATTTATTCTACAGCAATAAAATTAGCATTTTAATTCAATAAAAAGTGACCATGGCTACTCCAAGAAAATAGATTTGGCTATTGTATGGCTAGGAAATTGTATGGGATGATTTGATATGATATCCAGAGGCTCTATGGATCATTCTTCATGTGCTTATCTTGGTTTCGGTGTTAACACTTATTATTTGGCTTGCCTAGGGAGGACGTCCTCCATGAGGGGCACCACTTCACCTCGGCATATGTTGTACCACCATGTTATATCTTATGACTTTGTATTGGAATGTCATTTAGGGTGAATTGAGCCCCTAAGGTGAACCCCAGATCATGTACCACTTGTTCTATTTCATTATTATGATGTATCTCTCCTAGCTTGGGCGTTAGAGGCAAAATTGCGCCCCACTTTTATGAGCTCGATCCATGTATTAATGTAAAATTAGATCTCCACCGTTGATGATGTTATAATCTCAACCGTCAAATGAAAATTAGTTAGAATGTGGACACCACTCTTCTCCTATTTAAGAGAGGTGATCCCCTCATTGTATTCATTGGGACTTTTGGCACCAGAACTATTGAATAGAGAGAAATCTTTTGTGACCCAAATACTTGTGTTCTCGTGGATGAATGTTTGGGGTTATGATTGAAATTGTCTTTTGCTTGCATTGAAAGATCTTGGTGAATATCTCTCGCATATTTTAGATCCACATTTCTATTGCAGGTAGAGAGGCTGATTTAGGGAAGGGTGCATTGGTGGAGGAGACTCTCTCTCTCCTAGTGATCAATCATTCTTTATTTTTTGTTTCTCATTCGCATTTACTCATATTTCTTGCTATTCTAATTGCTTGTAGCTTGGCTTGGCAAGAAAGAGGGGTGCACTGGGTCATTGGGCGTTTTATTTGGACGAGGGCTTTACCAAATCTCTCATTTGATCTATGGAAGGGAAATCTTCATCATTTTGGCAATTATCTATAGTGATCGATAAGTGTTTCACATCTCTTTTCTCCATTTTATTTTCTGTCCATGGGTCACTCTCGGCAAATAAACACAAAAACCCTCACTTAAAATTTACAAAAATTCTCTGGGTCACACTTCTTGGAATTTTGGCAAATCCTTTCTGGGTATTGTTATCACACAACTTGTAGCTGTCTCTAAAGGTATCCCATCTAGGACGGTAGAGGTGTAGAAAACTAAAGAGGTGACCAAAGAGATGCCACGGTTCCCAATGCAAGCTGGGTGTCACGATAACCGAGGCACTCTTCACTTTAGATCAAGACTAATCAAGATCAAGGGGGAGACCCTAGCCAATCAATAAATACTAGCTAACCCAAGGACTCCTAGGGAAATGTGTATGATGAAACAAAGAGATCAATGGTGAGTTAGATCTATGAAGGTTAAGTGGACCCAAGAGTTAAGGTGTGGTTGAAGAGGCTTAAAGAGTGACAAATGATTTAACCAATGAATGACAAGGGCCACCTATGAGATTCAATTAATAGATCTAAAGATGACCTAGTACCATGAAAATTGGCCAAGTGGGACCCACTCCTTAAAAAGTGGAAAATTGGTTCAAGTTGGGTCCATAAGGTCAAAGTTGAAATGAGATGGTACTAGGGGTATGCTATAACATGGATCTATGGATTTGAGATAAAAATAGCAATACCCACAAATGGGATCTAGCAAATGGCCACCTACCCAAGGAGAGTGAATTACACCAAGGATGACTAGTGCCTTAGATCAAGGGCCAAATGGAGTCGAATGTCCACCAAATTATAGATCGGGATAGTTGAGATGAATATCAAGGTGGGTTTTCAATGTCAAGCACATGCCATGGCTAGATCTCCATAGATCTAATGCATCACCATGTGACCCAAGTGGGGCTCAACCCTCAAAATGAGGAATGGGGCCCACAAGGTGAAGCACTAGGGGTAGGTTTTTAAGGTTGATCTATTCAATGCAAGAAGAATCTCACCTACCCACATTTAGGAACTAGAAAAACTAGCCTTCCTCAAGGAGGGCTATATGCCTTGGGAAGTGGGTCAAATGAAGGCCAAACAGCACCAAACTAGAATTGTCGTGGATACTATAGAGGTGGGTTCTAAATTTTATACCCAAATCCAAGCTAGATCCAAGTAGATCTAAAAAAATGTAAAAATAGGGTTTTGAGTTTTAAGGGCTTTTGTGACCAATAGGATGGAGAACAAGTGAAGTGGATACATACCTTGTAGATCTTACCTCAAAAGCTTGCAGCTACTTTGCACATAGATGATTCTTGCCTTTAGTTACAATTCCAAGCTAGCTCTAAGTGAATCCAAGCATAATCGTCCAAGCCCTAGGAGGAGAGATGCCCCATTCAACCTGTAAATAAAACTACAAGATGTTAGATTTGATCCACAAATCAATGAGATCTAAGCATGTCATGTCAAAGAAGCAATCAATGGACAAAGCACAATTGAAAAACTCCCTTAAGATGAAGACGTCTTGCCCAAGGGGGATGTGGGAATGTTAAATTTCATACATTCATAGCATAAAACATAAATGCATTACCAAGATCACTAGAAGCAAGACAAAGCACAAAACAACAACACAGAGTTTTACCCTGGGAAACCCAATAAGGAGAAAACCCAGCAACCTTCGCATAGAGATGATAATTCTGAGATCAGAGTACAAATGAAGAAAGAGAGAGAAAGTGAGAGTATCTTTCACAAGTAACCAACCCAAATAAACCTACTTCTTCTAGTGATGCGAAAATATGCTCCTCCAAGTGATGCGCAATTCACAAGTGTGAGAATAAGACTAATGAGGTGCACAAGCCTCATATTTATGCATGTGCGAAACTGGAAATTCTCTTATGGGGCCGACTTGTCTTTGGGGGCAATAAATATTTTATTTTTAATTCTTTTATTAATTTCTTTTGCACCCCAAGACTTACATTGATTCTTTCATGTGTTTACATAATAGTTTACATAGGGTTCTTCTCCCTTAGGAGGTATAACCAAGCACAATGATGGTACAATAAAATATAATAAATAATATCTTCTGAAGTTGTACAAAATCCAACACTCCATCTCAATGAGGAAGGTATTCTTCGGTCTTCATCTGCATCACGATCATCTGGGTTTCATCTTGTACTCAACTCTGTTTCTATCATCTTTCTGCATACTGAAGGTTGTCCACACAATCTCTGTGCATCATCATCACCAGTCCTTCAGTGAGTCCAAGAGAATCACTCAATCCTGGATCCAGGAGAATCACTCAATCCTGGATATTTGAGATATACAGCTATACCATCTCTGCTATACAATTTGCTACCTGTCTGTCTCATCTGCCATGGGGTCCTCCCATATTTGGCTGAGATCTCAGACGAGCAAAAGGGCACGACCATCTACTGACTGTCCTACTCTTCTGCCTATGAGATTTCTCCCATATCTAGCTGAGTATCTGGACTGTAGAGGCACCTGTGCAACCACACACGGCCAACTGCTAACTGTCCTACTCATCTGCCTATGAGATTTCTCTCATATCTGGCTGAGTAACTGGACTGCAGAGGCACCAGTGTGAACCCGACCAACTGCTGACTGTCCTACTCATCTACCTATGGGATTTCTCCCATATCTAGCTGAGTAATTGGACTGCAGAAGGTACCTGGGTGAGCCCGACCAACTGCTGACTGCCCTACTCATCTGCCTATGAGATTTCTCCCATATCTGGCTGAGAACCTAGACTGTAGAGGCACCTGGGCAAAGCAGGGCAAGCATCTCATCTTTCCCTCTCAAGGAGGGAAACGTTCTCTTCGACTCCAAGTCTTCTGCGAAAGTATTCGAACTTCACTCTGGGAAGTGCCTTGGTGAGAACATCTGCAGTCTGGTCATCTGTTGGCACGTATTGTAACTCGACCGCACCTTCTGCACCATATCACGAATGAAGTAATATCGAATCTCGATATGCTTCGACCTGTCGTGAAATACAGGATTCACTGACATCTGCACATAGCTCTGGTTATCACAATGAATCACAGTCAGCTCTGGAATCTAGCTGAACAATCCTGCCAGGAGTTTACGAAGCCAAACTGCTTCTCGAGCTGCTGTGCTAGCAGCCATGTACTCGGCCTCTGCAGTACTGAGTGCTATCGAGTTCTGCTTCCTGCTACACCAGGAAATAACTGCAGAACCCAAACTGAAGCAACATCCAGAAGTACTCTTCCAATCTGCAACACATCCAGCCCAATCTGAGTCTGTAAACCCTTGCAATATCACGTCACCATCTGAAGCATATTTCAATCCATATCCCACAGTGCCACGTAAGTATCTGAGCACATGTTTTGCAGCAATCTAGTGAATTTGCCTCGGTTCGCACATGAACTAACTGAGGGCATTCACAACAAAACATATATCTGGTCTGGTGTTGGTCAAATACATCAATGACCCAATCAACTGGCGATAGATGGTGGGATCAAACAAATCAGACTCTAAAGTAGAATCTCTCAACTTCTTCCAATTTGCATCCATCGGAGTAGCCATGGACTTGCAGTCCAACATTCCGAATCTCTTCAATATATCAATGGTGTATTTTCCTTGTCCTAGGAAAATCTCTTTCTACCTCTGCCATACTTCTAATCCCAAGAAGTAATGCATCAAACCAAGGTCTTTCATTTCAAACTCAGAGGCGAGATTCTTCTGACACCATACAATGAGTTTCTCATTTCCAGTGAGAAACAAATCATCAACATATAATACCAAGATTAG
Source organism: Larix kaempferi (assembly GCA_027924585.1). NCBI lineage: Eukaryota > Viridiplantae > Streptophyta > Pinopsida > Pinales > Pinaceae > Larix > Larix kaempferi. The sequence goes on from BSBM01000115.1 coordinate 4,988,737, forward strand.
TGGCTCGTCATCTACAACCTTGTAGTAAAGGTTGGGGTCTGCATCACTCTTGGAAAATCCCAAGCTCACCAGGAATCCGTCTATTCGTCCATACCAAGCACGAGGTGCTTGCTTGAGGCCATACAATGCCTTCTTCAGTCTGCATATGTGAGACTCCTTTCCTTGGACAATAAACCCATCTGGTTGTTCGATGTAAACTTCTTCCTCAATAACACCATTGAGAAAGGCTGTCTTCACATCCATCTAATGCAACTTCCATCCCATAGTTGAAGAAATCGCGATAATGGATCTGATGGAAGTATATCGAGCCACAGGAGCAAAAATCTCATCATAATCAACTCCCTCTTTCTGAGAGAATCCTCTGGCTACGAATCTGGCCTTGTATTTCTCAACACTGCCATCTGCTCCATGCTTGATTTTATATAACCACTTAGAAGTTACGACTGACTTCTCTTCAGGTCTCGGCACAACCTCCCACACATCATTCTTCATGATGGATTGATATTCTTCCATCATGGCATCCTTCCAAACTTGATGTTTGGATGCTTCTTCGTAAGTTGTGGGTTCTAAATCAATAATGTTGCTCATTAGAGCTACATAGATGGAGAATCTACGAGGTCTCTTGCTCTCTTTGAAAGTGCCATGTGGAGCATCATGCCCCTCTGCATCCTGCAGTGTTTGTTGTGCCCATCTAGGTCTTTTCCAACCTGTCACATCTCTGGGGATATCAACTGGATCTATGGGATTGATAGGTTCATCCTTTTCTACTAACTCCCTCTGAACTGGAGGGGGAGATGATCTCATCTCCTTTGGTTCTAGCATTTCTGCATCATCAATCTCCATATCTGATCCTCTGCCTTTCCTGACAGCCATTTCTTCTTCAAAGGTTACATCCCTACTAACTTCAATCTGTCTAGATCTTGGAATGTAAATTATGTAAGCCTTTGAAGACTCACTGTATCCCACAAAGGTGCCCTTCTTGCCTGAAGGTTCTAACTTTGATCTTTTCTCTTTGGGCACATGAATGTAGACTAGACAGCCAAAAATCCGGATATGGCCCACTTCTGGTTTTACACCTGTGAATGCTTCTTCCGGAGTCATGTTCTTCAAGATCTTATGTGGACATCTATTCTATACATATACAGCAGTTCTAGATGCTTCTACCCACAAGAACATTTGAAGACTCTGGTCATGTATCATAGCTTTGGCTGCCTCCACAATTGTACGATTCTTTCTTTCTGCAACCCCATTTTGTTGAGGGTTGTAGGGAACTGTGATCTCCCTCTTAATTACTGCTTCCTTGCAGAAATCATTGAATTCTGTAGAGGTATATTCTCCACCATTATCGGATCTCAAGATCTTGATCCTCTTTCCTGACAGATTTCCAACTTGTGCTTTAAACTCTTTGAACTTGCTGAGTACTTCCTCAGATTCTTTTGACTTGAGAAAGTATATCCAATTCTTTCGTGAGTAATCATCAATAAAGGTGATATAGTAGTGATAACCACCTAATGACACAAATGTCATGGGCCCGCACAAGTCAGAGTGTACTAGATCCAAAATCCCTTTGGATCTACTCTCGCTATCTGGAAAAGACTTCTTGGCATTCTTGCCAAGTGCACATCCTCTACAAGTTCCATCATGGTTTACCTGGAGCCCTGGAAAACCTGTTACAATGTTCTTCAGAATTGGGAGAGCTTGATAGTTCAAATGAGCTAACCTCCTATGCCATAACTCGCCCATACTTGCAGCATCATGTATTAGGGCTTGGACTAGAGAAGTATTTAGCCTATACAAGCTCTCTTCTCCTATGCCAATAACCTTGGCTGAGCTCATGCTTGAGTTCTTGTGCCGAGCAAGGACTTTCCCTTCTGAGAAAGCTACTTTATAACCCTTGTCCTCCAATGCTGAGATGGAGACAAGATTTCTTTTCATACCAGGTACATAGAGTACATCACTTAAGCGTAATGTATCATTTGATTCCAATTGAAGGGTTGTGGCTCCAGATCCCTTCACAGTGTAATTTGCATCATCTCCAAGTACAACACGGAGATGTGAATCTTTCTCAATTAATTCTGAAAGATTCTCTCTATACCCAGTCATGTGTCTAGATGCACCACTATCTATGAGCCAAGTGTCACTAGTGGTAGGAATAGTACCTGATAGTGCTGATATGAATAGAAATTATGTGTGATCTTCATTCTTTTGCTTCTTGTGATGATGATCTTCTTTTACATCAGCAGTGGATGCTTCATGCTTCCTTTTGATTTGACTTCGGCAGCTACTGGCATAATGTCCATACTTTCTGCACCTATAGCATTGAACTTGAGATACATCCTTCTTCTTCTTTTGATCTTGACGAGGACTTGATCTCCTTTCTTGGTGCTTGTGTTTATGGAACTTCTTTCCTTTTCCCTTACCATTCTTGGTATGAGAAACAAATGTTTGAGTCTCTTCATTTTGATTGCCATGGATTCTTTGACGTGCTACGATCCTTGTCTCCTCCTGAGAGCAATCTGCCCAAAGCTTGTCAAACTTTGGTAGTTTATATCTACCACTTATGCTTTGGATAAAGGACTCCCATGATGGTGGAAGACCATTTAAGGTGTGAAGGACAAGCTCCTTATCGCCAATAGGATCTCCACTGGTGCTGAGCTTGTCTCTGAGTTCTGCGATCCTCATAAAGTATGAGGCAATGGATTCCATCTTCGCTATCTTCATATTTGAGAGTTGGTTTCTCAAAGTCATGAAGACATTTAGGCTAGTGTGTTCAAACAACTTCATAATGGTCTTGAACATCTTCCTAGCATTCTTCTTACCTGAGATCTGAGGAACCAAATGATCTCTCACGGAATCCACAAGAATACTTCTTGCTTTAGCATCATTCTTCCTCCATCGAGATTTATCTTCTTCGGCTTCTGGTTTGGGGACCTTCTCATTTACATATAGTAGAAGATCATTTTCTTCTAGAAGTAAGAGAACCCTAGATTTCCAGGAGATAAAGTTGGGGGCTCCTTCCAACCGATCTTCAACCTTCATCCCAATCTTCTTGATTTGCGGATCTGGATCAGAAACCCTAGCAGGAGCTAGGTCAAAAATAAAAGTTCTCACAATTGAATTCCGTCTTCACCAATGGATTAGTCTAGCCAAAAACGAAATTCCTATGGCTCTTTTTTCTCAAAATAAGGGGTGAAGACTTCACAAGATGAAACCCTAATTCCAGCAGGGTTCCGACAATGCTTCAGCAATGGCTTCTTCTAGAATGGCTCTGATACCATGTTAAATTTCATACATTCATAGCATAAAACATAAATGCATTACCAAGAGCACTAGAAGTAAGACAAAGCACAAAACAACAACACAAAGTTTTACCCTGGGAAACCCAATAGGGAGAAAACCCAGCAACCTTCGCAGAGAGATGATAATTTTGAGATCAGAGTACAAATGAAGAAAGAGAGAGAAAGTGAAAGTATCTTTCACAAGTAACCAACCCAAATAAACCTCCTTCTTCTAGTGATGCGAAAATCTGCTCCTCCAAGTGATGCGCAATTCACAAGTGTGAGAATAAGACTAATGAGGTGCACAAGCCTCGTATTTATACATGTGCGAAACTAGAAATTCCCTTATGGGGCCAACTTGTCTTTGGGGGCAATAAATATTTTATTTTTAATTCTTTTATTAATTTCTTTTGCACCCCAAGACTTACATTGATTCTTTCATGTGTTTACATAATAGTTTACATAGGGTTCTTCTCCCTTACGAGGTATAACCAAGTACAATGATGGTACAATAAAATATAATAAATAATATCTTCCGAAGTTGTACAAAACCCAACAGGGAAACCCCCACAATCTTCCCTTCAAGCAATTCGCACAGCTAGCTTCAACCAATTCATCCTCCTTCAGTAGATGTCGATTTCACCTGTTACAAGCAAAGATGTCTAAAAGAAGAGATGCATAACCATGTACAAGAGCAACCCAATCAAAGCCAAGAAGTAGATCTCCAAAATAGTATTTTATTCCAAGTTTTCCAGAGCCCAAAGGTGCTTTTACAATGAGAGGGTCTCTTCCTTTTATAGGATAGGAAGACCAAAACCCTAAACCACTTTTGAAAACTAGTGGTTGTGATCAAAAGATATAACAATGTAATCAACGGCTAAAATGAACCAATACAATATAAGACATGGAGCACTCAAATAGAGGATGACGTCATGGCTAAAAGGCCTCTGGGAGGGGTGACATCATACATGGGGGTGGCTAGATACATAGGAGCCACAAAATAATGACATGGACAAGTGACTAGGAGCACATGGTGGGGCTAGGAGGTGTTATTCCCCTTCACTAGCATGTCCCCATGGCACGATAATATAAAATATGACTGAATGACATGTCCAAGTATACAAATGATCAAATCATGTCCCCATCATCAGAGAGAAATACAATAAAAGAGCTCCTGTAGCCCATGTGGACCCCACTGACTGGTGCCAACTGATCTAGAAGAAGGGGGATACACCATGGATGACCTCTGAGCATACCAAGTGCCAAAACCTTGCCTCAATTTCCCAAATCGAATTCCTCAATGACCTTTTTATTCCATTTTTTTATCCTCCTCAAAACCCTCAAACTGACCAAAACTACCTCTAGAGTGCCTACACTGTCAAACTGAGTGTACTATTATCACACAACTTGTAGTTGCCCCTAGAAGTATCCCATCCGGGACGGTAGAGGAGACAGGCAACTAAAGAGGTGACCCAAGAGATGCCACGGTTCCCAATGCAATGTGGGAGTCACGTCAACCGAGGCACTCTTCACTTTAGGTCAAGGTATAACTAGACCAAGGGGGAGACCCTATACCCCAATCACAGTTGATTGGACCCAAACAAAGGTTTCTAAGGGTAAGTAAATGATGAGTTACGGAAACCAATGCAAGGCTAAATGGACCTAATGGTTAAGGAATGGTTGAAGGTGGTGTAATGGATAGTTAATGTTTCAACCTATGTATGGTTTAGGCCACATGGTGGGGTATGATTGTTAGGTATAGTACCATGTGTTTGCACAAGTGGGTCTAGTTTCTTGGGAAGTGTGAAATGGTTCTAGATAGACCCACAAGGTGAAGTTAGGTGTGAGGATGGTACTATAGGTTAGATCTAGGCTAGATCTATAAGTTGGAGTTGGTTCTAGGATTACCCATGTACTAGATCTAGGGTTTGACACTAATCCCAAGGAGTGCGCCTTGCTTGGAGAAGGACTAGTGCCTTGTTGGATGGGCTAATGGGGTCAAAAAGTATGTCAAAGTGTAGATCGGGACACCTAGAAGCCAAGTCAAGTGGATTGGATGAGATCCAATGGTTGGATCTTACTAGATCTAGGTTTTTTTAAAAGATGACCAAAAGTGAACCACAATCCCTTAAAACAAGGAATGCAATCCCCAAGGCGGATCTTGACGAAAAGACAGTATAGACCTAGGTTTCAAGGCATGGGCATTCCAAATCCATGAAAATCTCCAACACCCACTTCCTAGAAGTGGACCAACTCAAAAAATCAAGGGGGTGCGATTTGCTCAAGGAGGGTCCAAAAGTGGGTTTTGGTGGACCAAATCAAATCCAATGGCCACCAAAATGTAGATCCGGGACGTTAGTACCCCGATCTATGTTCCTTCAAAGTTTCAAGTGAATCCAATGGCTAGATCTTAGTAGATCTAAGTTTTAAGATGCCAAGAAGGTCAAAAGGGGGTTTCAACCCCTTAAAACATGGAGAGATGTCCACAAGGTAGTTTTCACCAAAGTAAAGATATGGGTATAGGTTATCAAATGTCTAGATGTCAAATCAAGTGGGATCTCACCTACCCATGTGCTAGATCTAACCCAACAAGCTTCTCTTAGGAAAATCGATTTAGGTTCAAGAAGGCTTTTTGCATTGAAAAGTGTGTCAATTTTTAGCCAATCACCACCAAACTATAGATCCAACTAGGGGTGGATCCTATAGAGGTGGGTTTTTAATGTCTTTTCAATTGCAAGGCTAGATCTAAGTAGATCTAAAAAAATACCAAAAACAAGGGTTTTAATTTGATTAGGGTTTTTGTGATCTAGAAATTATGGAAGATTCAAGGAAGAGAAGATCATACCTCTTGGAACATACCTGGATGAAGAGATGAATGCTAGTTGAGACGAGGATTACTTTGCCAAAGATCAAATGGAGAATTGTTGAAGCCCTCTTGCCAAATCGATTTTTCCAAGCCACATGTGATTCCTTCTAACCTGTCAAGCCAAGGAGCAAAGCATCAATCAGTTTAACAAATTGAAGGTAGATACAAGCAAGAGAGAGAAAAACATAGAATAGTTGACACAAAGGCAAAACTACTCCCTGTCAAACCCAAAACGACTTCTTCCAAGCTTGAAGGGCAAGCCTCCCCACCAATTCGCACTTGTCAAAATCGTCCTCTTCACCTGCAAATAAAGTATGGCAAATATGCAAGATAGCTACAATAGATCCTCCAGTGCAATGGACAATAGCATTTACAATCGAAACAACCAACATCCACTCCAATCCAAGCATGTACTCCAAAAGATAGAAATTTTATTCCAAGAGCCAAGAGCCAAAAATCTCTAGATGAATTTTACAATGAGAGGCTCCCTCCTTAAATAGGATGGGGAGAGAGTACAATCATAACCACTTTTTACATGAGTGGCTAAGATTAAAAGATCTCAAGATCTAATCAATGGCTAACAATAAATCATAACCATATATCACATGGATCACCCACATAATGATAGCGCCCCCACTAAAAAGGTACAATAAGGGGTGACGTCATCCACAAGAGAAAATATAAGCATCAAAATCCACCTCATGGTGACTAGGACATAACAATATAAGCTCATGGTGGGGCTAGGAGGTTTTAATCCTTACTAGCTCATCCCCAAGGCACAATAAAAATAATAAAATATGTCCAATATAATAAAAATGACCAAAACTGTCCTCAGAATCATGACAGTCAAGCAGTAAATGTCCTCCTGTGATCAATTCGGGCATACCCACATGGTGAAAACTGGCTGGAAGGTAGTGATGCCACCCTGGAAGACCTCTGTGAAAACCAAATGCCAAAACCTTGCCTCAATTGCCCAAATCGATTTCCTCAGTGACCACCTTTTCCCATTTTTTAACTGCCTCGGGAACTGTGAAAGTGCCAAAACTGCCTCCTAGGGTGCTAGCGCTGTCAATCTGAGCCCACCAGGCTCTCCGGAAGGGGGGATAAATGGTAATAACAAGTGGCTGGACCACCCCCTCCATCATCAGCGCCCTAGGTGAACTGGCCTCTCGGGGCCCCTGCTGCTCAGGCTGGGAAATCAGCCCCAAATCTGGTCAACAAGTGTAAAACTGCATCAATCACTGTCAGAAGTGCCCGGAACTGAAAGATAAGTGTCTCAATGGATCCAGAAGACCCAAATCCACTAGGAATGAGTACTCATACATCATGGGTTGCCCTGATGGGCCAGCTGTAGGGTCCACCATATATGGACAATGTATAATCTGCTGATCTGAAATAATAATAAACCTGCTGAACTGGATCAAACATCATCTGCATCATATGTCCATCATATGATATCATCATCAAACATGTGGGACCATAAATCATCATCAATAATCATCCATACATGGTCCACATCATCACGGATCCCAAGAATATATAATCAAGGATAAATCACATCAGTAGACTAAGACAATGTTTCTCTAATCATTCCCACAGCTAAGCTCAAAGTATAAAATTCCATTCAGTGGCATTAATCATGTTAACATATTTCGTGGTTACATAAAATTACTTGCGCAATAGTTCAAATGACAAACTCACCCATTGGACATGGTCAAACTGCTAGTGAAGGATGAAGGTTAGGAGCAAGGTTGGGCCAAGGGTTTGACTTGTCTAACTTAACTCAAAAATACTTTGGACTGGGAGAAGGGGGAAACTACAAACTCTGTGCTGGACAAAAGAACACGGGGGATGGCTGTGCCTCACAAATGGATAAGTTGTTTAGAGAGTGCTTATTCAACTTAGGCATCATGTCTACATCAAGTTGATCCAGGTTCATTAGGATCATTCAATTTTATTTCCATGGCCTTTTTGGCCTACATAACCCTTCGGATTTCAGATGTGCTGAGAAGCACAACTAGTTGCAGCTTGCATCCAGGGCATGTTTTTCACATATTTATACAAGGTCAGCAATTGTTTAGATATAGCTTTTAAGAACCATTGCTTTTTGGACCTTTCTTATACTCTTCGAGGAGTATTTTTAGCTTTTCATTGCTCTTGCCCTTTTTGTTTCCATGGGCGAATTTATTTAGTTTCCACAGGTAGAACATGAGCTTTCAGTTTTAGCCAACAGCATCTCAAGTGACTAGGGGGAGTTCGAGCCAATGCCAAACATCGGGACAACCGACCAGAATGATTTAGGCCTACAATCCAACTCACCAAAGGCAAGTTCTGTCACCAACTCAGAGCCGAGACACTGAATAAACAGGGATGCGGTCCAAACACAGAGGTAGAAAAATGGGGAAGTCCTCAGTATCAGAAAGTCAAATGAGACATGTCAGGGTTTAAAGTCAAACAGGAAGGTCATGTATGGATGGAGACAAGTGAATATGGAGCCTACACTAGCAGACAACTGGTGTCGGGGAAAGACCATGTCTATGTAAGGTGAAATACCAGTAAGTTTTGTTAAATGACCTAAAAGTGCAAGCAATTGTCCATTTTATGATTTACAGTTCATTTTAAATAGTTTGCCACATCAGGAATAATATACCAAGCACATGCCATGATCATGACTAAATCAACAAGATAATCATCCACAGTCAGTGAGAACATATCCATAGATCATACAACATCATCATAATAATCATCATCATGCATCATCTGAAACACTGCTGAAATACATCTCTAGGCACTGAACTGAAACTGTAATGGGATAAGTGGTCACATCAGTCATCAAATCTGAACTCTCAAGGCTCAGCCTTGACACAAGGTCATATACAAAATCTGAATAATGTACTGCTCTGATCATGAGTGATCCATCATGTATAGCCATGCTCTGGAAAAATGTAGGCTCTGGAATGTGCAGATATCTGCTGTACAAGAATAGTAGCCCCGCTACTATGGTGTGATAACATGTACCATGCTGTCTCGAAGGGGGGTATAATGGTAAAAACAAGTGGTTGGACCACCCCCTTCCTCTACAGCGCCCTAGGCAACGACTTGCCTCCAATGCTTCTACTAGACAGGCCACATAAGCTTGCCCAAACTGGTCAACAGGTGGATAACTGCTAACATCATGCCCAGGAGTGCCTGGAACTGAAAGATAAGTGTCTCAATGGATCCAGAAGACCCAAATCCACTAGGGATGAGTACTCATACACCTCATGATAACCTATAGGGTCATCTGTAGGGTCCACCATACCCGGACAGTGTAAAATATGATGATCTGGAAATAATAATAAAACTGACCAACTGCATCAATCATCATCTGGAGCATATGTCCAACATATGGAATCATCAATAGGTGCATGTGGGACCATAGATCAACATCATAAAGCATAAGTGGTCCAACTCATCACGGATCCCAAGAATGACCAAGGTCAAACTATGTTTGACTAGGTCAAAATACAACCAAAGACTAGATTATAACAAATGACTGAGACATGTTCCTTTAATCATATTCACAACTTAACTTAAAGTATAAACATCAATCAAGTGGCAGTTAATACATAGATATTTAAATGTTATTTATAACTTACTTGCACCAAAGCTTTAAAGACATACTTCATCCAATGGACATGGCCTAACTGCTAGCATAGGGTGAAGGCTAAGGACAAGGTTAGGTAGAAGGGGTGACTTGACCAACTTAACTGAGTGATACTTTGGATGGGTAAAGAGGGGAGCTACACACTGTGCTGGACAAGATAAACAAAGGGAATGGCAGTGCCCCACAAATAGATAAGTTATTTAGAGAATGCTTATTCAACCTTGGCATCATGTCTACATCAAATTGATCTAAGTTCATTAGGATCATTCATTTAATTTCCATGGCCTTTTTGGTGTATATGACCCCTCTAGGATTTTGCATGCGCTTAAAAGCACAACTAATCGTAGCTTGCATTTGGGGTATATTTGTATCTATGAGGTCATCAATCTTTAGATTTAGCATTTATTTAACCATTGCTTTTTAGACCTTTTTAGACCCTTCATGGGGTACTTTAGCATTTCATTGCTTTAGCCTTTAATTCAACGTGTGTTTAGAAACACATTCTAAAATTTAATTTCCATAGGCTTTCATAAAAAAGATTTTCAATAATTTCCATAAGTAGTACATGTGCTTCAAGTTTTAGCCAACAACATCTCATGTGACTAGAGGGAATTCCGCACTAAGCCACACATCAGGGCAACCAACTAGAATGATCTAGGCATAAAATCCAACTCACGAGGGGCAAGTTCTGTCACCAAATCAGAGCCGAGACACAAAACAAATGTGGATGTTATCCAACACAGTGGTAGGAACAGGGAAGTCCTCCACATCAATAGTCAAAAAGGCAAGTCAGGGTGAAAGCCAAAATAAGGAAAGTCATGGATGGATGGAGTCAAGTGAATGTGGTGCCTAAGCTAGCAAACATAGATGTCATGAAAGACCATGTCCATGCTCATAGGAGGGTAGTGAAACCAATGAGTATAGGCAATGAACCTTTAAGTGCAAGTAATACATCCGATTCATCATTTAAATCCAACAAAGATAGTTCATTTCATTTATTATATAATGCTGCCACATCATGAGTTATATACCAAGTTAATGCTATGAAGATGACTAAAACAACAAGATAATAATCAATGACAACAATCATAAGTCCAATGGTCATGTGACTGCATATCAATAATATCATCTAGAACCAACTGAAACATTGCTGCAATAATAACATCTGGAACGTTAGGCACTGAACCGAAACTGTATGGAACAAAAGGTCATATCGGTCATCAAATCTAAGCTCTCAAGGCTCAGTCTTGGCACAAGGTCTACTCAATGTCTGATATACACTGCTATGATCTGTAAGTGATCTCAAATATTGCTGCTCATCATAACTGATCTCTGTAAAAGCAAAGCTCTGTAAAGTGCAGATATCTGCTCAGCAAGAATAGTAGCCCAACTACTATGGTGTGATAACAGGTATTATTCCTTACCACTGGACCTCACTAGCCTCCTTGAGGCGTCATCTTCTAGGACTCCATATGCCATGTATCTCAGGCACTAGTCTTTAGGCAATTTGCCCTCCTAGGGTTTTGTTCATTTTTCCAGTTTTGTGACTCCTTCCTTTTACTTGTGAGCTTAGGCATTGTCATATATTCCTTCAAGCAAGTAATCTTAGGTGCTAGGAAGCCTCAATCTTCATCTAAATCATTGTTCTGGGTATTTCTAAGTTTTCCCATTCAAATACCCCCAGGGTAATGATTTAACCATTTTCACCTAGCACCATCATCCTAGATCTTGTGCATCGTTCTGTAGCCACCAAACTAATCTATTTGGGTTGTCTTTCCACTTCTCTAAGCCTCACAATCCAATCGTTTTACAATTGGTGGTTATCCTTAGTTGGTTTAGAGTTTCAATAGCACGATACCTTACGTACTCTATAGCCATAGTTTTATCTAGTATCTTTGTTCTAGTCTTTCATTCTAGGTTAGATTGGGGTGTCCCCCTTTGCTACTCTGTTTCAAGTGGCATAAAGCAAAGAGAATCTTGATCGGCGTGACAACCAATCCATTCTGGGGGTTAGGATCCTCTAAGATCACCTCTTTAGTTGCCTAACTCCTCTACCGTCCTGAATAGGATCATTATAAAGGGGCAACTACAAGTTGTGTGATAACAGTTCCACAAGTACCTTCCTCACTAAGAGGGAGTGTTAGTCTTTTAGTGGGGCAGTTCGGACAAGTACTTCTACATTGGCAGTTTCTAGCATGTGGAAGTGTTTGAGTGACACTCTCTAGGGGAACACTTTATAAAGTGACTTTTATATTTAATAACTTAACTTTTATAAATTTTGAGTGACTTAAGTGATTTAATTCACCTCAATGAGAGATTAAGTCATGACCATTGATCTAGTGAGGCCAAGATCTATTCTTGACTGTTGAAAGTCATTAATGAAGTTATAAAAGAGACCTAAGGAGAGTGAAAAGACACATTTTGAATGAGAGAGTTTTGGAGAGATGAGGAGAAGAAGGGAGAGAGCTTGCAGCAAGGAGGAAGGGCGCAAATCCCAAGGAGTGGAGAGAGGGCACACTTCCCAAGAAATCCTTACAGTAAAATTTATGCACAAAAATTAAGGTAGTAGACTATACATCTAGCAAGAAGGCAGGTTGTACACGACACAAATTTCAAGGCAGTCTGTACAGCAAGAAATCGAGGGACAGTCCATACGATTTGGCATAGAAATCGAGTTACGTTTTTTGGTTTTTGAGACAGTCCATACGGAATCCTATGGGCAGTCAAATAGGCTGTACGATTTTGCTGGGCATGATTTTCGAGGTGACTGTACTGTTAGCACATCCATAGTAGCCGGGCTACCATGATTGCAGAGCAATTCCTTGTATATTTTTGAGCCAGGCCTTTACAGATTTTTTATGAGATCAGCCTATGATGAGCAGTACTTTTAGTGATCACTCACATGTCAGAGCAGCCCCAAATCAGATTATGATGAACTTTATGCCAAGACTGAGCCTCATGACCTCATATTTGATGATTCAGGTGACCATTTTTGCTCCGTACAGAGCAGTGTGGTAGTGCCCAGGGTTTATAGCAGCAGTGTTCCAGTGACTATTGATGATCCAAATGGTAGATACATGTATATGGCCCAGCAGGGATATGGTTGTGCATTGGATATATTTGCTTTGCTCTTTTCCTTATCTTGGTAGCTTCTAGGTATTTAGTGGTCATGATCTGGCGATATATATGATATATGGATATGGTTGTTTTGATGATTATCTAAATGGTCTAATTACTCAGAATAAGAGGTTCTTGTCTATACTCATTGGTTTTACCCTCTTTAGTAGTATGGACGTGGCCATTCCCACCATTTATGGCTTGCTAGTTATAGCATCACCTTTCACTTTCCCCCATCCATCCGCTCTCTTGCAGATTTGGTTTTACCTTGACTTACACCTCAGCCTGTGATATGGAGGACCTCCCCACTTTTGCCTCTATGTTGGATAGTTTCCCTGTTGTTTGTGACTTGGCTCTAAGTTGGCAACAGAGCTTACCGAAGCCTTGATCCTTCTGGGACCCACTGGTGTTGGTTCTTGAGCTTAGGTGAGTTGGATTTGATGCCTTGACCTCTCTGGTCGGTTGCCCCCAATGTTTGGTCCTGATTGTGGATGATCCCACTAGTTGCTTGAGTTGTGTTGGTTAGACCTAAAGCAAATTGTACTACCATCATTACATGCATGTGTGAACTATTATTATATCTTCTGTGCAAGCCCATGGAAACAAACTAAAACTGTGCTTCTCGGCACAATGAAAGAGGGCTATGAAATGAAATGGAAAATACCCTGGATAAAAAGCTGCAATTAGTTGTGCTTCTAAGCACACGAGAAATCCAAAGGGTCATAAGGCCTAAAAAAGTAAAAAGCAGTGGTTAAATATATGCTAAATCTAAAGACTACTGGCCATGATATTATGTAATGATTAATTCCTCACGGAGCCTACAGGTTGGGATGTGAGATGGAGTAAGGGACAGCTAATTCTAAGTGTCCCCTAGAACCTCCAGTTACGGTTAGTTGTGCAACTAGTTATGGCAGTTCTAGAAAAGATCCTCACGGAGCTGGTTCAAGCTTGGATGTGAGCTGTAGACATTTGCTAAAGGTTGAATAAGCACCTCTCGAAACAACTTATTCCATTTGTAAGACACGGCCATTCCCTGTGTGTATATTATCCAACATATGCTTAAGTGTGTATTCCTTTTCCCCTATCCAAAGTATCACAGTGTTGATTTTGTAAAGTCATTCCCTTATCCTAGCCTCGCATTTTCACCCTCACCTATTCCTAGCAAAATGGTCACATCCATGAAATGAGTATATTCTTGAGGTTTTGTTTTGAGTAATTGATTGTTTGGTCTTGGACTTATATTTGATGTGCTAACTACTTAACCGCCAGTGAAATGCTACTTTATACTTTAGTCTTGCTATTAGAATAATTAAAAGAGCATGTCTTATCCATTTGCCTCTTACATAAGCCTCCTCAACCAAGCCCTAACTCCATTGGCCACTTATCTTTCCTAGATCTAGATCCACTTACTCTTGGTCTCTCTCTCTCTTCCTCACTCCACATCTCCCTAGAGTGTCTAGAGTAGGTTTACTAGCTCTCATTAGCTAGCTAGGGTCTCCCCCCTGATCTTACATTTGCTAGATCTAAAGTGAAGAGTTCCTCAATTGACGTGACAACCATTTATCCTTGAGAATAGTGGCTCTCCTAGGTCACCTCTTTAGTTTCCCAACACCTCTACCATCCTCGATAGGGTCACCTTTTGGGGCAACTACAAGTTGTGTGATAACATGTACAAGCCATATTGCTGGCTGGGCACAGATTTCAAGGTTTGATATAGATTTTATTAAACTGTACAAGTTAAATGCTAAGATTGATTGCTTTAATTTCTGGAAATTTTCTCTATGGGCATATTAGTAAATTTCTCTCATTTGACTAGTTTTCCCTTCGGGGTTTTTCCAGGGGCATTGCCCAGAAATTAATGTGTTCAAATGTGTGTGATTTCTTCATTATTCCATTATGCATTTTCCAGTTTATAGCTCGTTGTTTTCTGCTCATAAATTTCAAATTTGAATGCTCATAGAATTTTGTGCATTAATCTGTGGTTAATTAATTTATTGGAGATAGAAATCAGATTTGAGTTATTGAGAAAATTCAACAAGAGTATTTGGTACGGCTAGAAGCTTCGCCCAAATTTGCAGGAAACGCCAGGTTGGGAATGGCAATAATATATATTAAGTTTTTTAAAATATATACAAAACAAAATTTTAAAAATTGAAACAGGGCATAATTGATTAATTTCATAGCTTAAACTATTTCAGCCTCTTAAGCATCTAATAGTGTCATAAAATTCAATCCATTTAAATTCGCTCACTCCCTCAAGTCCACGTTATACGGAAACTGGCTTTGTGTGACCTAAAGTCAACTCTTTACTAACTATGCATGACTTTGGTGCCATGGTATGTTTTGTAAATTTGACCAACAACTTCATCCCATTGTATGAGTTTGTAAGGCAAACTGCATATCTATAGATGTACCTATTGTATGAATCTGTAAAGGCAAATTGCATATCTATAGATGTGCGTATCACCAATAGTTTCATAAATCGTAAGTTTCATTTTTTTCTAATTCCTTGTTCCAACTCCATCTCTATTATCACTCCTAAGAGTGCTTAATATTTGGGTACTGCTGCATTTTTAAGATGGTAACTACTGCTTATTTCTCATGTGAATGAACTTGATCAATTCAAGTTCAACTAACATCAAACTTCCAAAGTCTTTGGTATTTTGAGTTTGATGCGATTTATGATCCTAAATTGCTATATCAATCAATATGAATAACGTAAGCTGGCTCTAAACATTTGAGACATGAATTAAAGTTGTTCAATATCTTACTACTGGTGTAAAAAGATATGTGTTTATTAACTCAAGTACACTGGCAGCTTATATTTTGAGTGTGCACGGATCTAAAGATCTAAAAGGTGTGAGCCCTCTTAATTTATATAACCTCAAATATTTTAAAAATGGCATTATTGATAGATTCAATTGATTTTTTTTTATTGTTGGTGATTTTTTGGCACAATACACAACAATCATTCAACTGATTTTTAACACTTTTCTTATGATTTTGGGCCCATCTAGAAGGGAGCTTCTGGAAGCTCCTAAACAGACAGGGAGCTTCTACAAGCTCCCAAAACAAACTAAGCAGCCAAAACAAGTTCCCAAAAAGCTCCCAAGCTCCCAAAGAAGCTCCCAACGAAAAGGGAACGTTTTGTGGCTCCCAGGAGTGGGAAAACGCTTGGTGCACGTTGTCAAAATACCAGGGGTGGTACCATACAACTATGTAGCAAGTCAATCATAACTCTTATAGAGATAAGATACAGATATGGGAAAATTAGACAACTCCCCAATGTAGCCATATGGATATCCGAAGAAAATCTGAAGAAATGTTATCCCAAGTTTCAACCTGGGGAAGAAAGCATGCGTCTCTCATAGTAAGCGGCTAGTGCATGATCTCAATATAAGCTGCTAGTCTGTGACGATCAATATATTATAGAAGGTTGGTACAGACTTCCCAAGCCACTGTGACAAAACAAGGTGCTTAATTAACATGGATTTACATTTGGACCCTGAGCATTGCCGTCTCAAAATCAAAATCCTTCACTCTTTTGGAAGGAACGTCAGAATAGGCAAAAGATAAAGATGAAGCTGACAAAAGACAAAAGTAGCAATAGCGCAAAAGAAAAAAAGAAGTTAAATCCGGCAAAATTTGTTAAATGTGAAATTCACTGCTGAGATTTCGACATTGTGTGCAGCAGATAATCCAAAATAAGTTCAACTAAAAAGGAAAAGAAGACATTAAAAGGACTTATGCCGAGTTGTATACCTAAGTAAGCTTCCTTCCTATCTGCCCATTATCTTCTTTTTTTTCCACTACTCTTTCTCTAGATAAATTGGGAAAACTACCTCTGTTAATTGCAGATTATAGTTATACCGGATTAATAGCCCTTTTATGGATGGGCTCAAGAAGGGCATGGATATGAGACTTGCATTAACAAATGCCCAATAGTTAATCACCCCACTTCAGTGTACACGATTCATATAAAGACTAATCGGGGGTAAATTGGGTATTAGACACCTCAAACCAGACTATGCCCTACTCTAGATTTTATGTTGCAGTAGCCATGCCATCTTCTAAAGGATAAAACAGCTTTGTGAAACAGCAGTGCCAATGACAAAGATTCAACTACTTGATACCCAATTCAAAACAGAGTTAGGCCAGGTGCAAGTCCCGGAGAAATTTGGCAGGCTAGATAATGTAACATTTAATTAATATCATGCACTCTTATTCGAATTTACCATTACGTCACGGCCTATGGGAAGTGGATCTTGGCGATTTTATGTATGGAGTTTTACAATTGCAAGAACACTGCAACACAGAGAAATTGGAATTTGAACACATAAGCTAACAAGGTTGAGATCATATTTACTGGAATGCAGATCGGGTGAACTTCATGAAGCCATACACAGAGAAGGCTGCAGTTCTGTATGCCTGCAAAGATTCGATGAGATGGTATAAATATAATATGGGAACTCAAATCATAAACAGCAAAAATTGAATAATTATATAGAGGGGAACAGGACCTGTAGTAGGAACATTTTGTAATTGTGATTATTTTAGTTGCTTGTCCGTTGCACACTGAAAAACTATATGTATACTTAACGACGAAGCCTGTGGACAAAAGATTGTGCATTTTTCCACATGAGACGTGGCGTATCTAGCAGCCACATAAAGAGTTTATATTTTACCTCTGGTTATCCCATCCAACCAGCCTACTTAGACTTAGTCGTGCGGGGTTCAAATTTACATCCTTCACAAAAGCTTTCAAAAGTAAATTCATTGACGATGGAATTGCAATTTAAATTTTGCAATCACAAGGAAAATTATTTTTATACCCTTGAAATATTAAGTGTGCATTGCCGATGTTATTGTTTATGGTTTTCAACCAAAATAAATATTTCGTTTGTGTATGTGAAAATATAAATAAATATTTTGTTTATGTGAAAATTGGTGGTGTTATATTAACTATTATAATTTTTTATTAATAAAAAAATTTGAAATTACTCAACCAGTTCGGGTAATAATGAAAAGTTAATAATTGAAGTTTGGATAATAATGAAAAAAGTTAATAATTGAAGGTAATAATGAAAAGTTAATAATTGTATATATAACCAAAGCAGCGAGATTTTTTCAGAATCAACACTTGCTTGAACTATTTAGAAAAGATAAGACTTGGAAATCAGAAAAGAAATGGCAAGAAAAACAGTAGTAACGAGGAAAGTTGATTTTTGCAAACAAAGAACAAAGAAAACACATTTTGCATGAACGAAACTTAGTGCCAAGTAGAATTTGGCAATGGTGAATCTATAAGGATATGCATAGATTTGTCACTTATATAAGCTTACACTGTTGCTTGCATACGAGTCATAGGATAATGGTATGCTAGGACCATAGTTTTGTTTTGCTAGGTTATAAGATTCGAGCCATGGATCTTTTTATTTAGTGCATAAAGTTGGAGAAGAATGTTATAAATACTAATATATAAAATGGGTTGGTTAAATTTCTTGATGGCAATAAAACAAGGAAGACTTTGATAATACCTTTTAACATGTCAAGTTTTAGGTAGTGTTTTCCTTTTAGTCTAAAGTTCAAAAAGGGACTATATAGGGTATCTAACTAGTGATTGTAAATAAAAATATTTATTGCAATATAAATTAACCAAGGCAAGTGCAAATTACTGGTTCTAGGGAAGCCTAGGAAATTATTATTCACTATGGTGTTAGCTCATTGTCCTTATTTGGACTATAGTTGTTTTGATTGGTTTTCAAGTGTTGATGAAAAATTATGTAGGGAAAAAATGGAAAAGTCCACTAGCAAGGAGAGAATGGTTTTAGTTTTTTATAAAAAAATGTAACTTCAAAAGCAAGAAAAAAAAAGGAAGACCAAGCATCTTTTATACAATAAATCTATTTTGATTTCAATGAAGGAAATTTGACACCCATTTGGTTTTTAATAAATTGATATGCAACATGGAGTATGAAATATTAAAACCTCTTTTTGGAAATCCCAAGGCCACTCTACACTTAATGGGGTTGAGCTGGGAAAATTTTGGGCATTCCTCAAAAGCTATTTTCTTTTGAAGCTAGGAAGTCCCTTCCAAAGGCTCAAAATGATGTCCACGTGCCAACAGCGGTCCTTCAAGTTAGGACAACACCTTCAAATGGTTCAAAATTGAAACACAAACTCATAAAAACATGTGCAAAAGATAGTTCCACGAACAATCAATTGAAGAGGGGTTTAAAGTTAGCTTCTTGGTGGCATGTTATTTCCCCCCCCTAAAATAATTTTTTTAATATAAGAAATAGTTGTTGAACGATGAAGAGTTGTAGCAACGATTATTAAGGAACGTCACTGAATTTAATGAGAAAGGGACATAGTTCTAATAGGGGATTGCAATGGAAGAAGAAAGAAGCAAGCATGTACCCCTTATGGTTCACTAAAAATGTGGGGATTTGGAAAAAGGAACCGATGGATGGAAACATGAAAGTCATGTACTCTAGATGGAAAAGAGATTTTACACTTTTGCAATGCACAAATCATTATTATATATAATGGCCTTGAGCAATAGAAAGGGCTATGAGAGCACATGCGTCATATGTACATAATGGTCAAAGTATATTATATTACACAAGGATTTCAACAAACACAATATAGAAAATACATTAATATTTTTGGTGTCAAATTTTGACAATTGAATCCATGCTTGAAAAAAAATTGATTTTAACATTGTAAAATAGTTAAAGTTCATGAAATTTCCCTTTTTTGGTTTTTGTTTCATAAAATTAATTTTGACACTATATACATTTTTATAATCATGTTATTTTTGCCTAATCAATTCTTGACAAAGTCAAAATTGATTACAATGGGCTCACATGAATTAATTCTCTATATATGAAATTCTTTGAATGCATGCTTGTTGTACTATTTCCTGGGTTGATTTTTTTGTTGAAATAAATAACAATATTTAATAACACTAACACCAACATCTTCGCATGCTACGAATTAATGAAAGAGCCTTGTCTTCCATAGTGTATATTGTTCTTTATGAACATCATTACTCTACATATACAAAGCAATTGCCAAAAAAAACATTTAATCAATAGATTTTGAGCTAAAAACTATTGCTAAGAATTTGGGCACTTAGAAGAAGGGGATCTAATCGCAATCATGTGTGGCATAGCCCTTGGAAAGGTGTTATGGTTTTAAAGAGAAGATATGGAATGGAAGGTAGCCTATAGAAAATCATATAAACATGTGATGAAACATAAGAAAAATCCTTGAATGGAACCAATAACCTAGGAAAAGAATAAGCCAAAGCACATAGCTAGGATGGAAGATAGAACTCAATTAATTCACAAACTTGAGACATTTATATAAAGAAAGACAATAAAATGTTTAGGGTGAAAAGCACGTCTCCAAAAAAACTCTAACCAAATGATTAAAAATGGAATGCTTTAAAAACTAATTCAATATGGGAAAATATACAAACAATATACATCCCTAATGTCATCGATTAGCTCAAAGAGCCAAGGCAGTTAATGCACGTCCCCTTAGCCAAGAAAGAGCCCATGTGATTTAGCTCTGCCACCCTAATCTACGTACACCCGATGGAATGTGGCTGTTTAATGTTGCATTTACTCAGGGTATTGGATCGTTGATGAAAAAGCAGCTAGCTCCATGCAGCAAGCAGTTCACCCCTAACACCATCTATTACGTTGCTCCTTTGTTTATGTGTGTTCGCAGGAAAGAAACCATGGGAAGAGAGCGACAGAGAGGCATCATCCTTCATTGTTGCAACCAAAGGGGTCGCTCCTCCGTTGCGGCTGATGGCGTACTAGCAAAATGTATCACCTCAATCATGGATGCAATATTCGAGCTTCAGCAACAGATTCAAGGGTTCTGTGAGGAGATGCAGAACGCAATTGGCAACATGATCGTCAAAACGAAAGGTATCACTGACCGATGCATTGACCTCGCAGAAGTAATGGGGATCCCGCTCCCATACTTTGAACCTGAGAACTACTTTGGGGAGGCGACAGAAGAAGAGGAAATCAAAACTGAAGGATATGTTCATATCTCAAAGACAATTTCCAAAGGCCCAACTGTGGCTATGAAGGTTGGAACCGCGACGGTAAAGGAATAGAATCCTTCCGTGCGGGTGTCGAAACCAAAGACGGTGTAACCAGAAGCTACTCCCTCTAGCAGCGAAGAAGCACTAGAATCCGAGCAGCATGGTACGAAGAAGAAGCAAAATGAAGACCTCGACACAATCTCATAACGCAAGCGTCTGAAGGCTACCACCACTGCCAAGGCCATCCAATGATCGAGCCTCAGTAGTCGGCCACTCTTGTGGGGCCAAAAAATCAATGCTCAACTCTTCATACCTATTTCAATGACTATGTGAAATATTTTAAATGGTTGTCTTATGATCTTTGTTTTGATTATATGAAGAATTCAAGTATGGTAGCAGAGTCCAGGCTAGAGGCAATGCGAGTTTTTGTAGCTGTCTAATTTGGTAATGTTAATTTTAAACTTTATCAGTCCAAAGGAATATGTAGGATAGGCACTGGGGTATAGCCAGTCTTTTGAAAAATACAACAATGCATTGTAATTTGCAGAACTATGGTGTGGTGATGTCAGCTTCTTTTTGTATTGCCAGAACCCATTCAGTCTCTATCTATGTAATATAATTGCTAATTTGCAAAAAAACCAACAACATTGGCAACACTGGTGAATTTTGCTAATACCATCGAGTCAAAGAAACAGTAAAGTGGAACCAACAATAAGTCTCTAAATCAAAAACATGGACAATGTTGTTTGAACAATAATGTATCCTAGATGCATCATATGCAATGCAAACACTGCCAATGCATAACAAAGTCCGCAAAAATATTACATACATATAGCATTTCTTAACTTTGTGTGATAAAATATAGCATAAACAGTTTGTGAAACCTACAACTATATTCTAAACACAGCAGAATTTTTTTTGAAAATCGCAAATAATACGAAAACAAGATAAGTGTGAGTCAACCTTGACCAAAATCCAATCAAATTTTTTAGATAAACCTCAGAACAAAACTCAAAGTAGCAAACAAAAGACAAAGCTAGAACAAACACGGGTTGAAGAACAAAATGCAAACGAAAAAATGCATAGAACAAGAACAAAAGTATAGAATAGGATAGATGGCAGGCAAAATTTCAATTTTGGACTTATCAAGGAAATCATCTCTTCATTCATGATTGACATCAGCATATTGTCACTTTGTAAATAGAATGGATTAATTTAACAAATGTGAAACAAATGATGCTACCAATTTAAATTTAAAGTGTAAATGGATAGTACGACCACTTGAACACAACTTTATATATCAGTCGTTCCATGCATTTATAACAACTGTGATATTCCATTGTATTAGCAAGTTGCATATGCAACACTGCATTATCAACGTAACAAGCAGTTTTGTTATTTGTCTTGCAGTGTATTAGTTTTCTTCCCGATCTTCCTATATGCACGTGAAAGCAATATTGTAAATCTAGTTTTATGTGCATGATACATCACAAAGTCAAATTGTGGGCATTGTTCCAATGATTTCAAGGGGATTAGCATAGAGACCCATCGTTGCAACTTTAAGCAATGTTCTTCCAGCTATTCATGTTGTTGTCAGCTTTTGCATTTGAAGTGGCATATACTTTGTTGTTGGAACTATAAGCAATGTTCTGTTAGCTACGAATGTTGCTGGCAGGCGCTTGTGCATTTCAAGTAGCTTGAACTTTGTTGAATGTATATTATCAAATCCAGCTACAAGATCCATGTAACAAATATCATAACCCCGCACCACGATAAAAACATTACAAAGTTTGATCACAACAAAACCAAATTTATTTTTCATTATATATAATGTAGCTCTAGATAGAACACTAGCAAGAAGGATATTTTTAAATGAACCAATAGATTGAGTCCAAGCACTAGCAAATGAAACTAAATTATCCAATACCTTTTGAACTTGAAGAGGGCACAATGTCAGTGTTTGTACTTGTACTCTCTAGGAACATGTAAATAAATTGCTTGATGCAATTTGGAAAATAGCCTTTCAACCGTATCATTGCACAAATCCCAAGTAGTAAGCTTATTGAACTCTAGTGAAATTTAGTTTTGTTTAGTTTGAAAATAACGAAACAAACAAGCCTGGAATTAAATTTAAAACAGGTGCAGTCTACTTCAAAGAGTTTATTTTGTTGTTGTGCAATATAAACAATGTTCTAGTGTTAAAGAGATTTTTTCAAACCAAATATTGAATAAGAAGCTACAACAGGTCTCAAGCGTGAGTATTTCTTGCCAATTTTATTGCTGGTTAGTATTCATGTTGCTACATAAGACCAGCATTTGTTGTAGCTAGAGTTTTCTTTAACAGATACTCAAATTGCGAGACTATCTATTTTAGTCAATGGTCAATATTATGTGTGAAAGAGTGAATAATGCACATGGCTATGTGCTTTCCTCGGCGATTTGTTGATGTTGTGTCATTCTTTGTCGAGTAAAGCTGAAGTATTTAATACAACAAGAAGACTATTGCAAGAGCTATTGTTGACTTGAACTGCTCAATATTGCAATCCTCGAGGGGGGTTATTTATTAAGATTTAGTTGTCAATAACATAAAACATTAAAACATTTGTTGTAGCTAGATTTACAAGAATGTAGAAAAAGCTCCAATGAGAATAAATTTTTCGAAGATTTGTGTTATAGGTTTGTGTTATAGAACATGACACAAATAAGAAAACAATTTTGCATCTTCAATTATCTCTGCAATTTTTTCTTCTAGATACAAATATTTAAGCATCATATGCATTGAAAAAAAA